>SJYV01054450.1:1332558-1405738 GCA_006410875.1 Neotragus pygmaeus
AAAAATTGTGGAGAAAAAGAAAAAACAAAAACACATATAGTCAGGCATCAAGGCTGGGCAGCAGATGGCGCCCCAGATCCTACCTACCTTGCAAGAGTTTCATCAGAACAAGGGAAGTTCAGGGCTGGCAGAGGAAGAGTCCCTCCCCTCTGCCACACAATCTGTGTGTAACTGCACCTGGCTTTGGGACTATGGGATTAAAGTCTGTCTCCCCCACTGGCCTGGTCTCTGCATAGGGCATTTGGTCATCCCAGTGGCCTCGGCCCAGCAACTGATGCGCCGTGAATGCCCAAATCAATACGTGCAGGAATGAAGTGGCAGGGGAATGGACACTCCTGGCCTCCCCTTGGATTCTTGTACATTGGCTCATTAGTGATTATTTTATATTGATTACAGGTTCAAGTGATCATATTTTTGATATAATGGATTAACTAAAATATATTATTAAAATTCATTTTACCTGTTCCTTTTTACTTGTTAAAAGCGTGGCTACTAGAATTACCTCTGTGCCTCACAGTTCATTTCTACTGCACATTGCTGCTTCAGGCCCACCAGTGTTTTGCCCTCTCCTGCCCCACGGTTATCAGCTGGGTCAGCTCTGCAGCTGCAGGCCTGGCAGCAGGGCCCCTGCATCACTCTTCTAGAGCACTGTGGCCAAGTGGGCCTGGCTCTGGGAGGAGGGAAAGTCTAGGGTGACGAGCCCAGGACAGCTGGCCCATAGAGCCGACAGCCCCAAATCACAGGTAGGGGAGCTGGCCACACAGGAGCCCCCTCAGCCTGAGGACTGATCTACCAGCACCTCATGCTGAGTGCAGCTGATGCTAAGTGAGCCCTTCTCACTTTTAGCTGAGCACCCTGAGAACACATATGTCTCAGTCAGACAAGGTTCCCTGATCCCCAGGAATGTGGCAGGCATGGGGCCCCTCAGTGAGGAACATCTTCCTCCAGTTGTTCAAAGTACACCAGGTTTATTTCCACCGCCTTCTGCATTGTGGAATCCCAGAACTTTGGATCTGGAGGTGCCCTTGGGGACTCACTATCTACTGCATCAGTGAGGAAATGGGGGCACTTCTCTGTGGTTCACAACCAAGTCAGAAGCCCCAGAAGCTATATTCCTTGAGTTTCAGTTCAAGCTCCTTTCCACGCTCCTCCCCTTGGACTTTCAGAGGAGGCTCAAGACCCACGCATAGCTGAAGCCAATTTTGTTCTTGTGGACCACTCTGTCCGGAGTGCTTGTTGTCCCCTCCTCCCAGCCAGCTCCCCTTGGGGAAGCAACTAGTTATCCTTCGAGCCTATGTTACCTGGAAGCTCTGGGAGGGCAGGGTCCTGGTGCCACTCAACAGCATACAGGCCAGCACACTGGCAGAATGAGATGCATGCTCAGTAGACAATCGTCTGTGAATGAATGAATGCATGATGTTGCTTCCTGTGCCCTCCCCACCTCATCCATACAGGCCTCCACAGTACCTCCCAGTTCCCTCATTGCCTCTCTGCTGGACTGAGCTCCCCCACAGCAGAGTATGCTTCATTCTGCATACTTCAGAGTCTGGTCCAAAGCAAGTACTCAGGAAATAACGAGTGAAAAACAAGACTGGATTAAAACCTTTCCTGATCTAGGGACAAATACCAGAGTGGAAGCAGTGAGATTCTATTTCTTAGGCTCCAAAATCACTGCGGATGGTGATTGCAGCCGTGAAATTAAAAGATGCTTGATCCTTGGAACAAAAGCTATGACAAATCTAGACAGTATATTAAAAAGCAAAGATATCACTTTATAACAAATGTCCATATTGCCAAAGCTATGTTTTTTTCAGTAGTCATGTACGGATGTGAGAGTTGGACTATAAAGGCAGCTGAACAATGAAGAATTGATGCTTTAGAATTGTGGTGCTTGAGAAGACACTTGGAAGTCCCCTGGACTGCATGGAAGATCAAACCAGTCAATCCTAAATGAAATCAACCTTGAATATTCATTGGAAGGACAGATGCTAAAGCTGAAGCTTCAAAACTTTGGCCATCTGATGTGAAGAGCTGATTCCTTAGAAAAGACACTGATGCTGGGTCAGACTGAAGGCAAAAGAAGGGGGCAGCGGAGGATGAAATGGTTAGATAGCATCACCAACTCAATGGACATGAATTTGAGCAAACTCCGGGAGATAGGGAAGGACAGAGGAGCCTGGCATGCAAATCCATCCCATGGGGTCGCAGAGTCAAACACGACTTAGTAACTGAACAACAACCAGTTTCCTCCCAAACCTTCCCACTGTAGGTGGCTCAAGGGGGTTCTGACTTTGATGCTGAATTTCACCTCTGGTAGTTTTGGGAAGCTCCATCATCCACTCTTAACCCCAGGGAATGACAGCTGTGAGAAGCAAATCAAGTAAGCCCAGCCCCAGTGCATACTGAGCACTCACTATATTCCTTGGGACACCCAGGGACCACTCACTATTTCACTGAGCCCACCCTCTCCCACTCCCCAATGCAACACAGCCTCACACCAGCCAGCACAGAAAACATTGCTTTATTAACTGCGTTTGCCAACACACGAGGATTGCAGAGGGGGTCCTGAAGCCACAGGCTTCAGTGAGGGCTAGGCTCTGGAAACCCCCACGAGTGAGCAGGACAGGATGGGACTGGGAGCTGCGTGGTAGCGGGACCACAGAATCATGCAGGGCACGCGGGCGCTGGCCACCCCGAGGCAGCCATACATTCTATTGCTCGTTAAGGGTAGCGAACATGGACAATGTACAAAAAGGAGAAATAGGTTTTTGCGTTAATGAAAAATACATTTTTTTTTCTACAAAGGAATCTTTCCTAATACAAGAAAATAAATATTGCAACATAAGCCAAAAATAATTTAAAATTGCTCTTTTCAATATATTTTCAATATTTCTCTTGTATATTAACAAATGGCACATCAACTTTCTTTGAAACAAAGACAGAAGGTGTCTCCTCCTGTGACATTCATATCATCCTCCCACCCCGAGCCGATGTGGAGCACAGAGTGTTGTGCGTCTGAGGGACAAGGTGGCAGGAAGTGCCTTAAAGAACAACCAAAGGTCCTGGACTCCAGCCCTGGCTCTTTGGCCAATGTGGCCAGCTGGGCCAGGGCCATGGGAAGTGGCCTCCCCAAGGGCCTTATTACAGGCATCTAGACCATTCTGCAGAGCTTGGGGTATGGGCAGAGAGGTTGGCCACATCTGGCAGTAAGCAAGGAATGCCAAGTTCAGCTGCTGCCAATGTGTGTCAGAACTGGGCATGTGATTCTCTAGAAACTGCCCTAGCAAGTCCCACTGTGTGCCCATACGTGACACACAGACACACATGCACATGGACACACAAGACGTGCCCTGGCACAAACTCACACATCCATAGCCCAACACCCACGTTTGGAAACCTGGGTGGCTTCTCCAAGGAACCTGAGACCTTCACACTGCAAATGTTCACACACCGTCACCAAGTCAGAGCTCATTTAAGAAAATAAACCCTTCTAACCTTTCTTCTCCACGTTTGTTCTAAAATACATTTATGATCCATAAAAATACTTTCCTTGCACATTATCCTTTCTCACTGTGAGAAGGGGGAGGAGGTGGGCAACAGGGACCAGGAGAGTGGCAAAGACCGCCGGGCTAACTTCCAGAGCAGCTTGTGCCTCCAGTAAGTGTGTGCAGATATGGTTGCGTGAAAGACGCACCTCAGCCTCTAGGCTGGAAAAGGCCTCCTGCCACCTTCCCAGCTTCCCATCCTGACCTCAAAGGCAGCAAAGCAACCTGTGCGGTGGACGGGAAGCTGCAGAGTGAAGGGGCTGCACTGGCGTCAGAAAGGCCAGCGTGAGGGCCAGTGTCCTTGTCTTCTTTGCAGCCTGGCGGGCGTCCCAGTAGTGGACAGCTGGCTGGCAGACAAAGCTCTTGGGTCTGGCCTGAAAGGCCCTGGGCAGCCAGCCTTAGAGGCACCCGGACTCCGTGCAGGACACGGGGCCCCAGGGATAATTCAGTTCAAAGCAAGAGCCAATTGAGAAGTGGGTTGAAATCTAGAGGCCACCTTGAGTAGAGGCCTTCTGAAGGAGTGCTGGTCTCCTGGCATGGCCCACCCAATCCAGACCCTGACCAGACCTACCACCTTCCCGCCCTGGTCCTCTGCCCTGCCTCGCCCCCAGAGCGCCCAGACCCTGCCTCGGGATGGATGAAGGGTAAGCAGGCTAGTGCCGAGGCTACCGGATCTGAGCACCCCACCTCCCAGCAGAGTTTGGTTGTTCTTTAAAGCTGGTCCCTTTGCTTCCTGTGAGGTCAGACCAGGCAATCCAGCAGAGACAAGGTTGTGACCCAAGGTGACCCGAAGCACGGGGAAGGAAGAAGATCTGTTCCAAGGCAGTAAACAGAGAATGGGGTTAGGACGCTGCTGCTGACACTGCACTGGCCACTACTACCACGGCGCCAGGCCGACTGAACTCTACACAGTAGCTCATGCCATCCCAACGCCCAGAGTCCTTGAAGCCCACTCTGAGTCTGCTCCGACTGGACACATCTGTCCAGCCCTTTAAACTTAGTCATTATCTTTGTTTCCTGTTTTGATAAAATTCACGTGAAACTGAGTGTCCATGCCCATGCCACTGTCGTACCTTGAAAGTCTTGGGTTGGGGATGGGTGCTCAGCCTGCTCCCCATCCCACTGATTTGCGCTTTGTGTTATGTGAGGGGGATCCCCATGGTGAGACTTTTGCCACGCTGGTTTCACCAGCAGTCTCCTTGTGCGGAGTTTTGGGTTCAGGAGAGCTCACAGTGGGCCCAGGATACAAAATCCAACACCACCAGCAGCAGAACAGCATCCTTGTCCGAGAGCTTGGGCTCACCTCCTTGGGTGTGTGCAACGAACATGTTTCTACACTTGGTTGCTAAAGAACTCCATTTTTTAAAAAAGTCCAAGTGACAAGTTGTCAGGTCCTGGCTGTGCTGTATTATGGTCAAAATATTCTTTGGCATCCACAGAATGATTCGACTGATTCACTGGACTTTTGCAAGGTTGTTGTTGGAGAAGTTCTGGCTTTACCAGTGGCAGAAGTGACCCAGGAGTAAGTCATAAAAGAAAAAAAAAATGTTTTCACTGAATTCCTTTTTGTTTTTCATTTGTTCCCTGAGCTATCACCCTGGGGCCACTCCACTGAAACTCTTCAGAGCTACTACCTGGGACTTAGAGGGTGGAGCGGAGAAGGCAGGATGGTGACGGTGGGGAGGGAGGGGCTGGAAGGGCACAGCTGGGAAAGGGGGTTAAGGCTCAGAGGGGAAGAGGAACCAGGAAGATCCAGCAAGACTTCAAACAGCCCCAGAAGGCCGTCACTAACCCATCCTGGGCCCCGGGATCCCACTGCTTGTTGGAAGGAGGAGTTTCCAAAAGGAAACCAAGGAAGAAGCTCATCACTTAGCAGGAAACTTGAAAAGGCAAACGGTCTGTGGTCTGGTCAGCTGTCTGGGAGTGATCAGACCTCGGCCGAGACTGGCCCCGAAGGAAAGAGGAAGGAAGGTGGAGTCCCAGAGCGATTCTCTGTAGTGGGCGAGGCTGAGCCCCACGCCCCTGACCGGGCACTGGCCCTCCCTCGCAGCCCTCCGCCGGCACTGGCGGCTGGCTGGCTGGGAGTCCCCTGAGAAAATGGCACAACTCAGGAAGGGCTCTGGGAAGCCCTCCCCAGAGCCGCCAAGCTGGGCGCTGGCAGGGGCAGAGCAGCAGGGGAGTAGAGGGTCGCAGGGTGGGCGGGCAGGCCTCAGATGATGTGGGTTGACCAGGAACAGCTGTGGTTCCCTTGGAACCAGCAGGCCCTCTTTGCCCCCTCAGTGCTTTCTCGTATAAGCTCATTGTGCTTGTGACAGTGAGTAGACTCTGGCTGGGTATCACTTATTATACTTCCTTGGGGATCAGTGAAGTGCAGCAGGACCCCCCCAATGGACCCCAGTGGGATTTGGGAGCAAGGCGGGGCAGGCCCTGGGCTGGCCCATCTGCCATAATAATGCCCAAACGACAGTCTGTGTCACCCAGTGGCAGCGGGCGGGAGTCCTGAGCTCTTCATCACCTTGCCTACATGTAGCCAGGAGCCCAGCAGTACTGCGTGGCCCAGGCGGGGACACTGCCATGGCCGTGATGGTGAACAGGACCAGGGCTGGTCCTTGTGGCCAGAGCCGTGGAAGGAATCCTAACGTCCTAGGCCAGCACAGAGGAAAAACAATAGTGTGGAATTCGAAACTCTTTTTATATTAAAAATAAAACCACATCAGAGTGGCAGCCTCAAGGGTCTGAGACACTCAGCGGAGATTGGAAATGGCAGTTGTCACTGGGCTGAGGCCTCATGGGGGGACCAGGACAGGGGAAGGGGTGACTTAGGAGGCCAGTACCCCCATGCGGACCACCTCCTCAGCCCCTGCTTCCCGGGGACCCCGCTGCACCCCACTGTCCTCAGCCTCCACGTCTGAGTCGCTCATCTCCCCATCAGAGAAGTAGCCATCAGTCTCAGTGTCAAAGTGTAGGCTGACCTTTGGCCTCTCGGCCACAGCAGAAGGCGGTCCCGTCCCGGCATCAGGCCTGGCACCTGGCGATCTCCGGTTTCCCTTGCTCTCACGGGGCAGCCGGAGCCGGCCTGAGGGCTTGGGACTCGCTGTAGGGCCAGGCACTTGGACATTAGAGTCGGCAGCCATTGGGGCTGCCTCCTCCGGGGTCTCGGGGGCCAGTGGTGGGGGGCTCTCAGGAGCTGCTGCGATGGGACAGTCCCCAGCTGTAGGACTGGACGGCAGGTGAGAAGGTGTTCGCCGTGGCGGCTTCCTGGCAGGTGGCCCCTGACCCCCTTTGCTGCTGCCAGTATCCTGGCCCCAGGGCTTCTTGGGGGGTTTGTCTGGAGTCGTCCGTGAGGCGGGCCCGTCCTGTGGTGGTTTCTTCTTGGCAGGCAGGCGGGTGCGGCCGCGGGCCTTCCTGGCAGGGTCGCCAGGTCGCAGCGAGGAGTCCCGCATGAAGCTCAGCAGCGTCTCCTCATCCTGCAGCAGCTCCTCGGACAGCAACCCCGGGGCGGGGTCTTCGCGGTGCCCATTGTTGAGCGACCACTCACTCATGGCCATGTTCTCTGCAGTGATCTGCACTGACTGCGCCAGCCAGCTGTTGAAGAAGGTGCCGTCGATGGGGAACGAGGTAGACAGGCCTGGCCAAGGGGAGGAGAGAGGCAGGTGAGATGCCAGCAGGTGTGTGTCCCACTGTCCTTCTGGAAGCCCTCTGCCACCCTGCCCTGCACACCATCGCGGACCTTCCTCCCTCCTTCCCTCTGTGCTAGACCCGGTCGAGTTAACCTCTTCTGTCCATCCCACCTGCGAACACTGAACACCCTTCTCCCCAGATAGATGTCCTCCTCCCAGGGACTGTCTTCATAGTTTGAGGAGCAGAGTACGAAGTGAAAATGTGGGCTCCCTATTCAAAAATTATTAAGAATTTCAAAGTGGCTACAGTAGAGCATTAAACCAAGCGAGGGCCCTTGGTGACTGCACAGGAGCACACCCAGCCCTGCTCACCACCCCACACAGCATCACCCTGGGAGCATAAGGGATAAGGAGCCCTCTGGTCACCAGGGGGCGCTGGGTTTTCTTAAGTGTCGCTTTCCAGAGCTTCCAAAGCAAGGACTTAGATAAGGGTGTCTGTCAGGGCCAGCTCCAGTTATAGGCTCTCCTTCCTTTACTGAGGTCTTGGGAGGCGGCCGTTGATGTTCCCATAAGATACCAAGTTGAATCCTCCCTGAGACCGAGGAAAATAAAAGATGACCTGGGGCTTCGATGCTGGAGATGAGGTGGGGCTTCCATGCTAGTGGTAAGGTGTTCCTCTAGAGCACGCCCCTTCCCTGAGGAGTGCTCTAGAGGAAGCATGTGACATCCTGGGAGACAAAGCCCAAGTCCAGGAGCCCCTCTAGGGATACCACGCTTAATGGGACAGCAGTAAAGAGGTCTGTGACAGACAGCTGTGACAGTAAGATGGGCTGGGCAAAGACCACTCCTGTGGGGGTCTCTGGTGCTCCCAGAAAGTTTGCAGGGGATGGAGGGTCTACTTGAGGACATTCTGGCAGAGGGGGACAGGGACAGAGAATTATGGCAGGCCCTCACCCCACAGCATGACAGTGTTCCTTGAAGGGCCAGGATGTCTAGAGGCTCCTGAGTTCTTGGGCCCAGCATCTAGTCTACGAGAGGAACCCTTGGGAGGCCAGCTAGGGCTCCAACACTCCAGTCTCCTCTATACCTGGAAGGTGGGAGTGCCTGGACATGGAAGGGCCTGCCGACCCCTCCTGGCCTCCCACTTTGCAGCAAGGATGCTGGTGGTTCCCGTGGCCTTTTGCGGGGAGCTGCAAGTGCAGTGATGGTATGAGTCTGGCTATGTGCACCAGGCCACTCACCAAGCTGCCCCAGGACTGAGTCGGACCCTGCCTTCACTTTCTCTTTCTTCTCGGGGCTGCCCTTGGGGCCCTCGCGGCCTTTTCTTTTTGAGTCGCTCTTCTTGCCCTTTGTTTTCCTCCCAGACCGCTCTGCATCAGGGAGAGAGAGAGCAGGAGGGAGATGGTTATCCCAAGCAGGCCAGACAGAACCAAGACCCCTGCGTGGAATCCCAGGAGAGCCCCATCACTTAGTGTCTCGCCTTCTAGGTCACCTCCCCTGCATCTCTGCAGCCCCAGTCCAGAGCCATGTGGGACCTGGGATAACTGTGGCTCCAGTGAGTCAGGGAATAGCTGATGTGGGAAAGGGGATAAGAGTCCCTGAGGGGCTTGGTGCGGGGCTCAGTGACACGAGGAGGGTGAAGACCTCCTCTATAGGACCTGCACTGCAGTTTGACCTCTACGGACTACAGATCCCAGGACAGAGTCCTGGTGGGCAGGAAGGCTGGCTGGAGGTGAGTGGATAGGACAGGGCCTCATGGGCTAGGCCACAGAGGTGAAGGTGGATAGGTCACTGAGGGGTCAACAGCCTTGGGTTCCCCTCCTGACACAGGGGTCAGCCCCCTGCCTTGCTCTCGTGGTCTGCTCTGGAGGTCAGACAGTTGACGGAAGACTCGGGGTACACACCTGCCCCTCATACCCTTCTAGTCCAGGACCACATGGGTCTGCGGAGTTACAGAACGAAACAGAGCAGGGGAGAGACGACATGCTATGGTGGAGAGCTGCCAGGAGTCTCCTCCTAGCGTCTCAGCCAGAGGCTGGCGGGCTTCCTGAGTAAGCGCCTAAGAGAAGGTTGAGGAGTATGGGCCCAACTCCAGGACTCTGCCTAGCTCTGCTGTTCACTCCAGGTATAACCTCAGGCCAGGCCTCAGTCTTCTTACCTATCACATGGGACAGCGCCTAGATATCTGGAGGGAGGCCTCCCAAGTCCTCCACCACACTCGCTGTGGCCTGAGCTCCTCCCAAGGGCACAGACCTTACACAGCTCAGTTGTTGACTCTGGTGGTGGCCTAGCCACTTTCCTCTCTCTGCTCAGGCCTAGCCTGACCCACAGGCTCTACCTGCAGTGGCAGCCTCTGGCTTAAAAATCTCTCCATCCACCTATTTTTACTGCATGGAATTCAACATCAGAGCACCATCTTCTGCACTAAGCATTGCCCTCCTGAATATGTTAACACTCCACAAAGGGCCCTGTTGTCTGGCAACACCCACAACTAATAAGACAGACCACTCTCAGAGCTCCTTTAACCTTTGATTTCCAGATCTGTTAAATGCATGTGATGGTAAAAGCCTAAGAAAGAGGAAAAAAAAAACCTATTGGCACAGGGCCTCAATCCTATCAGATGGGGTCAGAGAGGAGGAACACAGAGGTCCTCTTCCCCCCCTGGGGCAGTTGTCTTCTTCAGAATCAACACACAGGCACACAGGGGTTCAGGGAAGCTTGCCAGCTTGGTCCCTTCCTGCCTTGAAACCAGCACGGAGCTGCTGAGACTTCTGGTTTCCACCTGTTCACATGCAATTCACTCCTAAACCACAATGGGCCGCACACTGGCTGAGTCCCGTGAACGAGAAAGCTCCCTGAGGGTAGGCCTGATGCCCACATCACATCTTTGCTCCTTGCCTGCCAACACACACCCATGACCCTGGGAGGCCCCTGCCTTGGCCCACTACCTAGGTACAGAGGGTAAGGGTGAGGTCAGTGGCCCCTGACCCGGTACACATGCCCCACCAGGCTGTGAAGACACACCGCTCCCTGGAACCCAGCCCCCTTGAGGGTGTGCTTACAAGAGGTGGCCAGCGGCAGGCAGGGGAAGTGCCTACCTCGACACAGATCCTGTTCGATAAGTTTCATCTGCAGGTGGAATATCTGCTCCTGGAGCTTGCAGAGGGCATGTTTCGTTCTCTCGCGCCTTGTCACCATGTAGCACAGATTTCTAACCTGAGGAAACACAAGAGAGATTTTCCATCTTACTCATGGGCAACCACCTCAACCTCCCAACTCTGGGGGGCCATTCTGCCTAACCTGCCCAGGACATCTGGGAATCAATACCCAGGCCCCGAATGCATGCTCAGTCCTGAGCTGCAAATCTCTGATCTAAAATACAGGGCCAAGCACAGTCTTGGCCCCGGGGCCTGCAGTGAAGCCAGTGTGGGCAGGGAGCGCGTTTGCAGAGGTCAGGCTGGCAGCTCTGCCTTCCTTCCCTAGGCCTGCACTTCCTGGCTGAGTCACGCCATCGCTCAAGGCCCTTCCAACATGACTGCTCTCCCCTGTATGTAAATCCCCCAAGGCTTGTCATGGCCTGACAAGGTCACCAAGTCCATCCTTCAGCCTCCTGTCCAAGGCTTCTTACACGTCCACAAAACTCTTCAGCCACCAGCACCTGGGCAAAAACCACCTCCTATCCCTAGCCACAAATGACCGGCACAGGAGAGCGCACCAGCAGAAGAGCTCTGAGTAGAGAGGCGGTCCTGATGCACTGGAGTCCAGCCTGCAGCTGGCCCTTGTTCACTTGCTGCACTGGCCCTGAGCCAGGCCCACAGCTGCTCTGCTCCAGGCTCCATGTGCACTCAACCGTGTTCGCTCTGCCAGAGACAGAACCCCTTCTGGGGAAGGGCAGGGCCGCTCAGACTCCCTTAGGCCAGCTAGGAAGAGCCTCCTGGGGCCTGGGACACCATCTTGCTTGGCCCCTGGGACAGGGCCCACCCTGCGGCCAGCCTGGAAGCACCTGAAGAAGGCTGCCTCGTGTCCACCTGGCACCTCGACCGCCTGTGCCATCGCTCACTGGCTGNGAGCCTCCTGGGGCCTGGGACACCATCTTGCTTGGCCCCTGGGACAGGGCCCACCCTGCGGCCAGCCTGGAAGCACCTGAAGAAGGCTGCCTCGTGTCCACCTGGCACCTCGACCGCCTGTGCCATCGCTCACTGGCTGTTCTCACTGTGTTCCATCTCTCTGGGACCAAGGCCAGGCCTCCTCCTCATCAGGGCACCACCTTGCTCTGGCACTGTCTTCAGATCGGGTCACACCCTCCAGCAAAAGTGACAGCCAGCCACCAGAATCCTGGGTGCCACCAGGTTCTACCTCCTGCTGGGTTCCGTGTTCAAGGCTGAGTTCGGTATTCACAGCCTTAAGCTGCCTGGGCATGGCCTGAGGGTTCCAGAGCCCCCGCTTCTTGCTGTGACCGTGACTTCTCCCACCCTGGAGCAGCCATGCTCAGACCTCCCTGCTGGCACAGGCCTCCTCCTCCACTCCCTGAGCCTAGCTGTGAAAGAGACCCCAGAATACCTGCACCGGGCTAGCAGGCTCTGTGTGGGCTCTCAGCACCACTATCACCACAGCCCAGACTGAATACCAGGCTCTCCTGTGGTCAGCACCTCCCCAAGGGGCAGCCACCCGGCCTCGCCTGTGAGCCCTTGCTCCAGCACACTGGCACCATCTGACTTCTTCACAAAGCCTGGACTCCCTAGGACCTCCCTCCAGCCAGGCTCCTCCCACACGTCCCTAGGCACAGGCTTGTGCTGGTCCCTGAGCTCAGCTGCAAGAGGTGCAATCTACCCCTTACTCCCAGTTCACTATGGAATCATCAACTCGTCTAATTTTTCCTGAGACTCTCGGTAACGTAGCTATATGTAACTAAATGCTGTAAAATTCCTCTTCCATGATGGCTTTTGGGGAAAAGTACTGCAACCATCTTAGAAGCCAACCCAAGCTATTAGACTCCTTACGTTGTCTTTTTCTGATTATAAATATAAAACAAAAAACAACCCAATCAATAAGTGGGAAGAACTAAACAGACGTTTCTCCAAGACATACAGATGGCCAACAAACACATGAAAAGATACTCATCATCACGAATTATTAGAGAAATACACATCAAAACTACAGTGAGATATTACTTTATACCAGTCGGAATGGCCATCATCAAAAAATCTACAAACAATAAATGCTGGAGAGGGTGTGGAGAAAAGGGAACCCTCTTACACTGTTGGTGGGAATGTGAATTGGTGTAGCCACTGTGGAGAAAAAAGTATGGAGGTTTCTTAGAAAACTAAAAATGGAGCTACCATTTTTGTGATCCAACAACCCCACTCCTGGGCATACCCAAAGAAAACCATAATTCAAAAGACATATGCACCCCAGTATTCACTGCAGCACTATTTACACGGCCAGGACATGGCAACAACCTAAATGTCCATCGGCAGAGGAATGGGTAAAGAAGATGTGATGCATATACACAGTGGAATACTACTCAACCATAAAAAGGAACAAAACTGTGTCATTTGCAAAGATGTGGATGGACCTAAAGACTGGCACACAGAGTGCAGTAAATCAGGAAAAGAAAAACAAATATTGTATGTTAAAGCAGATATGTGGAATCTAGAAAAATGGTAGAGATGTTCTTATGTGCAAAGCAGAAATAGAGACACAGACGTAGCGAGCAAACGTATGGACACCAAAGGGGAAAGTGGGGAGTGCAATGAACGGGAGGTTGGGATTGACCTAGATACACCAGTGTGCAGAAGATAGCGAGGAGCTACGGTACAGCACAGAGAACTCTGCTTGGTGCTCTGTTATGACCTAAACGGGAAGGAAATCCAAAAAAGAGGGACATAGGTATATGCATGGCTGATTCACTCTGCTGTACTGCAGAAACTGACACAGTAGTATAAAGCAACTACACACCAGTTTTTAAAGAAAATGATAAACATCAAAGAGCATAAAAGTGAATCAAGTAGAAAAGTCCTCCAAAACTAGAGCAGGGATCAGTAACAAAAGTAGGTTTTATGATAACGTTTTTTTTTTTCCCCCTTGGCCACGCCATGCAATCTTAGTTCCCCAACCAGGGATCAAACATGTGCCCTCTGCTGTGGAAGTGCAGAGTCCTAACTGCTGGACCACCAGGGAATTCCCTTGATAAAGTTGTTTTGATAACAGCAAATTTGGCAGAGAGAGTCTGGACGTGGGCTAAGGAGGGCAGGAGGCAGGGAGGACTCTCAGCCAGTTACCGTAAGCTAGAATGGACCAGTGTAGGGGCATTCATGGCGCCTAGGGGCGTTACAGGAGGAGCGGAGCGTATGGGCACGAGCTGCTGGAGCCTGGGAGGCAGGTGTGGGATGAAAACAGCCTCCTGATGGGGAGTTAAGCTGCAGAGCAGAGGCACAATGAGAGAAGCCTGTGCAGTGAATGAGCGCAGGGACCAAGAACACTCAGAGAGGGAGCAGCAGGACTGGACTATCGGGGGTGGGGAATCTGGTCAGAGCATCCACAGGAAAAATATCTCAAGACCAAGGGCATGTTTAACTGTGGCGAGCACTGCTGAGAAGGCTGGAGGATAAGGGTGGAAAAGTGGGAGAGATGGAGGCTGCTGGCAGCCCCAGTGTAAGGTTTTAGAATACGGTAGTGGCAGGGGTCTGGCCTGCCACTATGGGAGATTATAAATGAGGTATTAAAAATACAATATATTGGAAGTAAATTGCTTCAAGAAAGCTCCAAGAGTGAGAAGCAAAGAAGTAAGAACAGTGAGGGATGACAGAAAAGGAAAGATAGGGACGAGGGTAAAGAAACTGATGATTAGAGGGATGTGGGGGAGGGAGGACTTGCTTTTGAAGATGGGAGAAAGTAAAATGGATTCAAACACTGGTGCAATCCTGGAGACAGAAGGAGAGGAAGAAAAAATAGAAACTCCTGTGCTGTGCAGTGTGGGCTGGGAAGAGATCCTGGTGCGGGGCAGGAAGGGGAGGACATGAGAGGAAAGGGCAGAGAATGGGTCCAGAGGGCACTAGTGGGCAAAGGTTCTGGTCTGAGGAACAGAGGATGAGGTCTGCTAAGAGAAGGGGGAGTCCTGAGGGAGTGGGGGTAAGGATGGGAACAGGTGGTGGAAGGAGAGCACAGAATGTTGCTAGCTAATGCTTTCATCAAGGCTGGCTGGCAGGCACCTTGGGGTGCTCACCCACTCACTGCTATAAGATCCCTGCTGGTTGGCAGAGTGGCTCCTACTGGGTGAGGCTCTGCCCAGCATGTGGCCTTTGCACAGGCACAGGCAGTGAGCTACTGCCACAGGGCAGGAGTGAGGAAAGCAGAGGACAGTGGAGAAGGAACTGAGCAGGGAGAACAGGGCGCTTGGAGATCTGGGGCTACTGATCAGAAGCAGGTGGAGCAGGTGAGAGGGCTTGAGTGGGTGGAGGGGGTAACGGGGTGGAAAAGTCCCAGAGTTGGGAGCCTTGGGCTTGAGAAGCTAGAGGCTGGAGGCTACTGCTGCCCACTTGGCTTTAATAGGAGGTCAAAGAGACACAGCCCAGGCACTGAAGACAGTAATGGTGTGTGACAATTGACAAGGAAACACGCAGAGTGTGGGGGAGGCAGGACCAAGTCTCCTGGGGAGAGCTATGGACACGGAAGCCGGGGGGAGTTCCTACATGTCTATCCTCTGGGGCCAGTGTCTGAGAGCCGCTCCTGCCCTCTCGACTCTTCTCAGGCCAGGTAAAACCTTTAATAAACTCCTGGTAAGCAGGTCCCGAGCCACAGGCAGTAAGTGCGGCCCTGTGTAGCCCACACTGCCAGCCCGGTTGCTAGGGGACACCAGCCAGTGCTTGTCAGGTTGATCGCCGCTCATCAGTGCTGCAATTTTTTTTTTCTGTCAGCTGTGAACAACTCTGAGAGGCTGCGGTAGCCAGGCCTTCTTGTGTTGCCTGCCAGGGCCGAGGCCTAAGGCTGAAATTTGAGGAAAGCACATCGTCTAGGCTAAGCATAAAACGGGATTTCATGCTGGTGGCACCATGACCCCGGCTCCTGCTTCTCTCAGCAAAAGTCTTGCCTGGCCTTGGGAGGCAAATCAGTTGAGGAGGACCCAGGATTCCTGGGCCATAGCCCTGGGCCTGCCCTTTCAGTCCTCCCTGGAGCCCACCTTCCGAGCAGCCCATCCGCTAAGAGTCAGAACAGCAACAGTAATCACCACTGACAAGGGAGGGTGGTGTGCTAAGCCCTGTCCCTGCCGAATTTCCCATGATTCAAGGTCAGCTAGACTCTTATTCCCATTTCACAGACAAGGAAACTGAAACCTGGAGAAGTAGAAAGTGAAACTCAGAAGGCACAGAGCTGGGCAGTGCTGGAACTGGATGCAAGCCCAGGCACCCCACAGCCTCAGTCTCAACTCCTCCCCTGAATCCCTGATGGGCCCAGCCCAAGCTGGCCCGGTGCCCAGGGACAGGCTGGATACTCTTGACTGTTGGCACGGGGCCACGGTCAGAGACGGAGCCTGCTGGACAGGCCACCGACGGTCACGGGTCTTTGCAGAAAGCCTCCCCCATGGCACAGTTCTCGGCCTGCTTCACTCACTCAAGTCACCAATGCGTGGCCGTAAAAGGTTCTGAGGCTGAATCGGAGTGGGGGTCAATGGAGCACATGGCTGCCTAACTTCCTCTCCTCAGCCTGCCAGGGCTGTGGACTCAGCTGCTGCCCTTCAGCCTGGCTTGGAGGCTGCTGGAAAAGCAGGGGCCCTCCCAAGCCCTCAGAAGCTGAACAGACTGCAAGGCTGGCCCTGCCTCCTCCTGGGGGCAGAGTGGACTGACTCACACCTGACCTGGGAGGGCTCTGTGCCCCAACCAGAGAGGTCTGTGAGGTGGGGATCCCACAGCTGCCTTAGCATTCTAGCCAGTGACACCCTCAGCCCCTGGCCTCACCTGCACCAGCTTACAATGGGCTCGAGAGGCTGGGGCGCTGAGGAGGGAGTACTTTTGCCCAGAAGGAGTACAGAACAGAGAATAAGCCAACAACTCTCTGATGAGCCCCTCCCCTCTTCAGGTCCAAATTCAGCTCAACTCTAGAAAACACATGTTCCTCCAAGGCTCTCTATAGCCCCACTGCTCATCAGGGATGGCACCACAGAATTCTCAGCTCCTTCTCCAGGATGATGGTTCAATAGGTGGGCCCGTCCCCTGACCTCCCCACGCAGCCCAGCCAGGGTCAGACACATGCGGAGCAGCGGAGATCAGGGAGGTCAGACATAATGTGTCGTTTGGAAACAGGAGGGCTAAAAGCAGGGTGTGTGTACTACAGACCCTGGGAGTGGAGACCCTGGGGGTGGCCTGAGGACAAGTGTGGAAGCAGCTTTGGTCTCAGAAGGATCTCTTCCTGAGGGCCCTGCTGCATGGGGTAGGAGGCTGGGCTGCCCAGAAGTGGTGACTGCAATGCAGGTGGCCTTCCTCTCTGTCCCGGTTGACACTGTGGACAGGTGATCATTTCCCTGCCCCCTACCTTCTGGTTGCAGACTGGCTTCCAGGCAGTAAGCTTCCTCCCTCCCAGGCCAAAAGGGCCATTTCCATTTGACCAGGCCTCAGGGCAGATGCATACGGGGGTGAAGGAAGGTAGAGAAGCTGGGTCCAGTTTCAGAGCCTCCACCTCACTGACCCTTACCCCAGTACTCAGCAAATGCTGAGTAGCTCTAACCATTTTACAGCCTTGCCAACAGAGACACACCTGAGCAAAGTAGCTGCCTTACGTCACACAAAGCCCCCAGAATGCTTCCACCCCAACTGCTTCCTAGTGTGGCCTGGGAGATGGTATGCGTGTGTGTGTATGTGTGTGTCCCTGGAGGACACCCTGACCTGAACCTTCATGCTCCAGAACCCTAGAAATGAATGTCCCAGAGAGGAGAGGAGAGGCCAGAACAGCACCTGGGGTTTAGAGGACTCAATCAGGGACCTGAAACACCCTGCTTTATGCTCAGGTTGCCTCCAACTTGGGGGTGGGACTCTATCTGGAGGGACTTTAGCTGGAGGAGTTGGTGAGGGGTGTCAAAAAAGCCAAGTTTGAGGGCACACAACACAGAAGGCAGAACCCTCTCACCCGTTCTCTGGGAGGAGGAGGAAGGATTAGAGGCTTTGCGGGGGCCTCTGTGCTCTAGGAAAGCAACTCTCACTGGCCCCGGATCGCCACAGCCAGGCCTAAAACCATCAAGTCTGTACACCTGCCTTGTCTCACTCGGCCCCCAAAGCTGTGTGCCTGGACCAAGGCAAGATCCCTGCCACCCAGCGCACAGCTGAGGGGTTCCGGCCAACCCACTCACTCTATCTGGGCCCCATGACGCCACCTCTAGGGTGAATGTTTGGAATTTGCACCCGCAGCAGGACAGTCCCTACTTAAAATCTTTCTGCAACTTACAAAAACACCGTGGTCCAGAAACACCCAGCCCCACAGGCTGTTGCTGGTTTCTAGCCCAGCCTCACGCCCCGGGCCTCTCCTCACATGGCTCCCTCAGTCCAGCACCCAGGAGCTGCACTCACAGCTGTCTTCCCTGCTTTGGCAGCACATGCTGATTATACTGATTTAACTCTCTTGTGATGCCCCATGCCTCCCTTGCCTGACTCTAAGCAAAGCTCCTGTGTCGGGACCAGGCCAGGCCCACAGAGACAGCTAGGGGTCAGATGCCTAGATCCTCTCCCAGCTCTGGAGTCTCCCAGCCTCACAGTCGTGGCAGGCCCTTACCCTTGATCAGACCTGCAAAAGGGCTGGGACAAGAGGGACTTAGAGAACCCACAGCTGGATCCTCCCCTGTTCTGCAAACTCTCAGTTATTCCAACCTGTCCAAGATCGGAGGCCCTCAGCGCCTTGGCCAGAGCTCCCAGTCTGAAAGCTGGTGAGCCACAGCTGCTCCGGGGCAGCGAGGGAGGGGCGGAAAGGCCTGCTGGGACACCCACCAGGCAGGCGAGTGGGCGGGGAGTGGCAGGGGGACTCACTCTCTCCAGGTCCTGCCGCAGGTGCGTGAAGAGCTTCAGTCGGCGGTAGAGGACGTCCTGCTCCTGCTGGGCCAGGTTGTCCACCTCGTCCGTCTTAGGCGTCAGCAGCGGCTGGTTGGAGTTGGCTTTCCTCTTCAGCTTCCAGTACTGGTAGATGAAGTCGACCAGTGCCTCGGCCAGGTCCAGGCGCTCGGCCACCTCGGCTGGCTCTACCAGCTCATAGAAGTCTTCCTCTAGCTGTTGCAGCCGCTGCTTGCGAAGGGTCACCTTCTCCAGGTCCTCGCTAGCTGGGCTGGGCTCCACAGGCTCGGACGGAGCTTCACCCCGTGGGCCCCCATCACTGTGCTCCTGGCAGAACGACTTGAACTTGACCTCATCGTTGTCTGCTAAGATAGTCCTCATTTCCAGGCTGTGGTCAAAGGCGCATGTGACGTGGAATGCCGTGACGCAGGAAGGCATGGAACACTGGAGGGAGATGAAGGGCAGCATGAGGTATGAAGGGAGCCTCGGTGGGAGGGAAGGATGGGGGGGTTTCCCTCAGGGTGACACTGGGAAGGCAGCATGCTGGTGAGACCCTAAATGAAACAGCTGCTAGCATCCTGCAGGGTGTCGGGGGGAGCCATGGAAGAGGGCAGGAGAGCTCTGGGGGAGCTGAAAAGGAAATGGGGTACAGCATCGTAAGCCCTAGGGAAATCAACAGTTAGGGGACTGACAGCCTCTCTGGGGATGAGCTGCATTTCTGTGTGGACAAATGACTTTGGAACCTGAGACGTCAAGAGAGAGAGGCTGTTGATGGGTCCATGCCTCCTCTACTGCAGCATTATCTAAGATGGGGAGTTGTGCCCCTCTTCTGTCCTCTGGGAAGCGGAGCTGGAGTTGGGCCCCTCCCTTCCTCTCTTGTCCAGGCAAGTATGGCCAACTCACGGCCTTAGTTGCCTGGGATGATGGCTGTGGGCAGCTGACAAGTGTTTCAGCGACAGCCCACCAAAATATTAGTGGGGCCCTTTACGCCGCACTCACAAGCCAATCTGAGAATCTTACAAACGGTAGAGGCACGTTCAGTATTGAGCACTGTTCCTGGAGACATGAGAGAAAGAAAGGCTGGCCCTTTCACCTCCCAGCCTAGAGACCAGGCGCATCAGTGTCACACAAGCACTTGCTAGAAATAGGTGAATTCTCAGCCCCACCTTCTATCTACAGATTCAGAACCTCTGAGGGGTAGGAACAGCAGTCTGTGTTTTAACAAGTCCTCTGGGTCATACTGAGGCACCCTAGAACATGGGCGCGGTTACTATTAACAAACTAGCGCAGCCCTGCCCTGTGTAGGGAGAGCCGGTCAGCTTAGCTGAAAGTAAAGTTTAATTCCTATTCCTCTCACATGTCCAGCTGACACAAGAAGTAAGGTCAACGTCTTTACGAAGCCCAAAGACTTGCTGTTGGGAAAGCCAGAGTCCCTGGTACGATCACGGGGTGGTGAGCCTGGCTCCCCAGGCCTTTACCTCATGCCCAGTGATACTATGGATGGAGGAAGGTCCAGCAGATGGGGAGCTGACTGTGGTCCCCATCGCAGGCCCAACAGTGGCTGTGCCTGCAGCTTCGTGGGGCAGGCGGAGGGTGGCGGCAGTGGCCTGCTGCACAGGCTGTCCCGGACACGCCCTGCGGCGTAGCTATAGCAGGCTCCTGAGTGGGTTCCCAGGCAGCAGCGCGGTGGAGGGGCCGTGTACCTGGATGCACGTGCCCGTGCACTCCTTGCAGAGGCTGCAGGACAGAGCCCAGCGGCTGGCTGGGATATGCGAGATCTTGGTGATGGGCTCCATCTTCTCGGGGCACCCGATGCTGACCTGGGCAGGACACAGGGAGCTGCGTCAGGCCTTGGCTTCCAGGGCTTACCCAAAGAGAGGACTGTCTGCTGAAACCAGGCGATGGGCAGACAGGGCAGTGGGAGAGCCCCAAGTCCTATCTCATGTCCCAGGAGGACCACTGAGCAAGCGTTAGTGTGTGCTCTCCGGTGGCTGGGCTTAAACAGTGACTGGGAGAGCGTACGGCAGTGTGTGTGTAGCTGACTAAGCACATGAGTGCCTGTGACTGTGTGGGTCTCAAGACAGAGATGCTTCCTGTGCAGCTGAGTTTGTGTGCAAGGTCCCCTTCTCTCTTGTACCTCAGGCCTTTGTTAACAGCATCTTCAGAGTTATTAGAACTGGTACTCATTTTACTTATGTTTCTGGGTGGCAACTATAGGTACCCCCAGCACAATCCCTTCTTGGGGACTTCCAGAGCTTTCCTGGCCAAGGCAGATGTGCCTTTATTCAGCTCCTCCCAGGGGGACAGGCCTATAACCACTCCCATCTCCTGGGCACAGCCCACTCCTCAGCCCCAGAGGCAGAGCCCATGCCTGAGGATAGGAAAAGGGTCCATGTCCAGAGATCCTGAACCAAAGAACCCCATAGGTAGGTCCTGGTTGCTTCTCTGTGTCTCTGCTGTGCCTCGGTCAGGGTATACTCAGAGGTCGTCCCAGCCTTCCAGCTGCTGATGTGGGAGCAGATGACTGCTGCTGACATAACCACTAAGATCACAGAAGCCTGCGAGGTGGGACCCAGCAAGGACTTTCAGACTGAGCCCAGGAAAGGGAGGGGCCACCTGCTGACCGGGCCACCTGGCTTGCTTCCGGGCACAGGCAGCACTGGAGTGGGGCCTCATTCTGGCTCAGGGCACACAGCAGGGGAAGGGCTGAACCGTCAGCGAACGTCAGCATTTCACACGTCAAGTAAGACGGGACCCCAAGGCCTCTGCTAACTCACTGTGGGCCCAGCCCACCACCCACGGCCCCTCCCCTCCATCCCAGCCACAGTCTTTCTACTCAGTTTTAACCAGGCTCCCCATCTGACTTCCTTTTGGGTCATTTGGCTCACTTTTAAACAAGTGCTTGACTGCGCTTGGGACCACTGTCTAGATCTGGGTCAACCTACAACCTGCTCTCCCCTAGAATCAGCTGCCTGACTTCTGTCCAGCTCGCACACCTACCACCTGGATTCCCCAGTGGCTCAAAATCCCATTTTCCCATGTAAACCATGACCAAGTTCTGCCTAAGTCCAAGCGTAAAGCTCCCTTTGGGCTGCTGCCTGAATTCTTCCCAGACTAGACATCTGAGATCTGCCATTTCATAGCCCATCACCTTCTTCTCCCAGTGCTCTGCCATCTGGGCTCCGAGTTCTGTTCAGACCCACTTCCCCATGGCTGGGCCCCAGGGCCACCCCACCCCCACCTCTGCCCACCTCAGGAATCCACAGGGCGCAGCTGACGTGCACCCACTTGGTCCCACTTCTAGTGGGCTTCAGGGCTCCTCCTCGCTTCGGGCAGAGCAGGCACTTTGGCTGCACACCCAGAGCACATGTCCGGCACAGCCAGCTGCCCGTGGGCACCTTGAGGATCCCATAGCATGCCTGGGGAGAGAGCAGGGAGGACACAGGTCAGAGGCAAGGGCCAAGGTGCGTCTGCAATGTGCATTCAGCTGCAAACAGTCCCAGCCCCAGCCCATACTGGGAGCTACAGAGTGACGCTGCTACTCGGCCCCACCGAAGACCTCCTGAGGGACTGTATGTAACCCAAAGGCTCCAAGGAAGCTCTGGACAGGCACTGTGCACTGAAATTTCACCATTTCACAGTCCTCTGTGAGAGGGCTCAGCTCTGCCCTCTGCTGGGAGGACAGTCACTTCAGCAGAGGTTTCTAATCCGGGATGGATTTCAGGGATATCCATGAACTCCCTTAAACTGAATACAAATTTGGGCATGTATGTTGCCCTCGGACAAGGCCCAGAGCTTTCGTCTTTGTTCACAGGGATCTGTGGTCAGGGATCCTTCTGGTCATGCCGGGGAATTATGGACCTAAGAGCTGCTGGGTGTAAGGGATGTGAACAGGGTGAATGGGGAAAGCAGTGTACCACCTACCCACCTGCCACCCGGAAGAAGCCCCTCTGAGCTCCCCGGGCACTATTCCAGCAAAAGTGGCTGAGGGAAGGCCTCAAAGTCAGGGCAGGAGTGGGTCCCCTGAGTTCTAGTCAGTTCTTCTACATCTTCCACGAACTAGGCCCAGAGATGCCCCAGACCTACAGCCTTGGGGCTCAAGATCAGCAGGGCAGCCTAGTCAGGCCGTACCTGGCTCGTAATACTAATAATGTTAACAGATTCTAACCAAATGACTCAGAGTAAGGAACTTAATCCTCAACACGACTTACGTTTATTTACACTTGAGGAAACAGCAGCACAGAGAGGTCAAGAAACCGACCCCAAATCACACAGCTTGCAAAGGGCAGAGCCATGATTTGAAACCAGGTGGCCTGGCTCCAGGCTGTGCTCTCCATCACTACACTGTGCTGCCTCGTTGTAAGTTGAGGAGCAGAGGAGGACGGGGTAGGACGGTCCGTGGGCAGAGTCTGAGGGAGGCTGGCGGCAAAGGACAGGAAGACCATCCAACAGGCATTACTCAGATCTGGCTGGGGGTGCTAAACCCTGGCACCGTGGGCACTCGCACCCTCCCCTTCTCCCCACTTGCCCTCCTTAGGGGCCTGTGCCCACAGCGCTGCAACACCCCCACCGCCAGGGTGAGCGGTCAGGCTGGGGCCTGCCAGCACCACTCGGCAGTGGCCGTGGGGGCCGCCCACCTGGTGCACGCAGACGTTGCACTTGTCGCAGAAGACCATCTCGTTGCCATCTTCGCCCTCGGGAGAGCGGCACACGTCACAGACGACGTCCTCGTCGTACTCGATGCCCAGCCCCTCCTGCGTCTCGATGGCCCGCGCCATGTTCTGGTGGCACAGCGTCTCCAGCTCCTCCAGCACGCGCTCGAGTGTCAGTTCGTCCAGCCCCGGCCTCTCTGTGGGGAGGGCAGGGCAGGGCGTCAGAGCCCAGCCTCTCCGGGCGGGTGTACAGGAGCGTTTCTGCCTGCACACCGTGTTTCCTGCCTCCGGCCCCAGTTCCATCGTCTGAAAACCGACTGGGCTGGACCACGCGAAGGCCCGAGGACCTGGTATGGTGCTGTGACTTCAGACCCTGCTTGTGACCACACACACATGCTTGTGTACACACAGATGCTAAGGGGGTGTCTGTCTCTGGGATGCAGCCGCCACCATGGGGAACCCACTGCCTGAGCTGTTGTGTATGGGGGGCACCTGAGAAGGTGGCTGAACCCAGCAGAGCTGGCTTTTCCTGGGACATGGTGACAAGGAAAAGCTGGCCCCATGTGTCCAGCTGACCCCAGCCCCATGTGTCACACTAGACTTCTAGGTGCTCACTCACTCTTCATGTAACAGTCAGACTTACTAAGTGTGTGGGTGCACGCTCAGTCATATAATACTCCCCCAAACCCTGTAAATGACATGCTATTACTGTCTCCATCTGACAACTGTAGAAACTGAACCACAGTAATCAGTAACATAGCAGGGACTTTCCCCCAGATCTGTGCAGTGCCGAAGCCCAGCAGTGGCCACTGCCATTCTGAGAGCGAGGATGGTTTAGAAGAAAACCCTGTGTGGCCTGCCCCCATCCCATCCTCACCTGGCAGGTCACCTACCCATCTCCTTGAGCTCGGCGTTGATGAGTTCCAGCCAGTAGGCGTCAATCTCGTCCAAGTCATAGCGGCTGCCCCCTGGCCAATCAGGCTGGGAGCCCTCACCAAGTTCAGAGCCACTAGGGGAAACCTGGGTAGGGGGGCCTTCCAACGGCGGAAGAATCCTAGGAATTCAAGAGAAGATATGAGGAGAGGGTGTCCTCAGCCTGCTACTCTTGCTGGATCTGAGGGCCACCCCCAGGGAGTTGGCCAGCCTGGATGAAGGGCTAGCAGGAAAGTGAGGTGTGAGACTTTGATGCCAAGCAGAGCCTGCCTCCTTCCAGTCCCTCCTCCCATCTGCCCACCCTGCAGAGGCTGTAGGAGGTCATTCCCTCTGCCATCCTGGGCAATGCCCAGTGCCAGTCACTTTGGCACAAGTTGGATAGGGGTGGCTGGCCCCCAGGTCCTTCTGCATACCCTTTCAAAGCTGGGGAAAGGCCCCCAGAAGCCCCAGCCCCTCCTCCACCAGTGGGCTCAGGGACCCGAGGCCAGGGCTCCTCTGGGGTGAAGAGGACGCACCTGCTACAGTCCCAGGGTCACACTTCAAGTCAGCCCTCTCTCAGGCCATGACTCTGCCTTGGAGGCAGCTTGCAAGGGTCCTGGCTACAGGGCAAGGTCTCCAAGCCCAGCTCCGCCACTTAATGTATGACTCTGGGTAAGCCACTTAGCTCCTCTGCGCCCCAGAAAATGGACCCATGATAACAGCACCTAGCTTCCACAGTTGGCATGAGGATTAAATGGATGAGCACATGTGGGGCTCTTAGACCTGTGCATGGCATGCAGTAAGCACTACACTCAAGTGAGCGTGCATTTTAAGACCTCTGGGTATCACTTTGCTCCTTCTGAAATGGAATATGAGGGTTTTCTGCCTTGGGAGGGCACGGCTTCCTCTCTTGGCTCGGCTGTGTGCTGCCCCTCAGTTCCTAGTGCCAGTTCAGAATGCCAACTCTTCCCACCCCCTACCAGTTGCCATGGTTATTGCTGTGGAGCCTGGCCTCCGTCTGGCCGGCCTTGCCAGGGCTGTGAGGCCCCTTACTTGCCCGAGAGGCCTCCTGGGGTCGAAGGCAGGGCTGCCAGGGGCTGTGACTCAGCGCAGACTGGGGAGGGGAAGGCAGAGACATGGCACAGCTATGGGAAGGGCACTGGGGCTTCAGGAAGAGCCCTGGGTGTCGGCAAGGGGGCAGGTAGGATGAAGGGCGAGGGGTGCAGCATGGCCTCCAGGCAGGAGGGAGGCCCAGAGGAGACGGAGGGAGGCAAGGGTACAAGGGAGGGGGCTTAGAGCCACCTTCTGCCACACAAGATGCCCAGATTGAGGAAGGCAACAGTAATGATGTGATGCCCACCCCCAACCCCTAGACCATTTCAACTAGAAGCAATAGTATTTGCTTTGCAGGACTCTGAGTCCTACAAAGTTCTGCCTTTCCTTGGGAGGCTCTTATTTAAATTAACACATTCTTTCAAAAACACTGTAATTTTGCCACGACCCTGCTTTGTGCCCCCGGCATATGCTCAGCTGGGGTTTGGGATAGCCTGAGAGCCCACCACCTAATGGCATAACTACCCACACTGTGTACTTAGGATATACCTGTCCAGACCTCTTGGGGCCAAGATCACACTCCTTTCTCCGGGAAGCTGGGGTTAAAGGGCTATCAACAGAAAAGGCACTTCCTGTGCTTCCTGGGGTGCTCATCTTCACCTGTCTGGCCTCTTCTGGCTCTGACTGTGGAGGAAGTTCTCCTATCAAGGGTGGTTTGACGTCACCCTCAGTCAAGGCCTCAGTCTTGGCTGCAGCCAGTAGAACCGAGGTCAGCGGGGTGGAGATGGGTGGCTGGGCTGGCATCTGGGGGAGGGAGGAGGTGGCAGCGGGGATCGTGGGAGGCTCTCACTCCAGAAGACCAGATAGAAAACAGGCTGATTTTGCCCTGGGCTGTCTCTTTCAGCCACCCAGAAGAACACGGGCCCTCCTTCAGTTCATGATCTGACAGTGAGGGGTTCTCATTATCCAGAGAAGTTTAGGACCATGAGGCGGGTAGACCTGCTCAAGGGCCAGGAAGCACTGGGCAAGAAGAGAGGGATGGAGTGGACCAGGGAGGCAGTGGGGGAGGGCAGAGTCAGCAAGCCAGGGTGACTGGGGCACGAGACTCTCTGGGCCACAGAGAGGCAACCCAGGGCCTGTTCCTGTGGCCTGTGACTTCCTGGCCCAGCCCACAAGGCCCTGGCGGTCATGCAGGGAATTCCCCAGAATTTCCCAACTTCCTCCTCTATAAAATGGGGACAGCAGTGTGCCTTTTAGAGAGCTGATATGATAATTAGACGAGAAGATGAACTTAAGGCTCAGCACAGCACGTTCTCAGGAACAGAGCTCCTGTAACAGTCCTGACCACGGCGCCTGCTGTGTTGGCTTCCAGGTGAGAGCTGTGCAGGGAAAGGTGGCCCGGCAGGTGGAGGTGCCAGGCTGCAAGGAGGAAGGGAGAGATGGGGCCCAGAGATTATCTCCGTGGGAGCATCCCTCCCCTTCCAGTCTTATTCTCTCCAAAGAGCGGGATAGGCCAGGAGTGCCTGGCTCTTGTCAGCCTAGACCTGTGTGTATGTGGGGAATGTACCTAGTAGGGCCAGAGCTGTGTGAACACACGCTTCCGTCGTGATGTCAACAGATAAGACACCGACTGAAGCCAAGTTACTTGTTTGGTGGCATCTACGATTAATCCCCAGGCCAGCAGTTGTTTCCAGAACCACCTGACACTGACATGAGGACAGAGGACAAACCGCTGGGCCAAGCCTAATCAGGACTCACCCTTCTCCGCCCAGCTGGTGGCCTACCCCTCTGCCTTGTCACATGTGAATTCTCAACTAATCCTCACCACTGCACTATCACGCATATACTGTTGTTAGATCAATTTTATGGAGAAGCAAACAGGTTCAAAGAGGTCAGCTACAGTTCTTTGGTCTGTAGAGCGGACGGGGTGAAGCTGGCTGGGAGACTGACCCACGTTTTTGGCCCTGGGGAGAGGACTTGTAGAATAAAGTCCTTCTCCAAACTCCACATATACTCTCGTCTAGAGAGGCCTGGAACGTCCCTGATTCTCAGAGGGCCAAAGATAAGAGCCCTTGCGAGCCCAGGACAATAAGCACTGCCCAATACCCAACCCTCACTGGGCACCAAGTGAGGCTTAGTGTGTGCTTCGCCTCTGTAATCCCATGCCCAGCATAGGCCTGGCACCAGGCAGGCACTGGGTGTCTGTGAGCCCATCGTAGGCGTGGCTGCCAGGGAAGCATCAGTGCCAACGTCAAGGGAGGTGACAGCTGAAATCCTTCCCCTAGGCCCTGGTAGAACGGACCTAAGCGAGAGCCCTGGGGCTGCCAAGGCTGGGAATGGACTGTCAATTAACACAAATCTGCCCAGCCCAGGCAGGCTGGTGTGTGTGGGGGAGGGGAGGCCAGGACAGCAGGCCTCTATAGCCCAAGACACGACTTGGAGGGTTTCCCAAGATGCAGGAAGAAGCACTCGGCTGAATTCTGTCACTGGAAGCAAGGCCCATGGCCACGAGGCCACCTCCTTACATGAGCATAGGAGTCTCTCTGACCTACAAGACCACAAGGCTCCCGAGCCCAGAGAAGACTCAGCCCTGACCCAATCCTGATCCTAGGAGGCAGCGGGCCCTCCTCAGAATCTGATGATAGCAACCGTTTTGTGGACATCTGGTGTGTGCCAGGCACTGGATTTCTTGCTCCCAAGAACGCCTCAAAAAGGTTTTAAGAAGCCAAGAGCATGGTTTGTCCCTATTTCAAGGACTAGTTAGAGGTCTGAAGATATAACCAAGAAGATCTTCTGGCGGGACCCAGTTTGGAATGACAGCAAGCTAATGTTGGCCAGTTTTCACTGAGTGTTCGTGTGGGTCAGGTCCTGTGTCCAGGGCCTTCCACGCATCATTTCTCTACATCATCTCAACCACTGCATAGGCCAGGTGCTGTTGTTATCATTCCCATTTTATAGACGAGAAAACTGATGCCCAGGGAGATTACATTCCCTGCCCAAGGTCCCACTGAACTTAAGAGGCAATTTGAACCCAGGCTGTCTGGCTCCAGGGCTGAGCCCAAGCTCAAAACCTTGGCCTCAGAGGTAAAACTGCAGTATTTCTGGAACACTGCAATGTTTTTTTAAGAACAAAAGAAACTAAGAATAGAGACAGACTAGAAAGGAATCGCTTAACTCGTCCTAGCCTCCCCTTCCTATGGCCCCCTGGCCTGGGCTGCCCGGCTCACCTCACCACGGGCTCTGGAATGGCCTCCGCCCCGGCGGGCACCTGCACGCCTTTCTCCCATTCTTGTCGCCATGGGTCTGCCAAGATATAGTAGTCATCCGGGCTGAGCTGGTATGAGTCTGGGATCTTCATGGCTGTGATCAAGTCTGTCCGGAAAACCTGTGGGGAGACAAGGTGGAGAGAGAATGGTTTCAGATCGTCTCCAGGTGATCTGCTTCACAGGCCAGGGCAGGAAAAGGCAAATGCTGAAAGTCCACTCACTCAAAAATGAGAAAACGACACAGAAGCAGGAAGTACAATAACCCATCTTCTCTGAACCCAGCAGAGTGCTTTGCACACAAATCTCCAATAAACGTTGAATTGAATTTACATGCTCCGATCTGCTCAAGGATAGAGTCTGAGTGATGGATAGGAATGGACCTTAGAGGGAAGAGGAAAGACATGTGGGAAAGGCAAGAATACTGAGGAAAAAATCAGTTGGCAGAAAGACTTGTGTGAATGCAATACTGCCATGAAGTGTCTGTTTAGGGAATTTCTGTTGAAGATTCAAAATTATGTTTGTTGTTGTAACTGCAGTCACACGCGTGAAAGAAGCCAGGCAACTACAGGCCGGGGCCTCAGGCAAATGGCCGAGGAGAGGTCAGCTCTGGGAGAGCCTAGCGGGCAGCCGCCCGCGGGGCAGCGCCTCACAGTTCCCAGGAACAATGGCACCATACGCCCTGTTCAGTGGGCGCTCCGCTGTGCCATGCTCTATGATGAGGAAGGAGAAGCGCATGGAACTCCTTCTCAATCAAGCCTTTCCAAACCCCGCAGGGCCAGGCCATGAGTGGACACACCCTCGTGCTTTGGTTTCCTTGTGAGCACTTGCTCACTCGGGGGAAACTTCTTTTCCCAGCATTCTATCTGTGGCTCCCCACCCCAAAGCAACCTCCAAGCCCAGCCCCAGGCACACTAGCAGTGCCTCATCTGTTCCAGCTGCCTGGCCTCACCTGAGCCCCACAACGGGCTGCTGCAGGACTTGGTGGCAGCCCTACACACTATGTGACTTGCTTTGGTACCAACTTTCCCAGTGAACATCACAAGTTAAAGGAGCTTTCCGGTAAGCGGCCTGAGGTGACCCCTAAAAATGGTTCGCTATTCACTTGACCCAGAAAACCCCACAAAATCATGCAAATCAAGAGGTTCAAATCTTCGTGTTCACTTTAAGAACACTCGTGAAACTGCCCAGGCCATAAAGGGTATGCATATCCGAAAAGCCACCAAGTATCTGAAGGATGTCACGTTAGAGAAGCAATATGTGCCATTCCGTCGTTACAACAGTGGAGTTGGTAGGTGTGCACAGGCCAAACAATGGGGCTGGACTCCGGGTCGGTGGCCCAAAAAGAGTGCTGAATTTTTACTACACATGCTCAAAAATGCAGAGAGTAATGCTGAACTTAAGGGCTTAGATGTAGATTCTCTGGTCATTGAGCACATCCAAGTGAACAAAGCCCCCAAGATGCGGCTCAGGACTTACAGAGCTCACGGTCTGATCAACCCCTACATGAGCTCTCCCTGCCACATTGAGATGATCCTTACTGAAAAAGAACAGATTGTTCCTAAACCAGAAGAGGAGGTTGCACAGAAGAAAAAGATATCCCAGAAGAAACTGAAGAAACAAAAACTTATGGCCCAGGAATAAATGCCGCAAAAAATAAATGCAAATAAAAGTGAAAAAAAAAAAAAAACAAGTTAAAGGAGAGTTCATATCACAGAGAGAAGAGAAACCACTACAGGGAGTCCTCCAGGTCTCAGACCCAACTCCAAGCCCACGCCCTTCCCTGGAAGACTCAGCATCCACCAGCCTCCCAGGGATGGTGGCCAGTCAGTGGTAACCTCTGCCTGCAGGAGGCCCTGCCTGCTGGCCGTCTGTCTGACTTCAATCTAGGAGACAACTGAAAGGGGCGCCAAGGGGGCTCAAGGCAGCGTCCTGCAGAAATCTAACGAACGTCTGCTTTTAGCCAGAGAGGGCCCTCGCTTGCAAAAGGTCAAGTTTCTTGAAGACTCTATTTGCCAATATAATTTAATTGTTAACACTAACACCCTAACATTTAATTAGGGTGTCAGTGTGAAAAAATTAAAATGAGATTACGATTAAATGCTAATTACACAGAAGATGAAATGTGGCAAAGATTTCACAACCCGGATAATTTGCATATCTTAGTAGCAAGTAGCAAGACAACTGATATAAGAACATAAACTCAGGTAGTGGGTGCTTCTGTGCTGTCCTTCAGCACCCTCCCCCCACTCTGCTGGCTGGGGCCAGGTTATTTCCCTCCGGGGCCCCCTGTTCAGGACCCAGCAGGGGTAAACTGGACCCACAGCAGACTGGTAACTGTCTCAAAGTTCTCCCAACCCTGGCAAGCCCTACGTGATACAACATCTAATGCCCTGTTACTCTGAATGCCATGAGGAACCAGCCTCCAGGAAAAGTCTGTCATCTTGCCCCTTGTAGGGCCCAGTGTCACTGTTAGCCCCTCCAAAAAGGCACTGATAAGTCTGAAATCTCTTGCTGTTCCCTTTTTCTGAGCTATAGTTCAAATGCTGCCTCGTCGGATCACCCTGATCACTGCAACTCAGGGGGGCCAACCACCCAACAGAGCCACTTTCCAGCCCATGGTCCTGTCTCACCTCCGAGTACGTATACTCCTGAAAATTAACTGGTGGATGCACGTCTTGCTTCTTGTCATCTCTCCTGCTATACCTGTCCTGTTCTCTGCGACATTCTCAGGGCTTGGCAGGGTGACTGGCACATAGTAGGTGCTTGATAAATAGTAACTGAGAGAATGATTAAATGGATGAGTGAATAAAAGGGCCCCTCTGGGGAGTTACCTGAGAAGTCTGATGACCCCAGCTGGCTCCTTGGCAGTGCTTTTTGAACTCCCATGAACTGGAGAAACACCTCATGGATACATCCAGAGCTGAAACAACTCAAGCACGTGGACCGAATGGAGCAAGAGGCAGCCCTGGTCTGTACGTGCAGACAGAGTGCCAAGCCACACCAGCAGGGGAGAGGTGGCTCTGTCCTAGAAACAGGCTTGGTGCTGAGAACTCAAGAGCAGGAAAGCATCCCATACTCAACTCAGGTAAGGAGATTCAGGAGAGAAGAGTCTGGTCCCAAGAGAGTTGCAAGCTTCACCTGGTGTGACTGGATGCCACCGGCCCCTTTGGGCAGAGGACTGATGGAAGCACAGGACGGGCAGCACTATCTTACAGGTACCAGTCAACACTTTAAAGAACACAGTGTGCCCAGCACCAATCCAATGGCTGTCCTTGAATTAACTGTTAGTCCCTATGCCAACTCTGTGAGGTGGACAGCGTTACCATCCCTATTCTACATTAGAGAAACCTGGGACTCAGGTTAGTTTAATAACCTACACAAGGTCCTATATGTTAGAAGTGCCAAAGGAACCCAGACAGACAACTCTGCAGCCATCCAGCACTCTTCTGCAACCTCGCCCCTCTTGGCCACTGGCTCACTGCCAATGCCCTTGAATTAACCCAAAGCCAAATCAAGGGGCTTCCCCAAAGGTTGGAATATGCAAATCAGATGGTGACCTCTGCAAGTTTCAAGTTCTGCAGCTTTCCAGGTCTTCTCCCTGCCCTCAGGACGAGCCTCGACTGTATTAGTAGTCAGTCTCCCTCCCGAGCACGTCTCACACTTGGCACAGGGGAGGACCCCACTGGGACACTTCTCCCTGCCAGAGATGGGGCGGTCTGTTTCACCCTTAGGGTGTTACTCCAGCCCACAACTGCTCTAGGAAGGCTTCCCTGATGCCAGGCTGGGTTCTGGGCTTCCTCTGGACTCCCACAGCCCCTCTACTGGTATCCCTTGGTTTCCTGCCAGGCCTTCCCCACTAGAAGGTAAGCTCAGTGAGGTCTGGCCAGGCTACAGGCTGCAACAGTGCACGCAGGGCCTGACACATGCTAGGTGCTAACTAAGGCTGAATGACTGAAGAGCCTCCCGTGGATCTGCCACCATCTTTCTGGGTAGCTGCCCGAGGATACAGCTGGGGACTCTGTCCCTTCCAAAGGAACCCCTGAATACTCATATAAAACCTGGCCACAAACAGGGCAACCCAAACATCTTTCTGTCTTGAATCGCCAAAGGTTAGGCTTCCAAAAAAAGGCTCAATTATTCTCCTAAAATGCCTCTGAATTATTTACGAAAACTAAATAAATAATAAAACGGACACTGATGAACTGGAGGCCTTGCCATGGCAAGGAAGTTGGAAGCTGGAAAACAAGCAATTTTCTAAGAATGTGAATGTTTACTATTTTTCTCTTTTGGCAGAAGTTGACAAATTGTCTTTAAAGGTCTGCTGCCTAGCAACCAAGTTCTACTGAGCTGCTTGGGAGACGTTAATTGTAGCTTCTTCAAACAGTATGAAGAATGTTTAAAGGTCTAAAACTCTAACCTAGTAACCAATGTGAGTGCTAAAGGTGCCAACGCAGCTCTGAAGAGAGCTGGAGACCCTGCTCTGCCCAGATATGGGGAAACTGCATGGGGCTTGCCTTCTAGTTCCTCTTCCCAAGACTGAGACCACAAGCACTGAAATGTCTGTCTATCTTTCCGAGCCTATTTTCCCACGGAGAACCAAAAATGAGCTATGCCAGAAAGCACGTCATGTCTGAAGTCTGACGTGATCTCCAAAAGCAGATGAAGACGATGAAAACAGACAACTTTCAACTCTGCTATCCTCAGCATTCCTGTACATGATCGTGAGATTTATGAATAGTATTTGAACATTTCATCCTGGGACCTTGGTTTCTGCTTCCTTTTCTCAAGAGTAACGTATTATATATCACAGTGTATTTCAGACCAAGAGGCACCAAGGGGAAGTTCCGTTACTTAAGGAAAAGCTCCAGCACTTATCATAATTACAGAATACAATTATCTGTGTAATTATTTGTTTAACGTCCATCTCCTCTGATAATCAAGCTAAGAGAGGCAGAGGCTATGTGTCCTGCTTATCACTGTGCCCATTTGTGGCACAGTGCCTGGCACACAGCAGGTATTCAAGAAACGTTTGTGAAATTAGTGAGTGAGTGAATGAATGCATGAACCCCAGGATTTGCCTAAATCCTATATGACTAAACTCTGAAACTTCCTCTCTTGCCTAGCAGGGAGAGTGAAGGCAGAAGCCTGGCCCAAAGGATTCTTCCAGGCAGAACTCAGGAACTGGTCTTGGTGGTTGTCCCAAAGCCAGTGAAAATGGCTTTGGCCAGGACAGCCTCTCCTTGCCTTCTATCCACATCAAAAGGCCCAGTGCAAAGCTAGGAATGATCCCTCTCTCTAATCTCCCAAAGGATGTATAACACTCTGTCCTGGAAGAGCCATGTAATATCACTACCTCATTTGAAATTTCTGTCTTATTCTGAGCACCTCACCTCATTAGAAAGGACAGCTAACAGTGAAAAGTAATTGCCCTGCTGAGGCATGCTAGGTGCTACACTAAATGCTTTATATATACAATCTCACCTATTTCATATTCCTCCCACTTTACAGATGTGGGGACCAAGACTGAGAGAGGTTAAACCACTTGTCTGAGGTCTGCCCTGTGCTTTAACCGATGCAGTCCTGCCTGCAAACCAGTCTGCTATTTCTTCTCTTAAAAAAAAATCTGTTTCTTGGGCTGGAAATTGATAAAGTATCTCAAGCCAAGAGCATACTTAGATACTTAAAATTAAGCATAAAACACCAGAGAAGGGCTCTGGAAATAGCTTCCCAGTCCTATTCAAGCTACCACTAGGCTAATTTGGTCAGACACTTACACTTAAACACACACACACACACACACACACACTCACACACACACACACACTCAACATCTCTTTCTCTTTCACAAGGATAACAGCACTTCCTGCTCTTAAAGAGAATTTATTACACACATTTCTTTTGCAAGACAAGTCCCAGAGGCCAGGAGGCCTTTCCAGCTGGCGGGAGCAGCAGTGTTTCTGACTGTATGAGAAGTGGATTCTGCCCCCCACCCTAGAGCAGTGGGAGGCCCAGTGGAAGGGTTCCCCTCACCACCCGCCTGCCTGCCAGGGTAGCAGAAGAGCTGTTGGCTAGAAGCACGGCTCACAACCACAGGGTCAAGCAAAAAAACCCTTTTCTGGGGAATCTCCTATCTACTCTCAAGTTTGGGAGCACTCTGCCTTTCACTACAACATCTGCCATCACTGTTTTAATATACAGTATTGTGTCATTTCAAACATTTGGATAATACCTCTGCTCCTCCAGGAAAGCACCTTATTTATCCCATGGCTTTGCACCCCAACACCCATCTGGCCACCCTGGCATTCACCCAGGGGGGAAGGGGCCCATTTTCAAAAGCAAAGGGTCAAGCAGAAACGCAGCATTCTCACCCTCCACTTTCCTAGGGAGGGCCATCCTCATATAGGAACTTTCGCAGACACTAGATCTGGAAGACCTCCACTGGGGGCAGAGGCTGTTCACAGGGTCAGCTCCTTCGCCCAGGCCCTGTTCCAGGGACGAGAGGCGAAGGACTGGTGAAGGGCCCCTGCGGAACACACAGAGAAGCCCCCCAGTCTCTCATCTCGAGGTATGTACAGTTTGTCACCAGGGCCTAAAAAGGAGCCCGACTCCTGCCCACCGGTTCTGGGACCATATCAGGCATGGCAGCTCCACCTTCACTCACATCTGGGCTCTCCCCCACCCTCGGCTCCCCGGGCCTCAGGACAGGACAGTCACACCTACAGAACAGACACTGCAGGACAGCACCCTACAGACCACCACCCTGAGGCGCACGGAGAGACTACACTTGCCCAAAGTCGCACAGGTCCTCAGTGGCAAAGCTGGCTACATCTCTCGTAACGGACACTTTCCTGTGCAGCACCTGCATCCTGCTAACGGTCAGAAGACAAGCTCCCCAGGGACAGGGCCTGCGCTTTCTGTGTCCCTGGCACTAGGCTGGGCCTCAGAAGTGCTCTCGAGAGTTTGCTGAGTTTAATCACTAAGGTCCTAAAGACCTATCTCCCTGCCCGTTGGCTGACTTCTGGGGACTCTGACTTCCTGAAAACACAGCTTTCCACCTCAAGAAAGCCTGTCTGGGGAAATCCTCACTTCTCAGCCTGCTCCTCTATCTGCCCCAGGCCTGAGGAAGACATGGCTTCAAAACAGCAGTCTCCCAACCACAGTCTCCCAACCACCTGGCTTCCAGGTCTCTTCTCAAACTGCCCTTCCCACCCATGCCAGGCCAAGGGCTGAGCAGAAACCTGTCAGCCCCATGGCCACTGTGGGAGAAGGGAGGAGCTGTGGGTGATACCACACCCACATGGCCAGCATTTGTTTAGGTCACTGAACCAGGCTGGAAGGCCTTCCCTGCTTCCCTCAACTTTCGGCGAGGACCAAGCCGGAAACTCCCATCTTAGCAGATCAGAGGAAAAGGTAGTTCTTAACCAGTAGTTCTTCACGCTGGCTCCCAGCAGGAGGGCTTTGAAAAAGTACAGGTGCCTGGGGCCCTACTCCAAAGCATTCAAGTCAGAATTCTTGAGAATAGTATGGGATAGGGGTCTGATATTGGTATTTTATAAAATAATCCCTGGTCTGTGATCTCCGTCAGGCTCTCAGAGGTATGACCCACAAAGTTACGTTCACGGTATTTAGTGTGACAGGCTAGGTCAGAAACCCAAGGCCTCAGTGCGGTTTATAATACCAGCTCTCCCGGGCTAGGATAATCCCATCCTCTCCTTCAGAACGGGCCTGGCCAACTTAAGCACCAAGGTACAGAGCTCAGCCTTGTTGGGATCCCACTGGCAGGCAGAGTACAGGAAGGCAGCAGCCTGTGTTCCTGGGATTATCCCCACCTTTTCCCTCCACTGCCAACGGGCCAACTTCAGACTAAGTGTACTGCCACCAAAAATCCTAAACCAGCCTCTCAGGAATCCCAGGGCCTGTTCTTTCAGCCCCGAGTACTAAGGCCTGTAGTCCCCTCTCAATCAGGCTGAGGGAAGCCGCCCACTGGTTAAGGGCCAGAATGAAAAGCTGGGCCTCAAGGCCTCGGCCCTGTCCAGGGTCCTGACTCCTGGTCAGAGCATTCTGTTCCAGCCTGGGGCCTCTCCTTCTGGTGTGCAGGGCGCCCCTTGATTTGCACACTCAAAGTGCACATATCATTTCAGGGGCTGCTCTGCCAGTCTCGTCTAAACCCATTCCCTGCCCTTTTCATAACTGGTGGCTTCTCTATGGGCCAGTGCTGCTGTCATGCTAAATACTTCTGATGCTCAAATCCCCATTCATCACTGTCCATCTTCAAAGATGAGGAGATGAAGAGAACTCCGAGTTCCGTGGCTTTGTGTGCAGCCACCAGGAAGGGACTCCTGCACCACATACATCAACTTGCATGTATTGAAGCTGGGAACTTGAACCAGACTGGGAGCAGACTGTGAATACAGCCTGAAAACCAGCTCCCAGGCTTCTTACTCTGGGACTGAGTGGGAGGGACTCCAGAAGCCCTTTCACCAGGATGTCGGAAGCCCTTAGCCCCCAGAACCAGCAGATTAGGAAGGCCTTTCTCTCCAGCCCATGCATAGAAAAAGAAGGGACAGCCCAATGAAGAGATTTAGTGTGAGCATTATCTGCTGCCAAATCCTCGCTTTCATCTCCGCCTTCTCTAGAGCCAACTCATTTGGAAGCTTTCATCGATGGTTTCCTCTCTGCCCCACGAAAACTTGGAATTTATGCCGGCTTATGGCCCAGCCTCCTCGCTTAGGGGACGAGGGAAACCTCGCAGGCTGCTCTCCCGCCTGCTGTGGGAGGAAAAGCTTGTCCTTGGCAACAGTTCAAGGCAGGGACGACTTCCTCAGCCCTCCAAGAACCTAGGACTTGAGGGCGTCAGAGGCCCTCCCTGCCCCTGCAGAGACTTCTGGGCTTGAACCCAGGGCTGTGCACAGCCAGTCCCCATTCAGCACCCATGCAATGGCTCGATTCTATTTTTAGGTGGAGAAAGGTTCAAAGGCCCTGTGCAGGAAAATCCAAGAGGGAGGGGAATTCTCAGCACCATGCAAATCACACTTTCCCCTCAGCCTCTGCTTGACACCTGTTTCCCCCTAGCCAGCTGGCCTATCCTGGTATTGATAGCAGCCTGGTCCCCAGGATCTCCGCCCAGACCAGAGGCCCCTCCTCCTCCTGCTGCTTAAAGTGAGAGCTAGGGGAAAGAACTAAGCCAGCCCCAGGGGCTCCCCGGAACTTCCCCTCCATTCTCCAACCTGAATAGCCCATGAAGGCAGTGAGGAGGTGAGATTCTCAGAGGCAGGTTTCTCAGCTTCAAAACAGCAGGATGACTACTGCCTTTCAGGACCAGGGAGACACAGAAGGTGGCTAGGGTTTTACTAATCCAGCCCAAGTAGTAACTGCGAGCCGCTGTAGCTCTCAGGATGAGGGTGGGGGTAGAGAGGTGGTCCCAGGGCCCTAGCACATTCTGCCTCCTACTTCCCAATGCACAAGAACACAGCCTGTCCACCCACTGAGCAGGGCTCCTGTTAGTCGCTCAGATGGGTCGACTCCTTGCGACCCCATACACTGAAGCCCCCCAGGCTCCTCTGTCCATGGAATTCCCCAGGCAAGAATACTGGAGTGGATTGCCATTTCCCTCTCCAGGGGATCTTCCCGACCCAAGGATAGAACCCTATTAAGAGCCTCAAGAACAACATCTTCCCATGCCCACCTCACTCCCAGTTTTTATTCCAGTCCTTACTGCATTCCTGGAGATACCTCCTTCTGTCTCCACGCCTCCACTGTAGGGCCAAGGGAGGACAGTTGGTTAAGAGATGGGAACAGGATGCTTCAGAAATCAAATTGGTGTCCCCACCTCCAATCCCCACAAAAGATGAGTCCCAGGGTAGGCCAGCTCCGTGGGGAGTCCTTTTTCAAATGCAAGGTTCAGTGGAAGACACCCCTAGGGACTGGCTAAGGACAGCGGCTGCTGGATCACCACTGCTGCGAGGAGAGGAAAAGAGGTTGCCAGGCTCACAACAAAGATATCCTCCTTCAGCCCCGGCCAGGGCCAAGTGCTTTGCCCTAGAACTCTGAGCCTTCCCACACTGGTGCTGTTGGCCCCAAGAACTTCACATCTTGACTATATATATAACCTTAGGATCCTCAGCTTCCTTACTATAATAGGAGAGTTAAAAAAAAGTAAAGTGTCCAGCCCGCGTGTGCTACTAAGTCACTCAGTCGTGTCCGACTCTTTGTGACCCTATGGACTGCTAGTCCGCCAGGCTCCTCTGTCCATGGAATTCTCCAGGCAAGAATACTGGAGTGGGTTGCCATGCCCTCCTCCAGGGGATCTTCCTGACCAGGGGATCGAACCCGTGTCTCCTGCACCACAGGTAGATTCTTTACCGCTGAGCCACTGGGAAAGCCCTGTAGCCTGCAGAACNCCATGGAATTCTCCAGGCAAGAATACTGGAGTGGGTTGCCATGCCCTCCTCCAGGGGATCTTCCTGACCAGGGGATCGAACCCGTGTCTCCTGCACCACAGGTAGATTCTTTACCGCTGAGCCACTGGGAAAGCCCTGTAGCCTGCAGAACAACGTCTCTCTTAAAGGTCAGACTTAAAACCACCCCACTCGGGACTCAGGGCTCTTGCAGCCTCATCTGTTCCAAAGGTCTCTTCTGTGCCCACTGTAATGCATTGAAGACCTAAGAGGGAGCAATGAGGCTCTAGGATGTGATTTTCAGCAGCTACAGGAGGCAGGGCCCCATGTCCATTTGTCTACCCACTTCCAAAACTTTCTACAGCTCCAGGTGTCATAAACATCTCTACCTGTCCCAAAAGACAGGGCCAAAGCAGGGAAGGAGTAAAGTGCAAGTGCATGTGGAATGGGCATAATAAGGGGTGGATGACCTAACTGGATGACTCTGAAGACTCCATCCTTCATCCCTATATCAGTGAATCCTATCACTCTTGGCTCAGCCTCCAAGATGTCCCATATATCCTACTGCTTCTTACTCCACTGCAATCACCCAGCTCTAAGGCCACCATAATTTCTCTCCTGGACAACTGTTAAAGAAGCCTCCCTGCTCCCACTCTTGCCCATCACATTCCCTCCCCCTCACAGCAGTCAGCGGGACCTTTCATTAAAGCATCAGACTATGTCATTACCCTGCTTAGAATCCTTGAAAGGTTCCTCCCCTCACTCAGATCAATAGGAACATCTTTACAACAACCTACACCGTTATGAGAACTGGCACTCCCAGCCTTTCCTCTCAATCGCTTCACTCGGCCACACTGGTCTTGTTCTCCAATGGCTGCGTCCTCTTCCAGAAGCCCCCTCTTCCCGTACACCTGCACTCCCCCGCACGGTCCTTCCCCTCCACAGGCCTCTGCTCCTCCACTCTGTTCCACTCCGTCACACCTCTCCACTTGTTTCATCCTTCTCCAGGATACTTGTCATTACCCACCTCGGAGGGCTTCTTTTCGTTCTGCCGGGGCCAGCCCGATTTGGTGCTGCTGGGCAGTTTGGAGCATCTTGATGCAGATGTAGCGTGACCTGCAGAGAGAGCACAGCCCATGAGGGGCCCCTGGAAGGCCAGGAACACCACCCACCCATGTCCAAGGAAAGGAAACCTGTAAGGCAAGCTCTGGCTTGAATGTTCAGGAGGTGGAGACCTCTGTGAGCATCTGGTAGACTGCCGTGCTCTGGGCCTCTCCAACGATGAATGGGGACATGATGCCTCCTCCACTCACCAACCAGGAGAGACNAAAGGAAACCTGTAAGGCAAGCTCTGGCTTGAATGTTCAGGAGGTGGAGACCTCTGTGAGCATCTGGTAGACTGCCGTGCTCTGGGCCTCTCCAACGATGAATGGGGACATGATGCCTCCTCCACTCACCAACCAGGAGAGACTTGGGAGGTGAAAGGCAGCTGGACAAAGACTCAGTATTAGCTTTCTGTGTGACCCAAGAGGGTTGCTCTAAAATAGACACATAGACTTAAGCTTGAGCCCTGACTCAGCCACTTATTAGCTCCTCATGATGGGCAAATGACTTAGTCTGAGCCTCAGCTTGCTTTTGTATAAAATGGGAGCAGAGAGTAACTATCTTCAGAGTTTTTGTGAGAATTAAATGAGACCATGCCTGTAAAGTCTTAGTACAGTCCCTTGCACATGGCAATGCTCTGATAAACACTACCCATTATCACTCGGGTTCTAAAGGCCCTTGTGGGACCACTAAGAGTGTATGTCACTCTATGGGTCACTCCACTCCTTTGGGTCAAAGAAGCCCAGCCTAGATGGGCAGTGGGGGGACTGGTGAGAAGGGAGTGTGCCACACCCCAGCCCAACTCCAATGCAGATACAGGGCTCAGCTGCCAGGTACTCTCCCTTGCAGGTGCCAGGGGCTTCAAGGGTTCCTTTGCCTAAAATAAAGTTAGAAGCAGAGGACACTGACACAGGCCACAGGCAGCGTGACTGCAGTCACAGAGGGCCAAATGCTGTGATCTGCTGCCATGGGGAGGAAGAGCCAGCCAGGTCAGACTCCAGGGCCAAGCTGGAGTCTGAGCAAACAGATCCCAAAGGACAGTGAAGGAAACCCGGAGGGAGAGAGCAGGCGAGGACTGGCTTCTCATCCTAGTGCATGTGTTCCTGAGCCCTCAGGTTCCCAGGGGTTAGAGAACTCCAGGGACTCTAAGGGGGCCTTGAGGCTCTCCCCAATCCCAGCTGCTCACCATGTATGTGAACAAGCTAAGGTCTACAGCTGCAGGGCTCCAGGGCCAGCCTCTGTGGCAGTGCAGCCTCCTTCTCAGCCTGGGTTTTCACCCGAGGGCACCACTAGGTGGGAATCTTCCTGGCAGCACATCTCTCCTACACAGGGCAGAAAGGCACTCTACTCTGACTGGCTCATGCAGGCCCGGGTTCCTGGGGCATCTGAGAAGAGCTGCCTTCTGGTACCAGGGACAAACCCTCACCTAAGGTAACCTTTTTTGCCTCCACATTTCAGAAGAGGCACCCTAAGCCCCATTTTCTATGTAAGAGTGTCCCCCTCTGTCCAGCTGGCACACCCACCTCCCACACAAGTCTATCTCTGAGATTCTACTGCCAAGATCCCATGAAGGTCAGGCTCCTTCATTAATTTCTTCAGCAAACATTTACTGATCACCTATTATGTACTCCATCTAGCCGGATATGGCAGTCACCAAGTCATGACCTCTCTCACCAAGGGGCTTACTTTGATAAGGAAATGGCACTTAGTTAGGAAATAACACTGATCAGACAATTATAGTGAAGAGTGACAGGCTTTTTTTTGCCTGTTGTGTGGACACTTCCACAGGGCCCTGACTCAACACCAGGGCCAGAGGGAGTGAGGCATGTTCCTAGCAGCCCGGAAGAGCACAGGCAAAGAAAGGCCCAGAGGGGAGTTGATCTGTTCCAACAAGAGCAAAAAACATGGGGTTGAGAGCTAGAGGGTAAAGGGGAGCAGAGTTGAGGAGGACAGCAAGGCCCTGTAGGCCATGGTGGTGTGGGGATCTCAAAGGGAGCAGAGGGGCCCGGCCTGCTTTATGCTTCCATCAGCATGGAGACCCTGGAGCAATGTCCCACCCCCTAGTCTGGGCCTGTGGTCCTGGTAACGATTCAAACACCTTCCCTACAGGAGCCCCACGTGGAAGGCCTTACTGTCAGTGGTATCAGAGTTGTCGCTGCTGATGGAGTACTTTCGCCTCTTCTCTTCCATCTGCAACGAAAATAGGCCCCATTATACTCACAGGCGGCTTGGGAAATCCTCAACCTCTCAGGAAACTGCCCGTCAATCTACCTCCCCACACTCGCCCGGCTGCAGAGGAACAATGAGAACAAGGCCATGCCCTAGCCTTCTCCTTAGGCAGTCTCCCCCTTCTCTCACCCACCTACATGGGCCCTGGGGCTGGGGGAGGGGGCAGCATCTCTCAGCTCCTGAGCCCAGAGCCTCACACAACAGAGTATCTAGTCAAAGATGACAACGAGGGAGGACAAAGGGGGTCAGCAGCCCCAGAATGAGCAGTGACTTGGACCTGCCTCTGTCCAGCTCCCTCACCCACCACGGAGTCCACTCTCACCTGCAAGCTGCAAGTGGTGCCCTGCTGGAGGCAGAGGAGGAAAAACAGAAACAAGACAAGACTCTCCCAGGAGGACCAGGCTACCGGAGTTGAGGGGCAAGCCAGCCTGCAAGCACTGGGCGCACATTCTGCACAACTTGAGAGCGGCAGCCAGAGCGGCGCGGAACTGGGGTAGGGCAGGGAGGCTCCAAGCTGGCTTCCCGAGCCACACCAGAGCCAGAGCGGATGGGCTGTGCCACCCACCCTCCCCTCAGTGTCCATCTCCAGGTAAAAATACAAACTCACTTTCCCTCCACTACAATGTTTAGCTTCAAGGCAGAAAGGCGGCTCTCCCACACTGAGTTCTTTCCCCTACCCATGCCAACTCAGCTATCTCGTGTTCCTAACAACCTGGGGAGTTGTGAGCTATTAGCTTCATTTACTGAGGAGGCTCGGTGCCTTGTCCTGTTAGTGACTTGGCTGAACTGGGATTTGAATCCACGTGGTCTGATCCCTGAGCCCACACTGAGCTGCCTTTGTGCCCTTGTCAGCTCCTGCCTGTTGGAAGTGCTTTCCTCCCCACTATTTCCTCTAATCCTGCACAGTCCTGGGTGGCAGAGCCTGCCCTGGTCCCCTCTTGGAGGGGAGCACATTAAGAGACTTGTTAACCTGCCTTAGGTCTCACAGCTAGTCAGTGGCTGAGTCCCAATTCAGAGAACAGACCTGGGGCTTGGAGCCCACGGTGCTTTTCACCATGTTTCTGTTAGCCTAGACCCAGGGCTGCCTCACTGTATACAGCAAAGGACAAGGAACGAGTGTCAGTAGGTAGAAAGCCCAGCTGCCGACCAACAGGGCTGCCCAGCCCCACTGTGAATCCCATTTGCCACCTGCTGTCACCCCAAGTCTGCTCACGCGGAGCCCTGGGAGGGGTCACCTTATTTTACTGTGACCTTGCAGAAGCCTTAGGAGCATTGGCTCTCTAAGGTGGGTTGCAATTACCCAGAACTCTGAGCTATTCAGAAGGACCCTCTGGCCTCAAACTTGACCTTAGACAGGAGCTTTTCTCCACCCCCATGTCTCCCGAGAGTAGGGTTAGGATGGAAGGTTCACTGGGGCTGCTTGCTGCCCAGCTGCAAAGGTGGAGGCCAAGTGCTCTCCAGAGGGTCTGGAGGTCTGGAGGCTTGCCTGGTGGGGAGGGGCACAGATGCCAAGGAGGCAGGAACCAGAGTTGAAACGGCTAAGTACCCACTGCTTGGGGAGGGGTGCATCCTGGCACACAGGGACCCCAATGAGGCCTCAGAACCGGCCCTTGGTGCTGGCAGGCATGATGGCTGCTTCCCTTTTGCAGGTGAGGAAAATGAAGCTCAGAGGTTAAGTGACTTGCCCAAGATCACAGTTCTTATAAGAGAACTTGTAAGAGAACTCTGACTCAGGAGACCATGCTCTTGACCTTGAGACTACTCTGCCTCTGTGCAGCCCAGTGGCTCAGGTCATTGACTGAATGACTGAATGGGGCAATAATACTCCACCCCTCAGATCCTTGCCCATCCTTGCTGTCCTCTGGGGTCTGCATATGACAGAGGTGACTGTAACACAACTCTGACTCCACCCTGAATCTTGCCAACCCAGCTGTCACAGGTAGGGTAGGAGAAGGGGGAGAAGAGCTCTTAGTGCATTCATCTGTTTTCTTCTGAAATCCTCTACATGAACAGCATTTTTCTTCATTTCCAGCAAACAGGCACTTGCAAGCCAGGCTGTCCCATAATATAAAATCAGCAGCACTGGATTCAGGGAGGCCAAGTTCAAATCCTATCTCCACCCCTCACTAGACCAGGGACCTTGGGAAAGACACACCTCCCCAAAGACACAAATTGGATCTGGAATTTTACATAAATCTCCCGAACTTAAAATGCTGGCAACTGATTTAGATATTTAAAACACTTCGAGAGGGCCAAACTAAACACATCTGTGGGCCAGAATCAGCTGGTGAGTGAAGGAGAGCAGCATGAAGCCCTTAGCACAGTGGCTGGCATTCCATATGGGTGCTGGTTATTAATACCACAGCAGACTTGGGCCAGGTGAACAGTTCTACCAGCCGCCACCCGAAGGCCTCCTCAGAAAGGCAGTGAGCTGGGCAGTAAGGAAGGTTCCTGCCAACAGGACGCTTTGACTGCCAAGACTTCCTCCTACTGCTGTTTCCTGCTCCCCAGGACCAGTGTGACCTGTCAGCACGCAGACCTGCACCCCACCCTTAGCCAGCTCCTCCGTGAAACACCCCAGAGTCCTCCTGGACAGCGTGTTATTATGGGAGCAGATTTTGCGGCGGCTTAATTGGAATAATAACTAGGCTTCAGAGGGAAACCACTGCTTTGCTTCTTTTCTTTGAACCAAGTCTGTTCGAAAGGTCTCCCTGCCTTAGGTAAGCCTCTTCTCAGTGGCCAATGAAGCCTCAAATGAGGCCTGGCCTCCCCTGTGGGACAAGGCTTTGCCCCATGACGTCCCCCTCCAACCCAGCACAGAGGACACGGAGGATTCTTACCAAAGCTGAAATCCAGGGCTACACGTGCAGGTGGGGAATGGGGGTGACAAGACTTGATCTTGCCCTCTCCTTTTTCCTCTCTGCTGGCTCCCCTAACCTCTCCCAAAGCAAGGTCTGCCCTGGGGGAATATTCAGGGTCACGAGGCACTTACTTTTAGGGACAGAAAGTATCACAAAGGAGACTCTGGGAAAGGAGTGTCCCCTTTTCCTGCCATTGCCACCAGTCCGCTTGCACTCCCACACCTTCCCCAGCTATGAAGACACACACAGCTCTCCTCTGGGAGTGTGTATGTCCTAGAGTCCCCTCAGGGAGCAGCCTTGCTGTGCCTCCTCCACCCCACCGCTGACCCTTGGCCAGTGCAGTGGGCACTCCCTCCAGAACACACAGAGAATCCAGCCACCTTCCCCATCTTTACTGCTTCCACGCTGGTCCAGGCCAGTCTCATCTCTTGCAGGACTCCTCATTCATCTCCCAACTTTCCCTACTGCTCCCTCATAATCCAGGATCCACACAGTAGCCAGAATGATCTTCAAAAAACATACATCAGATCATGTCATATGGCCTATTTCAAATCTTTCACAGGCTCCCTGTTGACCAAGGGCAAAACTCAAGCTTTGAACCATAAGACTTTATATGATCTGGTACCTGCCTTCTGCATATTGACCACCAGCCCGTTTCCCACCACTTCCCAGTCGAACCGGCCTCCTTTCGTTTCCTGCACCTCCAGACCTGTGCACAGATGTGCTCTGTGCCTGTAATGGTCTAAACAATCTAGGCACCTTGAACTTTTCATCCTTCAGGTTTTGGCTTAAACATCACAGAGGTCTATGCCAGCTGCCTTATCTACAGAAAGCCCACCACCCAGTTACTCAACTTCTTTAGAAGTGTTTGTTGAGCTACTTGTTGAATGTCCTTCTCCTTCAGAGTATATGTTCTACAACAAGAAAAAGTATAACTGTTTGGATCCTTGCTTGTCCCCAGTACCCCTTCAAGTTGTACCTAACACATAACAGGGGTTTTGGTACACATGAAGTGCTGAGTGTGTTCTTGTCTCCTGCCTCCAGAAGTGTGGGGCCACACAGCCCAGCCAGCCTGCTCACGGCCTGTGGGAGCAAACACCCCAGCCCAAGATTTCGACCTGTTTGCACAGCCCGCCTTCCCCGTCTTAACCTCACACGTTTTCCAAGGGGCTTTATTTGGTTGGGCTCCTGGCTAATGATCAATGTCAACTCAGTAATAGGGCAGCAGTTTGGTGGCAGATGTTTTCTTGGCAGCACTAGCCACTAGTCTTAGTGGGGACCTCAGGTCTGGACTTGAAACACCAATGCCCAATGCCAGCCCCCTTTAAAGACCTCTCCACAAATAAACTCAAATAAACACCCTGGGCCTCTATTAACGCCCCTCCAGCTGACCCTGGAAACAGTGGGTCTTTCAGGCCTGCTACTGCAGCAGCTCCCTGGGCAGTTAAAACACCCCAACCTGGCCTCCAGCCTCCCCTCTCTGGGGGCCACCAGGCCTGCCCGGCCTGCCACCACACACAGCAGGATTCCGTCTTCCTCCTTTAAAAAGGGGAGGAAAAGGCTTTTGAGCAGGCAGTTTACCATTCCAGACACAATCTTTCAAAGAGAAACAAAAACTCTCCCTGTCTGAGGCAGACCGCTAAGGCGTGTGTGTAATAAGATGCTAATACAATTTAATGATATTTCGGCTGGAAAACCTGTCCTCAGAGCCTGCTTGTGTCGGGAAGGCCAGACATTCAGAAAACAAGAGCTGCACACTCTTAAACCGTTTTAAATGGGGGTCAGAGCCCCACTCTTTCCTCTCTCTCATTAACTTTAATGCCTTCTCAGGGACAGTAACTGCTGTGACAACAGTGATTTTGTACACACAGATCCTCAGACTTGCTTCTCCAATCACAAGGAATCCTAACCCTCCTCCAACACCCATCACTGCTCGCCTGTCCCAGGGGCACCCAGCTCCCCTGGAACACACTCTCCACACCCACCCTCCAGACCCAGTTCTGAGGACATGCCACGGGGATCCTGGGAGACAGGAAGGGGCTTTGTCTACTCTGTCCTTCAGCACTTTCGCACCCTACCCTCCACCTCAGAAAGGGCAAAGTTCAGCCCACTCACTCCACAAATGACTGCCCATTGCCAACTGCAGGGTCCTTCTGGTTCCTTCTTCAGAGAAGGGAGTTGGCTCTCTGGCCTACCTTAAAGGGAAGAGGTCAAAGGTCAGCTGCATTTGGGTCCTATTCGGGTTATTAATAGTAAGAATTGCTAATACCAATCAGGTGCTTATCCCATGCCCGGCTTTGTGCTTAGTCTTCTTTATGCAACATATCACTTATTCCACACACCCACCATGAGGCAGGTACTGTCAGTAACCACAGCTGCAGATGAAGAAACTGAGGCATGGAGCAATTGCCACAGCTGGTGACTGCAAAGCCAGCACTCAAACCTCGGCTGTCTGACCTTAAAGAGAGCACCTTGCCCCCAGCACACAGTGCACACATCTACAACTTGGAGTATGGCTGGGGGTGCTCCAGATTCCTGTGGGCTTCCTGAGAATCTTCCTGGGTTCCTCACCTTTGAGACATAGTGAGGATCTTACACGGATATTCCCCTCTTCACAACTCCAACTTGGCCTCCCCTTAGAGATCCCAAAGGGAAAACTGTGAGTCCCAAAAAGAGCCTGCTGGATGAGCTGTGAAGAATTTGGACTGCAAGCCTCTGATTAGGTCTTGGGTGTAAGATAAGTACCTCCCTGATAACTGGAACAACGATTAATCAGAATACCCTGCCCCCAACCTCAAGGATGTGGAAATCAGTGCCAAAAGCCTCACCTCAAAATTCTGGAAGGACTTGGGGGCTGGGGATCAGAGTCCCACCTCACCTGTCAACAAAAGCTAAGTGGAGATTTCCGACTGCCCCTGTTATTGGCCATTCAGCCAGGCCATTTAGGGAAAGGAAAAGCACGTTGGATGGGAAATGTTCTGGAAACATTTGCTGCATCCCGAGCCCAAACAACTCTACCCTTAAACACTTCAACTTCAAAAGTGCCGGGGAGACCCTTGGCTAAACAGTTTCAAAACCAACACTCACTGCAAGTCTTGCTGCCTGGGGCGAGGACTTCCCTCAGTGAGGCATTTGCTGTGGAACCAAATGCTTTTCCACTCTAGACAACAGCCAACAGCACTTGGGACAACTGAGAGGCCTCCAGATCAAACAAACATCCCTTTTTTCCCCTACCATGCAAACTTTCTCAATAAATTATTCGCCCACTTCGGATCAAAGCCTGTTTTTGCAGCCTGTGACCTAAAAAGCAAATAGCATCTCTTAAACATGAAAGCCCTCCTCCCTGCCTGGGTCGGCTTTATTACTCATTCCTTCCTCTTACAGTTATTCTGTTGTTATTTTCCTTCTCTGCTTGTTAGATCGTTCTGCGAGTCCCAACCCGCCTGAGGAAGATGGGACAGGAGAGATGGTGCCTTCACTTGGGGACCTAAGGTGGAAAAGGAAGTCAGGGTAGGGGAGAAGCCAGCACCCTGGGAACCCAGGAAGCAGGGCCAGGCCCGGTTGGCAGCCCCTGCCCAGCTCTTTTGCCAAATGTCCTACTGGGAATTTTACCAGTGAAGGGAGGGAGTTAATGTCACCCTGGGAGGAGAGGCCAGGAGGCCCTACCACCACCCAGGCCCAAGACTAAGTTAGCAAACATAAACGTTAAAGGGACATCCTGACAGCTTGTCTGGCCTCAAAGCTCAGGGTTCCTCCCGCTTGCAACAAAGGCAAGGTAGCAGTCAGTTGTGTCCTCTCAGCTCCTCGGCTAGGATTGCAAACGCGATGCCTCCTGATGACCCCTGCAAACTTAAGACCCTGTATAAAAACTTCGTGCCTTGGAATTCCAAAGTGGGGGACGACGAGAGAGAATGCTAAGCGCGAGGGCAAGGTTTGGGAATTTGCAGAGACCAGAGGCGCCGGATGCTTCCTGCCCTTGGCACTGAGCAAAGGGAAACACAGCGCTTCCCGCCCCACCAGCCCAGAGCATGAAACCAGAAGACAAGGTGCTAAGGAAAGACGTCCCGGCCGGCAGCAAAGGCTAAGGGGATTGGGAGGGGGGTGGCGCGCGCCTCCAGCCTGCCCCTAAAGGTAGTCCGCGGGACAGCAGGCTGGAGGCGCGCCGGCGTGATTCTGACCGCGGGAGCCGGGAGGAGGAGCCGGAGGTGGCTGCGGGGGGCTCCAGCCCGGGCTGGAAGCGGTTCGGGCAGGGGGTGGCGCCGGGAGGTGGCCTTGACCCGGGAGCGGAAGGAGGAGCTTAGGTGTAACGGGTGAGAGNATATTTTGGCCACCTCATGCGAAGAGTTGACCCATTGGAAAAGACTGTGATGCTGGGAGGGATTAGGGGCAGGAGGAGAAGGGGACGACAGAGGTTGAGGTGGCTGGATGGCATCACCGACTCGATGGACATGAGTTTGGGTAAACTCCAGGAGCTGGTGATGGACAGGGAGGCCTGTGTGCTGCACTTCATGGGGTCGCAAAGAGTCGGACACGACTGAGCGACTGAACTGAACTGAATTGGAAAATATACAACAAAGTTACATATAGTTCCATTATATATTACAATTCTTTTTTAAGCAGATAAATTAAGATATTTAGTTGGAGTTTCAATATCAAACTCTCAAAAAATAATAGAATGAATAGACAGAAAAATAGAAGGATATAGTAGATCTGAAAAGCACTATGAACCAATTCAACACAATTAAGATTTATACAATTTTCACATGACAGCAGGATACAAATTCAAGTTCCCATAGACTGTAAACCAAGACACACTGGAACATATCCAGGGACATAAAATAAGGTGCAAAAATTTCATCGTCCACAGGTATTGAAATCATACAGTCTCTTCTCTTGTCACTGTGGAATTATGTTAGAAATCAATATCAAAAGATATTTGAAAATAACCCACATATTTTCAAGTACAATGTGACATTTACCAAGAGAGATTTTTGACTTTAAGCTAGGAATTCTTAATGTGGAGTCATAGACTCCTCCCCTCCAGAGGTCTGAGTATAAAATTCAGGGAGTCTTCACTTTAGATGGGAAACAAATATTATATTTTAATCTTCACTAGTTAAAATTTGGCATATTCTTTGATTATGAAAGCAGCAGAAAATCCCAGCACCTATGAGATTGTTGCCAATACAAATCACAGATATTGTCATATCACATTATAGTTGATGCAAATACCTTAAAATATCATAACACTCGTCACTATTTCAAAATTATGCTGTTAGCTCTTGTCATTTAATGGATTCATATGAAACATATATATTACACATTTTAAAAATATTTTGAAGGTCTTTTCTTTGGGGGTTGGGAGGAGAGTCCATAGACTGTAGCCTACGAGGCTCGTCTCTCCATGAGATTTCCCAGGGAAGAATACTAGAGTGGGTAGCCATTCCCTTCTCTGGGGGATCTTCCTGACCCAGGGATCGAATCTGCATCTTCTGCATTGGTAGGCAGATTCTTTACCCCCGAGCCCAGGGGAGCCTGCCACTGCAGGAGATGCAGGTTCGATCCCTGGGTTGGGAAGATCCCTCAGAGAAGAAAATGGCTACTCATTTCGGTATTCTTGCCTGAAGAATCCCATGGACAGAGAAGTCTGGCAGGCTACAGTCCATGGGTTTGAGAAAGTCAGACATGACCTAGCAAATAAACAACAACAACAACATTTCATTATAGTTGGTCTTTATAATTTATGAAGCTTATCTCATGGATTTAAAGATATTCAGAGTCTACAGGCATCATAGGCTGCCAAAGGGGTCCATGGCATGAAATAGATTAAGGACCACTTTCTCTACACAGAGACAAACAAGTGCAAAAACCTTCAGGCAGGAATGTGCTTAATATGTACACATACAAGGAAGAGATTATATATGGCATTGTTAGAAATTTGACTTTGCTAGAAATAATATGGAGGACTTTGAGAAGAAAAGGGGTATATTCTGACACTTGATTGCATAGGTCACCCTTCTGCCAAATGAAGGGCAAACTGAAGGGGAAAGATTGAAGCAGGAAGATCAGTTAGAAGTTCAGCATAATAAAACAGGTGGGGGATGATGTTTTAACTTGGACTAGAGTATTATATCAGTGGAAGTGGTCAGATTCTGTATATAGTTTGAAGAGAGCTCTGACAGGGATTTTTTTGATGGGGTGTGAGAAAACAAGAAGTCAAAGATGACAAGAGTTTTGCCTTGAACCAATGCAAAGAGGGAGTTATGATTAACCTAGATAGGGGACACTGTGAAAGGAGTAGGTTTGAAGGAAGTATGAGGAGCTCACCATAAGACATGCTAAGCTTGAGGTGCATATTAGATAGCTAAGTGCAGCCGTCCTGTAAGCAGCTTGAAATGCAACCTCAGTCCAGGGGCGGGGTCTGGGGAAGATATCACTTGAGAGTCATCACCAGGTAGATAGTATTTAAAGCTACAGTGATGTTTGCCATTACTTCATGGCAAATAAAAAAGGAAAAGGTGGAAGTAGTGACAGATTTCCTCTTCTTGGGCTCTAAAATCACTGTGGATGGTGACTGCAGCCATGAAATCAGAAGATGATTGCTTCTTGGCAGGAAAGCTATGACAAATCTAGACAGTGTGTTAAAAGCAGAGACATTACTCTGCCCACAAAGGTCTGTATAGTCAAGGCTATGGTCTTCCCGGGGGTCACATAGAGTTGTGAGAGCTGGACTGTAAAGAAGGCAGAACACCAAAGAATTGATGCATTTGAACTGTGGTGCTGGAGAGGACTCCTGAAAATCCCTTGGACAGCAAGGAGATGAAACCCGTCAATCTTAAGGGAAATCAACCCTGAATATTCATTGGAAGGACTGGAGCTGAAGCTCCAGTAATTTGGTCATTTGATGCGCACAGCCAACTCAATGGTAAAGTCCCTGATGTTGGGAAAGATTGAGGGCAGAAGGAGAAGAGGGCATCTGAGGATGAGATGGCTGAATGGCATCACCAATGCAATGGATATGAACTTGGGCAAACTTCGTGAGATGGTGATGGACAGGGCAGCCTGGTGTGCTGCAGTCCATGGGGTCACAAAGAGTCAGGCACAACTTAGTAACTGAATAACAACAACAAGTGATGTCTGAATCACCAAGAAGGTAGGTGTAGAAAGAGAAGAGGTCCAAGGATGGCATCCTTGAGCACTGCAAGGTTAAGCAGTCTAGAAGATGAAGAAGCAAGATGTTGTTTAAAAAAAAAAAGTATTCCGGTGTTTCTCCAAAGAAGAAATACAAATGACCAATAAGCACATTATAAGATGCTCAACATTACTCATCATTAGGGAAATGCTACACTGAGGTACTGCCTCACATCCATTAGAATAGCTATTGCTAATTCATTTCAGTCGTGTCCGACTCTGTGCAATCCCATAGACAGCAGCTCACCAGGCTCCCTCTTCCCTGGGATTTTCCAGGCAAGAACAATGGAGTGGGTTGCCATTTCCTTCTCCAATGCATGAAAGTGAAAAGTGAAAGTGAAGTCGCTCAGTCATGTCCGACTCTTAGAGACCCCATGGACTGCAGCCTAACAGGCTACTCAGCCCATGGGATTTTCCAGGCAAGAGTACTGGAGTGAGGTGCCATTGCCTTCTCCGAGGATAGCTACTATTTAAAAAAAAAAAACAAGTGTTGACAAGAATGTGGAGAAATTAGAACACTTGTGTATTGTTGATAGGAATGTAAAATAGTACAACCAGTGTGGAAAACAGTACGGCCATTTCTCAAAAAATTAAAGACAGAATTACCGAATGATCCAGCAATTCCATTTTTGATGTGTACTCAAAGAATTGAAAGCAAGATCTTGAACAGGTATTTGTACACTTATGTTCACAACAGCATTATTCACAATAGCTAAAATGTGGAAGAAATCCAATATCCATTGATGGATGAATGGATAAGCAAAATGTGGTATGTGTGTGTGTGTGTGTGTGTGTGTGTGTATCACTTCAGTTCAGTCGCTCAGTCGTGTCCACCTCCTTTCGACTCCATGAATCACAGCACGCCAGGCCTCCCTGTCCATCACCAACTCCCGGAGTTCACTCAAACTCACGTCCATCGAGTCAGTGATGCCATCCAGCCATCTCAACCTCTGTCGTCCCCTTCTCCTCCTGCCCCTAATCCCTCCCAGCATCACAGTCTTTTCCAATGGGTCAACTCTTCGCATGAGGTGGCCAAAATATTGGAGTTTCAGCTTCAGCATCAGTCTTTCCAATGAACACTCAGGGCTGATCTCCTTTAGAATGGACTGGTTGGCTCTCCTTGCAGTCCAAAGGACTCTCAAGAGTCTTCTGCAACACCACAGTTCAAAAACATCAATTCTTTGGCACTCAGCTTTCTTCACAGCCCAACTCTCACATCCATACATGACCACAGGAAAAACCATAGCCTTGACTAGACGGACCTTTGTTGGCAAAGTAATGTCTGCTTTTCAATATGCTATCTAGGTTGGTCATAACTTTTCTTCCAAGGAGTAAACATCTTTTAATTTCATGGCTGCAATCAGCATCTGCAGTGATTTTGGAGCTCCAAAAAATAGTCTGATGCTGTTTCCACTGTTTCCCCATCTATTTCCCACGAAGTGTGTGTGTATACATATACATACATATACATATATATATAGATATATATATATACACACACATAACAGAATATTTTTCAAATTTAAAAAGGAAGGAAATTCTGCAGTATGCTACCACATGGATGAACCTTGAGGTTCCTATGCTACTGAAACAAGCCAGTTACAGAAAGATAAATGTTGCATGATTGCACTTGTATGAGATACCTAGAGTGGTGAAATTCATAGAGACAAAAAATAGAATGGTGGCTGCCAGGGGCTGGGGAAAGGGGAAAATGGGGAGTTATTGTTTAATGGATATAGAGTTTCAATTTTACAAAATGAAAGTGTTCTGAAGATGGATGGTGGTGATGGTTGCACAACAATGTGAATGTACTTAATATCACTGAACTGTACACTTAAAAAGGTTAAGACAGTAAAATTTATGTTATGTATATTTTCTCACACTAAAAATAAAAAATAATTGGAAAAAAATAGGAGCAATAGCATTCAGATAGAAAGAATGTCCTGGAAGCCAAGTGAAGAGAATTTTAGGACAGGGGAAAGCCCAATGTCCAAAGCTGCCAAGGGGCAGGTAAGGTAAGGACTGACAAGTGATCATCAGGTTCAGCTACATGCAGGCCACTGGAGATCTTGACAAAAGCCATGTCAATGGAGTGGCACAGGCAGAAGTTTAAACAAGTGAAGAGTGGGCACATTTATAGTTGTTATAGCTGATTTCAAGATACTACCTGAAAATGAGAGGTAATCTGTATATACATGATTATAGAAATGGGTAATTATGTATGTGTAGAAATTCAATTGAAACTACTTTTGTTGAGAATATTCCAGATGCCATGCATGATAATGAACACTACAGATACTGAGAGAAATAAAACACATTCACCACCTCCAAGATTTCCTAAGAGTTCACAGTCTAGCAAATTTTTGTGAATACATGAAATACACACAAAATTGTATAGGTGGCTAACTACACACAGCCAGCCTGGGCATTCACTTTTCCAGTATAACAGATATATGGTTAAAACTGTGGATTCCAGACTCAGGCAGTTATGGGTTTGAGTCCTATCCACCAGTTCTGCGAATCTGCACAAATCTGTTTCCTTAATTTCCTTCTCTAAAATTAAGGATGTGATAATTCCCAAACTTCAGAGTGCCTGGGATGTTTTTTAAAAATGTAGATTTAAGGGCCTCATCCTCCAAGGTTCTCAATGGCAGGTCTGGGGCAGGGCCTGGGGATCTGCATTTTTAACAAGCCGCAGGTCATGCTTCAGGCCCTTGGCCTTGAACCATGCTTTTAAAAACACTGAGAACTTTCCACATGGTACCAAGCTTTGGTCTGGCATTCACTAATTGCTCATTCAATAACAGCCATTCTTCCTGGAGCTCTTATTGGGGACAAAAAATCTTTCTAATAACTTGCAGTTTATGTCCAGAAGCAGAGGTCCAGCATACTGTAGGCACCCTAAATTGAGAAAATAGCATGATAATCATTCAATATTTACTTATTGAATTTTTATTGAGTGCCCACTATGTTCTAGACAGTATTCACAGACTGCAGAGAAAAAAATATCTGACTTGATAATTTGTCTGAGTCATCAAGGCAGTCAGAAGCACAGATGTAGCTCTAGCAGCCAACCTCTGTGCCAGGTGAGAAGTCACTAGCTGCTTCAGGCAGTAAGTACGCATACATGAAACACCCGGGATCTTGTTCAAGAGCCGATTCTGACTCATTAGGTCTGGGGTGCTGCCTGATATTCTGCATTTCTAACAAGTTCCCAGATGCTGCTGCTGCTGCACAGATCAGGCCTGAAGTAGCACAGGTATGGAGGTTTAGGAAAAGTGGGTCACAACACCTAACCTAACAATAGAGTTCCTGAGGAATTCCTGGGAATCCTGAAGGGAAAAAATGAAACCTGGGAAGATCATGTAGACGGAAGTGAGGTTTGTTCACACTGTCTTCTGTCCCCTCTGTTTCAGGAATCCATCTCTCACCCTCCCACACACAGTGGCGTTAGGTGGCTACCCCTAAAGGAGTGTGAACATTCATTCTGTTGGCCATTCAATAAATATTTCCTGGCTGCCTACTCTGCATCAAGCCCTGTGCACAGCGCACAGTTTGGCATTCAAGGGAGGACAAATTCAGCAGCTTCTGCCTCCCAGACTCTAAGCAGGGGCTGCAGTTGGGATTTGGAACAGAGAGAAAAGCTGCCTAAGGCTATGTCCATGGCTGAAGACACTGACCTGGCAGGATCCAGCCTTGGCTTTTTCTGTGGTGCCACAAATACATACTGGGGAGAGGGACCCCTCTGGAGCCCTCGCCAGCTGGTTTCAAGATGGTACTGACCAGCCCCAGGAGATGTCTAGATGATGTGCCAGCCAAGCCACCTGTCCCTTCGCAGACTCCAGCTCCAGTCCAGTGGCCACAGATGGCAGAGGGCAAATAAGACCCCTGGGGCCTCGAAACACCTCCCCAGAAACTGGCAGCAGGCAGTAACTCCAGACAAGCCAGGGGCCAGCTTGACCAGAGTCAAAGTGTGAGACACCCCACTCAGAGCTGAGAGCCCTGGCCCAATCCAAAAACCAAAGGCACTGGGTCCCAATCAAGTTGAATAGTGTGAGAAAAACTGTTTTTTTCAGGGTTTCTCATGGGGTCGCAAAGAGTCGTGACTTCGCTTTCACTTTTCACTTTCCTACATTGGAGAAGGAAATGGCAACCCCCTCCATTGTTCTTGCCTGGAGAATTCCAGGGATGGGGGAGCCTGGTGGGCTGCTGTCTATGGGGTCGCACAGTGTCGGACATGACTAGAGCAACTTAGCAGCAGCAGCAGCAGCATAAATCAAAGTCCCATCCGACCTTCCACCCCCAGTCAGTGTGACAGTCTTACAAAGACCCTTCCCATGCATTTACAGATGAGTTCATAGCCACACTGAAGGTAACTTGATTTTATTAGAAATAACATGCACTTTACAAGCACCTGTATAAACAAGGCTCTATCTTAGGGCAGTGAGTTCCAGGTCAAGATTCAGTCTCCTAGGGATTTAGTCCCATTTAAGAAAATAACTCCTTAAGCATAGATGGGAAGGTCAAGGTAAAAACAAGCTGTCTTGGAGCCTGTGAGTTGGTCAAGAGAGTTTCTTTAAAAGGGCCTAGAGATGGACCTACATATAGATGGAAATTCACATGAGATGGAAGGATGGAGGATATTCTAGAGAGATGGGTGGTGTCTACCTGGACTATAGACCTCCCTTTGTACAGGAAAATATACTAGTATGCTTCTTGAGGATGAAAGGTGTGACCCTATAGTTGCCCCAAATTGAAAGGAGAAGACGAGAATGTGAAGTTAATTTCCAGGAATCTCCCTCAGACAGACCTTCTGATGTGGGCACAAGAGGATCTGTTTAAGAGCATCATTACAGCATTGTTTGTAACACTGAAAAACTTGAAATAGCTTGAATGTTTGTCACTAGAGAACTCACTAAATAAACCAAGAGCAAAAAGAAGACAGCATACTAAAAAACAATGTGGTTTTGCGCATCTGATGTCGAAAGAGCCCCAAGAAAAGTGTTAAACGAAAAGAAAGTTTCAGGGTAATATGTACAGTATGATCTCATTTACTTAAAAAAAAATACCTACAGAAGTCTACATTTTAAACTGAACACAGACACACAGATACATAGCTTCACAGAAAAAAAATGTAGTGTCTGGCTGGTGGTTACCAGTTGCCTATGTTGGAGCAAAAGGANGCACACATATATCCACACACTTGCACACATACATATCCATGCATACACACACATGGGCACACAGCTCAGTAGGCTGAGAGTTTGGGGAAGGTTGCTGACACCATCCTCTTGGGAAGTCTCACTGGACAAAAGTACTTGGTCTCAGGAACACCGACCCCTCCATCTTTTCAACACTTTTGCTGAGAAGTCATTCATATATCAGACCATCCACCCATTTAAAGTATACAATTCAATGGGTTTTAATCTATTCACGGAGTTGGGCAACCATCACCACAATTGATTTTATAACATTTTTGTCACCCCCAAAGAAACTGAGTACCCGTTACCCACTGCCCCTGAACCCCCATCTCCCCAAGCTCTCGGCCACCACTAGCCTGCTTTCTGCTCTGCAGATGGGCCTGCTAGTGGATTCGTACAAGTGGTCTTTGGCATCTGACTTTCTTCACTCAGCATAGTGCTTCCGAGGTCCATCCGTGTGGTAATGGCTGTGTCCGCGCTTCGCTCCCTTCTTGGTGAGTGATACTGCACTGTGTGGATGGACCCTGTTTATTCATCTTGTGCTGCTTCTCACTGGTGCACTGACTCCAGTCTGGAGGTGAGGGTATGGTCCTGAGTTTCAGGTATTCTGAGTGTTTTCACTGGGTGCGCTGCCTAGTCGTGTTCCAGAAGCTGACTTCTCTGAGAACNGCCAGGCCTCCCTGTCCATCACCAACTCCTGGAGTTCACTCAGACTCTCATCCATCGAGTCAGTGATGCCATGCAGCCATCTCATCCTCTGTCATCCCCTTCTCCTCCTGCCCCCAATCCTTCCCAGCATCAGAGTCTTTTCCAATGAGTCAACTCTTGGCATGAGGTGGCCAAGGTACTGGAGTTTCAGCTTTAGCATCTTTCCTTCCAAAGAAATCCCAGGGCTGATCTTCAGAATGGACTGGTTGGATCTCCTTGCAGTCCAACGGACTCTCAAAAGTCTTCTCCAACACCACAGTTCAAAAACATCAATTCTTCGGCACTCAGCTTTTTTCTCAGTCCAACTCACATCCATACATGACCACAGGAAAAACCATAGCCTTGACTAGACGGACCTTTGTTAGCAAATGATTAGAGCACCTGAAATCTAAGCAAGTTTCTAGTATCTAATACAGTATCATTAACTTGAAGTTTGTATTCTGGTGCAATCTGTGATATTTCTTAGGGTAAATATTATATATCCACTAGAAGGTTTGTTGACTTACACAGATAATCAAGTCTAGTAGGTATTTTCAGACCACTTACCAGAACAGTACTGTGTGCTATCGTACTTTTAATTTCCTTAAAACTATTCATTTGACCTTCTCATTTCACCCTGGTCTTTCTTTGTCCAGATTCTCTTTGTTAGATCAGATGTCTTTTTATATTGTTCTTGAAGACTAATCAGAATTTGGAATTTTTTTTGCTGGAATATAAAGAGTTTATTTTCAGACATTAGCTCTTTTTTTCCTGGACTCTCATATATGTTGTTCTCTTTTTCTTTATCCTGTATTTTTTCCCCTCATAGACTCATGTTGGTTTTTTCTCCTTTTGTTTCCTTGAACAAAGTGAGATGAATCCAAGCTCCGTATTTGTCATCAGATAGGGTGAGTAGACTTTTTCTTACCTCCTCACTCATATCTTTAACAAACCATATTGGTGTATTGATATGGTTCCAAGATATTTAGATATCATCTCTTTTTCACAGGACATGTGAAGGGCAGGGTGATGCATTGCGCTTTCATCCCAGTTTCTCTTTTCTAAGCGGGCGTTTGTTCAGTTGACATACTGTTTGTCTCTAATGCCTGATTCTGTGGCATGTGAATCGCTGCGGTGCACACAAGCTTCGATACTCAGCATTCGGTGTTCATAGCAGAGAACACAGATGTCACCAGCCCCTTCCTGCATCTCCTGCCACCTTGGTACGCAAGCTTATTGTCCCACTACTTTCTGGTGTTTGCTGTCTCTGCCAGGATGCAGAGATTTGGAGGAGTGAGGCAGGGAAGGGGAGTCTTGTGTGGTTTTGTGTTTCACACATAGGAAAACACCCAAGGGGCGTGGAGGGCTTCGTCTCTGTTTGTGACATTCTTTTTTATTTATTTATTTTTATTTGGGCTGTGCCGGGTCTTCGTTGCTGCTCTGGGGCTTTCTCTAGTTGTGACAAGCAGGGGCTGCTCTTGGTTGCGGTGTGCACAGGCTTCTCATGGCGGTGGCTTCTCTTGCTGTGGGGCACAGGCCCTAGGCACGCAGGCTTCGTTTTTTTTGGACTCTGAGTCAGGGGACTGAAAGTGGGATAATATAAATATCTTTTCTGAATTTTAAATGAAGCTACAAGCCTTGGTGTGGGGGTTAGTGGTTGGCAGGAGCCTGAGGCAACTCTCTGAGTAGCTGGTCTTATTCTGTCTGTTGATCTGTATGCTGGTTACACAGATGAGTTTGGTTTGTGAAAATTCATTGAGCTATATGCCCTAATAATGCATGAACTTTTCTATATGTTACTTGAATAAAAAGATTTTTTAAGGGAGAAAAATAATTTTTGGTCGTGTATTTTTTTTTTTTCCCTTAAGTGGCTTCTTTTTCATGATCTGAACCAGAGTATGTAGTGTGATGAAGAGCAATTAGGTTTTTCTCAGTGTATTTTCAAATGCCTTGGGCTTTGTGTTGATTCCACTGATTTTGGCATGAGGTTATTGATCACTTCTTTGTGTGTGCAGTGGATTTAGATTTATATTTCCATGGGTTATTAGTGTAGACATAAGAGCATCTTTTTGGAGGCTGTTAACCAGGTTCCAACCCACTCCAGTATTCCTGAATGGAGACTCCCCATACACAGAGGAGCCTGGCAGCCTTCAGTCCATGAGGTCACAAACAGTCGGACGTGACTGAGTGACTAATCACAAAATCAGATTCCACATTGATCTGGAAATTATAACACATTACATTTAATTATCAAAGTAGAGAAACATGAGGGCAAGGTATATATGCTTGAATCTACTATATCACCCGGAAACATTATACTAAAGATGCATTAGTATCTGTTCAAAGAACCAAGCCTAATTCTACCTTGTTGTTTTATGGAGTAATGGTACCAGTTTTAGGCTGACTGCTGAGATTTAAAAACTCACCTTTTGAGATACTAAACTGATTTTACACAAGTCAGCATTAAAGAAGATGGTTGATGACATCTAGTGAATTGAAGATGTCAAGATAGACAGTCCACATAATTAAAAATGTATCATCTTTCACATACCATTAGTATGACATGTGCTCTGAAGGGTAAAAACTAACAGTTTTTCCTGAATTAGTTATATTTTTAAATGGACCAGAACAGTGGTTTTCAAACCTAACTGTGTATCAGAATCAACTGGGGAGCTTGTAAAAAGTACATATATTTTTGCTGTTATACCAGACTTACTGAGCCAGCATATACATGGAGGCACCCAGATATGGGTCAGCATTGTGATGCATTGGACTGGGGCACATAGCTTCTCTTCTTGCTTTTCTAAACTTCTGGGATGTTGTTTTTTCTTTTTTCATACATTCTGCTTTTTCTCAATCCACTTTGAGTTTTTTTGAAGATTTATTTTATTGAAGTATAATTAATTTAGTGTTGCATTAATTTTACTGTACAGCAAAGTGATTCAGTTATACATATTTTTGTGTATATATATGTACATTCTTTTTTATTTTTTTCTGTTATGATTTATCACAGGCTATTGCGTATAGTTCCCTGTGCTGTACGGTAGGACCTTATTGGTCATCCCTTCTATACATAGTCGTTTGCATCTGCTAACCCCAGACTCTCAATCCATTATCTTTGTGAGTTTTTTAATGTTATATTTGTTGCTATGGCAATTTTGTAGCAAAGCAATAACAAATCAAGAATTTCATTCATTCATTAATTTACTCAATCAACATATATTTTCCAGGTACCTTTTCCCAGTTATCTTTTATTACATTATAAATCTGAAAACTTAAGTTGCTTAAAACAGTAAGACTTAATTTTCTTATAGTTCTGCAATATGGGGTCACCTGGAGAGTTCTGCTGATCTTGCTGATGTTCACTCTGGTGACTCATTCAACTTGTAGGTCAGGTGGGGCTTGGATTAAATTGGGACACGAAGATAACGGGGCCTCTCTCTCTCCAGCAGTCTCCCAACTTTCCACGGGTTCCATGGACTCAAAAGTAGAAGTTCCAGGTCTTCTCAAGGCTTAGCCTTGGAACTGGCACCACTACTGTATTCTACAATTAAAGCTAATCATGAGGTATATATTAATTATGGGGAGGGAAGTACATGAGTATGTTTAAATCAGGAGTTTTGGGTCACTGGGAGCCACTGGCATATTAATAATAGATTATCACAATGATTTCTGTTGTGGTAGATATTGACAAAGGGGTAGAGATAGAAAGAAGTGAAACTGATGTTGAAAAGTTACATTCTAGTTGGAGATATGGTGAATATACAGGTGTTGTTAAATAACACTGATTTAAGGCTATAAGACTTAGACAAGTGCCAAATTCATGTTAACAGGGGATAGAGGGTCAGGCAAGGTCACAGATATGTGGTGAATGAGGTAGATTCTTGATAGACAGGTAGGAGTTTCCCTTGGAGGAAGAAGGTAGGTTGTGTGTCTAAATGATCATTAAATTCTATAATAGTTCACACTCCACAGTGAAGTCATTCAATCATGTTTGACTCTTTGTGACCGCATGGACTGTAGCCTACCAGGCTCCTAGTCCTAGGTCCATGGAATTTTCCAGGCAAGAATGCTGGAGTGGGTTGCCATTTCCTCCTCCAGGGGATCTTCCCGACCCAGGAAGATCAGGGTCTTCCTGTGTTGCAGCAGACACTTTACCATCTGAGCCACCAGGGAAGCTAGCTCCACAGCTGGGATGTTTTTTAAAGTCCTTTCTAAACAGCTGCTTTGTTTTAGAACCTTTCTAAGCCACCACCAGTCCACAGATGCATTTCGATTTGTTGGGCAGGGGTTAGCTCAGGAGGGAAAGAAGTGTGGGCACGTGTGTGGTCAGAACAAAGAGGATAAAACTTGGCAAATCAGGGTTAGGGTTATGTTAGGGTTGGTCTACCTTTAGAAGAACATGCGTTTGTAGCTTTTGCAGGAATGATGCCTGTATTTTCATNTGGGGAGGGGTCGGGGGCTGGGGTGGGGCTGTGGAGCTGGAGAGGAAGAGGTGACTCTGTGGTTGCCAGGGGAGTCCCAAGGAGCCCTTTGCATCTGGGCAGTGCTGGTTGCCCCACAGGAGCTCAGAATTCTCCAAGAGCAGAAGCATCAATGGGGTGGAAGGTCAGACCACGGTCCTGGCAGGCAGGAACAAGACGTCTGCTCTCTAGTCTAGCCCCTGTGCTGACTCCTAGGTGGCCTGGAGCCTGTTTGGACTTCTCCAGCTGGCCAGCCTGGGATTCTAAGTCTATTCCAGACGCTCCCCCATGGAGGCTGAACTCCAGGAAGGGCACAGAAAAGCGCCACTTGGCCTTTGGCTGGCTAAGATTAGGGCGTGAGTCAGGCTGCGCCTGNCCTGTTTGGACTTCTCCAGCTGGCCAGCCTGGGATTCTAAGTCTATTCCAGACGCTCCCCCATGGAGGCTGAACTCCAGGAAGGGCACAGAAAAGCGCCACTTGGCCTTTGGCTGGCTGAGATTAGGGCGTGAGTCAGGCTGCGCCTGGGAACCAGGGTGGGAAGAGAGACATTTCTGAGCAGCATGGCTTCTGGGAGGAACCCCCTCCTCTAACAGAGTACTTTTTCTTTCCAACACATCTGGCTTGAGGGGACCTGGTCCAACCTGGCTCCTTAGGGAACAAGTGTAGGGGTAAATTCAATACCTGCTGGGCCCTACACAGTTAATGAAACCCACCGAGTGAGGGCTGTAGCTTGGGTGAGAGAAGCAGATGGTGCTTGAGGCCAGGGCTTGGTGTGTGCAGGTGCAGACCTGTTCTGTATACAATTCCTATAGTTGGTCTGGCCTGGCTTCAGGCTATAGGGATGTGTTACACGAGGTCCCAACCCTGAGAATACCACAGATGTAAAGGGACATACACTGGATTTGCATGGGAGTGTGTGTCAAATATGTAAATAGGATCAAGGCTCAGTGTGGAGTCAGAAGCAGTAGGGTCAACTGACCCTGAGATGCCACACCACAGTCAAGGATTCATTAATGGTGTTCAGACCTTGACCAGCCTCCCATTGCCAGGAAGTGTTCAAGGGTACAAGGTGGCTGCCTTGGGAGCCTCCTGCAGGCACAAGTGAATAAACTATCCCGCCTTTAGGACTGTAAATAAAGAGACTTGTGAGCCTGAGGTGACCTTGGGCACTATCACTGCTGGACATCTAGGACCTGCAGCTCTAACAGGTGGCAAGTTGCTTCCAAATGTGCTGGATCCCCTGCCAGGGCCCTGGGGAGAGGCTTGGACAGGAATTGGTGCTGGATGCCTGTGCAACAGAGATGCTTAGAAACAAGGGTATTCTTGTCAAACTGCTCTCCAGTTAGGCCACATCCAGGCAGCTTATCCACCTAACATAGCTCCTCTAAGAAAGTTCTATGGAAGAAGGAAATCTTGCATTACCCTGACATCCAGCTAGGGCAGGAAAGCCAGTTTCCTAGGGTGCAGGGGGAACTGTACTTGGCAATGGGGACTTCCCTGGAGAGCTTCTGCCACTGGGCATCTAGTTCCTTATCTCCTTGATCTCCAGCTGCTTTCAGAGTTCAAGGAGAGGCGAGCAGCTCCTAAGTGTCCAGTCCTTTGGCTGGACACTTAAGGGTAGGCCCAGGGAAGAGCAGGCACCATTCTTGCCCCAGAAGACCTCAAAACCCAGGTAGGGAGGTAAGATTCCTAGACTGGAAACAAGATGAGGCAGGACATGCGTCAGTGCAGAAGTGCCTGCTTTGGCCCTGTGTGTGTCTGGGGGGAAGGAAGGAGCCACTATGCATAGAGAGAGGGGAGAGAGAGGGTACACATGTGCCTGTGTGTGCACGCGTACATTTGTGTGTACCCACATCTGTATGTATCTGTGTGTGTTGTGTCATTGTGCCTTCATGTGCCCACATATGCCTGATGCCACATCTCTGGAGTTCCCATCTCTTGTGCTATTGCCCAGACAATCTAAAAACAAGTTCCATATAACTTTCAGTTCAGTTCAGTTCAGTTCAGTCGCTCAGTCGTGTCCGACTCTTTGCAACCCCATGAATCGCAGCACGCCAGGCCTCCCTGTTCATTACCATCTCTCGGAGCTCACTCAAACTCACGTCCATCGAGTCCGTGATGCCATCCAGCCATCTCATCCTCTGTCGTCCCCTTCTTCTTCTGCCCCCAATCCCTCCCAGCACCAAAGTCTTTCCCAATGAGTCAACTCTTCACATGAGGTGGCCAAAGTTGGAGTTTCAGCCTTAGCATCATTCCTTCCAAAGAAATCCCAGGGCTGATCTCCTTCAGAATGGACTAGGATTTGTTATTTGATGCATAAGATGCTTGCCCAGCAGATATACTTTTCTACCCACACTTTATCTAAGATCAAGTTAAAACGAGTCTGCATTATTTATGCAAACACAGGATGGCTAGTGAGCAAAAGTGAGACTAGACCACCTTGGACTTACCTGGAAAGTTCATATAAAAATGGTCCCTGGGGCTTCCGTGGTGATCCAGTGGTTAAGAATGCACCTGCCGATGCTGGGGACATGGATTCGATCCCTGGCCGGGAAAGCTTCCAGATGCCACAGGGCAACTAAACCCGCTTGCCACAACTACTGAGCCCACACTCTAGAGCCTGTGCTCTGCAGCAAGAGGAGCCACTGCAAGGAGAAGCCCGTGCACCACAGGCAAGAGTAGCCTCCCTCGCCACAACTAGAGAAAGCCCGTGTGCAGCAACAAAGACCCAGCACAGCCAAAAAGAAATACAAACAAATCAAAATGGTCTCTATGTGGATAAAAGATTTGAACAGTGTACATGGATTGGGCAGTGATGGCATTGATAGTGAGGATGACGATAAAGAGATCCAAATGTAACTACTGGGGTTGTCATCAGCCCTTTATCTCACTGATACACAACGTAAAATTGGGCAGATGACAAGCACTCAGCGAATACTAATTGAATTTATTTGCAGGCATTGAGAAAGAATGTCCACATATGTGACATGTGCAAATATGGAGCTAGATGATTGATAATTCATCATGGACAGAGGGCACTGAATGATAGATTGAGTTTAAAAGTCAGTTTATTAGATTGATGGCTGAGGGGTGATGAAATTATTAGATTGAAAGATTAAAGCCGTGGAGGAATGATAGATTGATAAATAACTTGTTGATACTGGTTAGAGGGTAGGAAGAGAGATAAATTGTGGCTAGGTGACAGGTCAAGAAATCCATGGCCAGATCCACATAGGGAGGTAAAAAGGTAAACAGAAATGAAGAGAAAGAGTGAAAGAGACAGACAGGTGGCTGAGAGAGATAACTGTCAGGCAGGATAATGCCCCTAAAGATGGCTATGTTGTGTTCCCCAGAACCTGCAACATGTTACTTATATAGCAATAGAGACTTTGAAGATATGATTAAATTAAGAACCTGAGATGGAGGGATTATCCTGGATTATCCACGTGGGCCCAGTCTAATCATATGTCCTCTCACTGACCTCTCTTTCACCACGCTTCAGCCTCCACTGCCTTCTGTTCAGTCTCTCATCATGCCAAGCTCATTCGTACCTCAGGGCCTTTGAACTCACTGTTTTCTCTTTGGGCTCCTTTTTGTCACTCAGGTCTCAGTTCAAATGAGAGTTGATTCCCTGCTTCCAAATTTTTGTCCTGAAGCCTTGAGGACACTCCATTCCTGGGACTGGGCTGGGGCAACAGGACGCCCAGGCTCCTAGGCTGTGCTGGCTGGCATGGTCCCCAGCCCTGGGTCCCACCCAGTGCTGCGGGATGGATCAGTGTGCATGAGTCATCGAGCCACAGACACAGTCCCCTTGTTGGAGGGACCTGAGCAGTTTTACATTGTGGCAAACTGCTAGGGCCAGTGGCCCGACTGAGAGAGAAGGTTAGGAATTTCCCCAAGCTCTTCAGACTTACGTGGGACCAGGAGGGAACTGGAAAGTGGAGGAGCTGAAAGCGGTCTGCATGGACGATGCTGTAACCTCTCTGGGCAGCTCTGTGCCCACCTGAGCTGGGCTAGGCTGTGGAGGAACAGATGGCACGTGCCAGTCTCAATGACCCCTCCATTTACCTCACACTGACTGAGCACCTACTGTGTACCAAGCCCCATGCTGCCAGTCCTGTCCTGGAGGAGCTAACAGTCTAGGCTGTGAGCTAGGCTGGCTACCAAACTTTACAGGTCTGTTGGACGAGGGCTCGGCATCAGGTGACTCAGAAACTCACATTAGACTCTGCAGCGTGGAGCAGATGGTAGCACTCAAAGGCAGTGAGCACGCTAGCTGGAAGGGGCTAGACAGGAAGGAAAGGCGATCCAGGCAGCAGGGTCAGCCTGGTGCTTTAGTCTTCTGGGGCTGCCATAACCAAGTGCCACAAACTTCGTGGCCTAAAACAACAGAAATTTGTTCTCTCGCAGTTCTGGAGGCTAGAAGTTTGAAATCAAGGTGTTGGCGGGGCTGGGCTCCCTCCGTCCTGCTCTCTGTTCCTTGGTTTGTGGCTGCACAACTGCAGTCTCTGCCTTCGTCTCCACAAGTCTGTCTTCCTTCTGTGTCTATCTGTCTTCACGTGGTGGTCTTCACGTCTGCCTGTGTCTCTGTCCGAATTTCCCTCTTCTTACAAGCATCCACATCATATTGGATTAGGGCCCACCCTAATGACGTCATCCTAACTATATCTGCAGAGACCTTATTTCCAAATAAGGTCATGTTCACAGGTAGGGGGGTGGGTTACGGCTTCAGTATATCTTTTTGTGGGGACACAATTCACCCCTCAAAGGCTTGGAAGGGCATGGAGCTCAGGGCCAGAGTTTTCCACTGTTTGCCATCTCCTCACCCACAACCTTTGTACACATTTCCTCTGGGCTTCTCATGGGTCCTAACACCTGTCTGGTATGTTCCCACCTCCAGACTCTTGCTCCCACAGCCCCCCAGTCCGAGCAGTTTTTCTTTCTTTATTGGCACACCCACGTCTTCAGGAAGTGCTCTCAGGCACTGACCTGCAATGCCGGCTCCTTCCTCTGATCTCTGGGAGTCGCACGGTCTAACTGCATGCTGTTTAGTCTACAACACACTGCCCAGGTGAAGGCCTGGAGGCCAGCCCCTCGGCCGTTTCCAAACTCTCCTCACCATCCCTCACTGTCCCAAGACAGGGCTCCCCGCACCTCTGAGCAGAACCACCCCACGCCAACAGCCCCGATTGCCATGGTCTCCCTTACTGTGTACACACTGCATCTTCCAGGAGCTCCCTTGGAGTTCTGAGGTTGGCGCCTACTCTCACCACTTGGATCCCATGGAGCCCACTTGGCCCCACCAGTGAGCAAGGTGACAGTGGAGCACTGGCTACCTGAGGCAATTTGAGGGCCTTCAAAAGGGCTCTCTGACACAATCCCCATTTCCTTCATGGACTGCCCTGGGTAAGAAATTCCAGAACTGGCAAGTCTGACAGCACTTATCCCTGATGGGGACACATGCCTTGCAGGGTAGCGACTGTCTGATAGGAGTAGCTGGGCATGACTTGGCCTCTGGAGCCTGGCAGCCTGGTGTTATCCCACTCATGTCCTACAGGAGACTGCCACCCAGGAGCAGGAAGAGCTGAAGATGTGCTATTCTTCAGAGCTTTGTCCAGGCTGGGGGGTGGGGGAAACCAGAGGGAAGCCCTGTGGCCCAGCCGACCCAGGCAGAGATGCACTCAAGACCTGAGATATGCACTAAGCTCAGCCTCTTCCTTCTCTGCAGCCCGCCCTCCTTTGTCCTGCACCTCCCGGGCTGCCCCCTCCACACGCAGTCCCTGGGCTGTTAGTGACCTTTGGACGGGGAAGGACTAGGGCCTCCCGGGCTCCACACCCAGGCTGACACTCGCAGGAAGCACAGAGAGGCCCAGAGCTGTCTCTCCTTAGGCACAGTCCCACAGTGTCCTCAACCGGCCAATCCTGTTCTGCCCTCTCTTCTGTGGGGGAGGAGCTGGGGCCAGGGAAGAGGGCAGAGCCAAGATCTGGCTAGAAGTACTGTTGCTGCCCCTGGCCCTCAGCCTCACACATGCCCATGGAACTCAGATTCTGTGCAGAGGCCGTGGACGAGACTGGACTGCTTTTCCATGCATGCCAGAAGCACTGGAGGGTAGGATGAGGGCCATTCTCACCACAAGATCCCAAGGGTCCTAAAAAGGCTCTCTTGGAAGGATAAGCCAGCCACGTCTAATAAGGAACTATTTCAGTTTTGCCATAATCAAGTCTAGCTCAGCAGGGCTGCCTAAAATAGCCAGGTAATAGAAGTCAAATGTCTGCAAAGAGAGTTTGGCTCCTGAGGCCTAGGTGGTGGGAGAGGCAGCAGGGAGCAGCAGTCCAAGTGTCAGGAGGGTAGCCTCAGTCCCTGCACCCAGATTCCACACCCCTTCCCTCCACCCCAAGACATTGGTCCAGGCCTGGCCCCTAGTAGGTCCTTAAACTAATGAAGCTTCTAAAATCCCTACTCTTACTAATCCAGTCACTGCTTACACAGTGTGTGTGTGTGTGTGTGTGTGTGTGTGTTAGTTGCACAGTTGTGTCCTACTCTTTGCGACCCTGTGGACTGTAGCCCACCAGGCACCTCTGCTCATGGACTTCTCCAGGTAAGAATAATGGAGTGAGTTGCCACGCCCTCTTCCAGGGGATCTTCCCAACCCAGAGATCGAACGCAGGTTTTGTGCATTGCAGGTGTGTTTTTTACCATCTGAGGACAGTGGACATCAATAAACCCTTTTTAGATTAAGGGTTTTGTAGAGAATTTCATGGTGCCCCAAAGAGGATAAGGTATGCTCAGGGGTTTAGCTGAGGCTGGCCTGGAACCTGGTTGCTGATCAGAGAAGGCATCTCTAGGCCTAGCTTAAGCCCATGGAGGGGGTCCAGTTAGTTGCCAGGACAGTTGGGTTGTGTCTTTCCCCAGGACCGTCTACTTGATGGATAACTGAGGACACCTTTGGTGGGGTTGCCTCCACTCCGGGAAGCACATCCTGTCAGTGGCCCTACTGGCTCATCCCGGGCTTGGTCCTCTCTAAGCCTGGTTCAACCTGCCCATTTCCCACTGTCTCTTTTCTTGTAGAGAAAGAGGGAGACCAAGCAAGGCATGGCCTGGGCCCTGAGGCCCACGGTCTGAGCCCTGAGTATGGCACCTCACGCACACGGCCAGGAGGAGTGTGCAGACCATCTAGGGGTACCTTTGGAGCACGCCCAGCTATCTTTGTTCTTTACTCTTGTTCTGCAGCAAACCCTGACACGCATCGTTTCCTTACCAGCCCCGTGGAGACCATCTGGAGAATCTGTGGGATATCATCTCCCTCCTCCAGGAGCAGGATCCTCTAGCCCGGCACACCCCAGACTTCTAAGTGTTCTCTGGAGGTCTTTGAGCAATATTAGGGAGGAAGAACACTTACTCCCCCTCCCTACACTAGACTCCTCTGGGAAGCTCATCCCTCCCCCACTGCCATCTGTGGGCTTCCTGAGTTTAGCCCACAGCCCCTGAACCTCAAAGCTTCAGTCTAACAAAGTGGTTAATGCCTATTCCACCATTTGGTAGCCGTCTGAACATGGACAAGGTACTTGACCACTCTGTACCTTATTTACTTCACTTATAAAATGGAAATAATGAGGACTTTCCTGGTTGCCCAGTGGTTAGGACTCTAAACCTCCACTGCCAGAGGCCCAGGTTCAATCCTTGGTCGAGGAACTAAGATCCCACAAGCCATGCCGTACGGCCAAAAAGAATAATTTTATTCAAAATGGAAATAATAATAGTCCTTATCTTGAAAGGTCATTGTGAGGATCAAATGAGATCACCCAGGGGCTGGCATTAACAAAGAGCAGGTAGTAGAGAGTATCATTGTTATTACCTGTCGGGCTCCCCAGGTGGCACAAGGGTTGAAGAATCTACCTGCTAATGCAAGAGATGGTGGGTTCAATCCCTGGGTCAGGAAGATCCCCTGGAGTAGGAAATGGCAACATGCTCCATGATTCTTTCTGGAAAATTCCATGGACAGAGGAGCCTGGTGGGCTACTTTGCCCCTCTCTTTCAGCTCCTTAAGTCCAGTCTTGTCACATTCCTAAAGTCTGAACTGGGGTAAGCTGGTCAGGTCCTGCTTCCAGGTGAATGGGAGACAAGGATGTGTGTCTGAGTATCCTACATCCCTAGTCATAAAGCTAGAATAACTCTTCCAGAAAACTAGGATGCTGTCTCTTTGGTCACCACACTCCTAATTCAAGGGGATTTCAAGAATCAGCATTTCTGTGGTAGAAGCCAAAGCCAAGAAACAGAGAGGGTGAGAAAATAACTGAAGGTCACACAGCAAGCTCAGGCCAACGCTGAGCGAGAGCCCCAGTGGGCCTGCTGCCCGGCTCTCCTCCCTGCCTGATGTAAGCTTTCTTTTCTTCAGAAACCTCAACAGAAGCCTCCTTTTGGAGCTTCACTTTCCGAAAAAGCAGCAAACAAAGTGTGGAGTCAGTCCCCCTGGGCCTGGACCCACAGGATGACGGAGACGTTACCAGAGCTGATGATTCAACTTCCTGCCTTTGAGAGCACCCAGACCACAGACGTCTTCTTGCTTGGAGGAGGGGGCGTCTCACTGCTGAGGGACAAGCAGGGTGGGACAAGGCCCCACCACAAACCACAAGACAAGGCAGCTCATGGGCAGGCTCTAAGGGGCCATTCTGGAACCCTGGCCAGCTGCTTCCTGCTACCATCTCTTTGGGTGATTGATTACTACCTAGGGTGACCAACTGTCCTGGTTTTAGCACCCAAAATCCCACATCCTGGGAAACCCCTCAGTTCTGGGCAAACCAGAAGGGTTGGTCACTTTATTACCACCCACATTTCTATAGGACGTGACTGCCTCAGTGACTCTGGGAGTCTGGGTCCCAGGACAGGACATTCTAGAACAGGGAATTAGCAAACTGACTGGAGGGATCTGGCCCTCTGGCATTTTGAATAGCCCATCAGCTAAGAATAGTTTTTACCTTTTTTAATGGTTCAAAACAAAATTAAAGGAGAATAATATTTCATGACAAGTAGAAATTATATGAAATTCAAATTTCAGTGTTCATATAGGAACACAGCCAAGCCCATTAATTTACATATTGTTTCTGGCTATTTTCACAATACAAGGCAGAGTTGAGCAGCTGCAAGAGACCATATGGACCTACGGACCACAGGGTCTAAAATATTCAGTCTGACCCTGTACACAAATAGTTTACAGACCCCTGTTCTAGAGGCAGGCAAAAGGTATGGTGCCTGATCTGGGCTGCATGTGAATAGTGTGTCAGTGGGCAGTGATGCTTGTGTGCAGAAACTCAGAACTGGAGGAGAGAGAGATTCAAGGCAATGTCTCAACTTATTTCTTAGACTGCAAATACTTGCCAACCCAATTCCAAAAGTGATTCAGGAATGACATCCCCATCCATTGTTAACAGTTCTGCTGAGCTTGGGTTTATAGGGGGCACCAGGGTCTGCAAGGTACATGCAATACCAGATCCTTGGCCCTACAGGCAACACAGTCTTGCCCAGGCATCAGTGGGCCCTACTATCTCAGAAACCCAAATGTGAACAGGAGTCTGACAACTGGACAGCGTATTTGAAGCTGGGACCGTACTAGGAAACCCATTGTTCTGACTGTGGGTAAAACCAGTGAGACTGCCTGTAGCATGAGGCATCCCACAGTTGTCATATGGTGCCATAAATACAACAGGGGCTCCATGTGCCTGAACAAGTCTCTCCACTTGTGCCATGGTTGTCCACCTGTGTAGCTGACTTAGCAGCTCAGTACGTTCTCAGAGTCTGTTGGGAAAAGTTCCCATCTGGTCTGTCTCTGAGCAGTTTCTAATTCACGTGACCCTGAGTCATTGTTACTGTTAACACCTTCAAGTAGGATTTCTCAGAATTGGATCCTGCCCTCAAGTCACTCTCTCTGGTCCAGGTCTTCAATCCTTGGGATGACAGAACTGACTGCATCTCTGAAAGAAGCCCCCCTCCATATCTTGGGAAAGCAGATAGCTCCATTTAAGTTTGAGTCATGCTTTCTACACTTTGAAGGCTAGTCATTAAGAGCAAGGTCCATCATTAGGATGCCAGGAAGAATTTTATAATAGACCGAGCTTAGTTTCTCGATCAGTTTGTTTCTAGCTATATATCCTCAGACTGGCTTCTATGGACTTAAGACTGAGATTTGGGGAGATTAGGGAGTCCTCTCATAATAGGTCTCTAGGTCAATGCTGTGTATTTTGAGCTGTTGGTTAGTTGTCCCTCTGGGTCACCATCTGTAAAATGAATGATTTGGGAGACTTGCCGTCTCACGGGACTCTGAAGAACTGTTGTACCAGAGAGAAGGCCTTCTGTTGATTTCATTGTGGATATTCCTAAGGAGTTGCCTCAAGGCTGGTGCTTTAGCAGAGAGTGCGTGCGTGTGTGTGTGTGTGTGTGTGTGTGAGTGTGTGTGTGTGTGTTGTGGTGGGGGGTGGGGGTGGGAATCAATTAGAATTCTTTTAGCTTTAAGGAATATGAAATTCACCCAAACCTGCTTAAGCAAAAGGGATCTATTTATTTGTTTGGTGGGTTTACATAATGGAAAAGTTCAGGGGATTTAGGTACAGCTTGGTCCAGGGCCTCAAAAATGTCACCAGGTTCAGGTTATTCTTTTTTTTTTTTTTAAAGCATAGTTGATTTACAATGTTGTATTAGTTAGGTGTACAGCAAAATTATTCAGTTTTATGTATATGTGCTGTGCTGTGCTTAGTTGCTCAGTCATGTCCAACTCTTTGCAATCTCAAGATGTGCAGCTCACCAGACTCCTCTGTCCATGGGGATTCTCCAGGCAAGAATACTGGAATGGGTTACCATGCCTTCCTTCAGGGGATCTTCCCAACCCAGGGATCGAACTTAGGTCTGCTGCATTGCAGGTGGATTCTTTACCATCTGAGCCACCAGGGAAGCCTTTTATATATATATATATATATA
>SJYV01054450.1:1405839-1454820 GCA_006410875.1 Neotragus pygmaeus
ATATATACATATATATATATATATATATATATTCTTTTTCGAATTCTGTCTCCTTATAGGTTATTACAAAATATTGAGTATAGTTCCCTGTGCTGTACAGTAGGTTCTTGTTGAGGACCAGGCTAGTCTTCATTTCTGCTCTCTTTATCATTGACTCTGTTCTTAGACTGTAATGGCAAGATAGCTGGAAACAGCTCCAAGATGACACCCTCACATCTCCAAATGCAGATGAAAGGACAACATATTTTTCTAGGCCACTCAAACACCTGGTATTCATTCCAATAGACATCATGGGTTGGCTTATGTCACATGCCCATCCCTAAAACAACTATTATGCAACTGTGAATAGCATACAACGCATTATGCTATTCTGATTGGCCAGGCCTGATTCACATGTGACTCTCAAAACAAGGACTCAACCACCTGAAGTACCTGTGCTGAAAATAACAAAAGGACTGGTTCCTAGGTGAAAGTTGGGTGGCTGTTACCAGAAGAGGAGGGATGGACACTAAGCAGGAAAACTGCAACAGTTCTCAGCAGGGAATGGACATGTATAGGCAGGAATCCTTGTGCGTGGGTCTGTACAAGACATCAGTGGATGGATGCATAGCTCTAGGATACAAAGTGAGAATATGAGATACCTCCCACTTCCAAGAAAATGTTGAACTGCCTCAGAAACCCCCAAAATATTGCCCACTCCACTGGACTTTGTGCCTCAGAGTGAATCAGAGTATAATTGGGGCACCCTGAAATCCACAAGAGTTACCAGCCCCTGCCTGGAGCAGGGGTCGTCAGGCCCATGCCTGCTTAATATCCTGGTTGTATTGTGCTCTCTTTGAGGGCAGGGGCCACAAATTTCTTCCTTCTGTATCTGCAGAAGTATTTTTAGAATGAATAATCATCTTCAGCAGGTGTGTGGAGCTTGGTAACTTTTCAAACCCCTTTGACATCTACTATCATATTTGATTCTTTGTTCTTCTTTTTGGCTACCCAGGATCAGAACCCTCTTCCTGTGATGGGGAATTCCCTTCATTCTGAGGCTGAGCCTCCTTCCCACCAGAGAGGCTGAAAGTACCACGTGCATGTGTTTCCCAGCCTGCCTGTGACTGGGCAATGGCCCCTGACTTATGCTCTGACAATCAGACATACAGGCTCCAGATTGCGACCCAGGAGCTACCGGCCTGAAGAAGCACTTGGTGGTTACCGCGGGTGCAGCAGACCCACGTTCTGGGGCGGTGGAGACTGTGATACCCGAGGCGAGGGCAGGAGGCTACAGGCCAGCCGGCACCGCCTGGTGCACAGTGGTGGGTGCTGCAGCGACAGCAGCAAGGCTCTGCTGAGTTCTGCATGCGACTGGCGGCCCTGTGCGAAGCTGCGGAGTCTTTTGGGGCTGCTTCTCTGCCCAGAGATTCTCTGAGCTGCTCAAGATTCTTATTCTTTTTCAGCTTAAATCAATTTAACTTAAGTCGACTAAGTCAATCTGCTTAAGAATCAACTTCTGTTGCTTGCAGCTAAAAACTCTGTTATAAATCCTTGAGACAAGATAACCGCATAATTCCCTTTCCCCAGATGGAAAAATTGAGGCTGAGATTGGCCCAAGCTCATGCAACAGTTTCTATGGTGAGACCAGAACCCTGGACTAGGTGAGACAGACATACAACTGGCAGGTGGGAGCCCAGGCAAGGAAGAAATTTCTCACAAGTAGAGCTGCCTCATCTGGTAGGAAGCCCCCTGTTACTGGAGGCACACAAGCAGATCTGAGAGTGAAGGAGAGGTCAAACAAAGTAACTCCAGTTCACTGATTCCTCACATGTTATTATCTGCCCAACTCAGATTCTTCTTTGTGAACACAAATGTATTAAAGTAAAAACACAACTCCTGGTGCTACAGTTTCAAATCCCCACAATCTCTTTACCAGCTTGCCTATTTCTGGCCCAAAATACAACAGCTGCTAGTCCCATATCCCAGAGCAAAGTCATGGTGTTTATTGGCCTCCGTCACTTTAATGAAAAAGCCCCTACACCAAACAAATACAAGCACAGACATTTGCAACTAATTATGGTATTGCTGATCAGTCAAATTTCATTGCAAATTGCATGTTGAAATTGATAGTGGGCGAGTCATGAATAAACTGGTTGCCTGGAAAAGTGACATGGGCACACTGGCCTAGATTAATAATTCAATTTAGACTCAGCCAGACACTCTGAAGAAGAGGAAAAAGCAGATTAGCCTTGCCCCAAGATTGCTTGTTTACCCGTGTACCTCCTGCCAATGTGCCTTCTAAGGGAAGCTGATCCTCCTTTAGGATCCTCCCACTTTGGGAGACCGCAGGGCGTTGAGTATTCCAGCCTTTAATTCTTGGTTTGCAAAATTGCAGCCTTGAGTGGTGTGGGGAGGGGAAGATGGCCCTACGTCTCATCTGCTGCTAAGATGCCCACTTAGGAGGCTTCTTGGAGGATGGATGCTTCCTGCTGCAGTGAACCGCTCTCTCGGTCTTCCATCTGCGGGTATTGGGCTAGGGGAACATAACCCACCTTGGAAGTCCAGGTGGGTTTCCCAAGTTAGGTATAGGTCCAGAGGAGTAAGCCCAGAGAAGGTAGGAAAGGAGCCAGAGGGGCGTTACGAAGCTCCCCACTTGCCCTGGGCACTGTAGTGTCCCAGAGAGCTAAGGAGACCAAAGGAGAGACAATGCATCACGTCCACAAGATGGAAAGGCAGTGTCCTCAGGATTGGGTCTTCCTGGAAAGTCACTATGTCCCTGCACTTGGGCAGGAAGCAGGAAGGAGATGCAGAGCAGGCAGAGTGCACAGGTGTGGAGGGGTAGGCTCCTGTATGCATGTAAGATGCAGCCACAGGAATGCTTAACCCACCCAGGAGTGCTTCCCCCTGAGCTTCTCAGCTTTTCCAGATGCCCTGGCTCCAAAGACCCGTGTAGAAGGAAAGTCTTAATTTTTATCTTTTAATTGGGGTTTAAAACTCAAATGTCTCCATGGAAGTGGGCGAGCTCTGGACTGGGCAGACTTGGTTAGATTGGGCCTGACTTGGGGGGGAGCCATGATTCAGCTTCAGGAGACTGCCTGGAGACAATATGAGTGGGAATACAGAAAAAGATTTAGGCCAGGGATATAAATTTGGAAGTCGTCAACAACTGAATTATATTTAAAGCCAGGACACTGGGGAAGATTAGCAACGGAGTGAGTGGAGGTAAGAGGTCCAGGGACTGAGTCTTAGAGACGAGGAAATGTCAGCAAAGGAGCACTTAGTGAAGGGGCAGCCAGAGAGACAGGAGAGAGACCAGGAGCGGGGGTGATGATCCAGGCACCAAGGAGGGAAGGATGAACCCTCATGTTCTATGAAGAGGCAAGGGAAGCGCGGCTCGAGATTTAACAACACGGAGAGTCCTTGACAGAGGCAGTCTTGCCGTAGTGGTGAGGGCTGATGGGAGTGGATGGGAGAAAGCAAGGGAAGAAAGGACTTGAAGGTGGCAAGAAGAGTCAGTTCCTTTCAGGAGTTGTGCCATAAATAGGAGCAGGGAAATAGGGTGACAGTTTGAAGGGAATATAAAGCCAAGAGAAGGCTTTTCTTTAAGATGGAAAAACTACAGTATTTTTGTGTGTTGTTGGGAATAATTCTGGAGAGAGGAGAATTTTGATGATGCAGGTGAGAAGCGGATAAATGTTGGACTGAAGTCCTTGAATAAACAGGTGGAGATGGCATCTGCTGCACAAAAAAAGGGGGCTGTCCTTAAAAAGGAGCATGGGAAGGTTCACCCATATTAAGGAAAGGAAAGGCACGAGCACAGATGCAGGTGGGTGGAGGAAGTAGTGGTCGCGCCCATGGAACTTCTCTTCTATTTTCTTGAACTAGGAAGAGGTTGTTAGCTGTGAGCGAGGTGGAAGAGGTGTGAAGCGATCGGCTGGAAGAGAGTGTGTGAGTAGACCTGGGGATGAAGTATGAATCCTAGGCAAGCCTTTAGGGCTCACTTAGGAAGGGTTGTGGTCATTGATTTAAAGTGAGGCTGTGTAACAAAAAATGAAGGAGACTCACAAATACAGAGAACAAACCAGTGGTTACCAATGGTGGGGAAGGGCAACATAGGGGTGGGGAGGCACAAACTACTGAACGTAAGGTAGGCTCAAGGATGTATAGGACAACATGGGGAATAAAAAAGCGTGATATTAGTGTAAAGATAGAAACAGACGCACACAATACCCGATCAAGTGGTTTTCAACAGTACCAAGGCAACTCAGTAGGGAATAATCTTTCCCCTGGAATTACTGGCAACCCACTCCAGTATCCTTGGTTGGAGAATCCCATGGACAGAGGAGCCTGGTGGGCTGCAGTCCATAAGGTCGCAAAGAGTCAGACACCACTGAAGTGACCTAGCACGCATGCAAGATAATAAATTTTGACCCTTACTCACATCATAGACCACATACAAAAATTAACTTGATGTGAATTAAAGGCCTGTAAGTATGAGCCATATACAAAATTACACATACAAATATAATACAAAAATGAGCAAAAGACCAACTGAAGAAGACTTTAGCCAAACTGATATTTAGATAACAAACACATGGGAAGATGCTCAACATCATTTGTCATTATGGAAATACTAATTAAAAACTACATGCTAAAGGGACTAGAATTTTTAAGACTGCCCATATTAAGTATTGGCAAGGATAGGATCATTCATTGTCCTGGAACAGATGGGTCTCAGAGGAACATGAAGAAACACTGGGGAATTATGGGTATGTTGTAAGAACACAGCAGAGTTTAACCTCTGCAGTTGACAGACATTTAGGTTGTTGCCAGTTTGGCCTTTGGCAGTTGCAATGATTGCCACTCAGATTCTTCCTCAAGGAAGAATTTGCTCTCCAGTTGCAGGGAGTGTGATCAGCAGAAACCTGCAAGCTTCTTCGGGGTTCACTGGAGCTGCAGATGTTGCCTGTCTCTTCCCAGAGCAGCCTGTATTGTGAGTGAACAAAGGAAGGATATGAAGGCTGGGCCATTTTTATCTGCTATAGGAGTGTTCAGATGAAGAATATTTGCTTCAGAGTTCCCTACCAAGATGGCCTAGACTTTGTTGACTCTGTATTACAGTTTGACTTCTTCCACTCAATTCTGCTTTTCTCCCTTCCTTTTACAGATGCTGATCCCTAATATTCTTAATAAATTTTCTAGTACCTTAAACTCCATCTCAGCCTCTGTTTCCTGGGAACCTGACAGAGCGATTACAACAAAGCTTCTGTGATCATTCTTATCCATGTTTCCTGTCCTATAAACACTTTTTGCAGGATATTAGCATAAGCGTGGAATTGCTGGGTCACTGCTGCTGCTACTGCTGCTAAGTCGCTTCAGTCGTGTCCGACTCTGTGCGACCCCATAGATGGCAGCCCACCAGGCTCCCCCGTCCCTGGGATTCTCCAGGCAAGAACACTGGAGTGGGTTGCCATTTCCTTCTCCAATGCATGAAAGTGAAAAGTGAAAGTGAAGTTGCTCAGTTGTGTCCGACTCTTGAGTATGCAATTTTCAGCCTAATTGAATAAAGCTGAACTGTTTTCCAAAGTGAGTGTACAGGTTTATGTAGATTGATATGGATGAATATTTTTGCTAATCCTTGGTATTGTGACTTTTAAATTTTATTCAACTTGATTAGTGTGTAATATCTCATCATGATTTTAATTTACATTTCCCTGATTACCAAAGAAGTTGAGCACTTTTTAAAATGTTACTGGTCTTTGTGTTTCTCATTTTCAAAGTGCCTATCTATCTTTTGCCCATTTTTCCTTTTCTTTCTGCCAGTTATTTTAAAATTATTACTTTTTTATTTATTTTAAGACCACTTTTTTTGAGGTATGATTGACATTTTAAAAAGCTTTACATGTTTCACCTATACAACAGGATGAATTCAAAATGCACATTTATTTATTTGGTTGTCTTTTGTCATTAATTCTAATGAGTCTATATATATTTTAGATAAAAGCCCTTTGTTAATCTTATCTCTTGCAATAATCTCTGCTATTCTATAGCATGCCTTTTAACTCTTAGTGTCTTTGATGAAGAGTGATTCTTCATTTTGTTAGTATTTCTCTTATAGTATTGCTTTTTGAACTTTGTTTAAGAAAATTTTCCTTACCCAAGATTATGAAGATATCCTTCTACATTATTATTTTAAAATTACAGTTTTGTCTTTTATACTTATATGCCCCTGGAGTCGATTTTGGTGTATGGTGTGAGACAGAGATCCAATTTAATTCTTTTTTTTTTCTCCTATTTTTTGGCCATGCTGTGAAGCATGCAGGATCTTAGTTCACTCACCAGGGATAGAAGCCCTGCCTCCTGCAGTGTAAGCCTGGTGTCTCAACCACTGGACCACTATGGAAGTCCCAATTTAATTCTTTTTTGATATGGATATCTAGTTGTTCCAGCCAAGTCTATTTGAGAGTCCATCTTTTTGCCATTGCTACACATGCCATCTCTGTTACAAATCAAGCATCTGGATTGGTGCAGGTCTGTTTCCATAATGTCCTCTCTATTCCACGGAATTGTGTGTGTGTGTGTGTGTGTGTGTGATCAGTTGTATCTGACTCTTTGCCACCCCATGGACTATAGTCCGTAGCCCTCCAGGTTCCTCTATCCATGTAATTTCTCAGGCAAGAATACTGGAGCAAAAAAAAAGAAAAAAAATACTGGAGCAGGTTGCCATTTCCTTTTCTAGGGGATCTTCCTGACCCAGGAATCGAACCCACTTCTCCTGCACCTCCTACACTGGAAGAAGGATTCTTTACCACTGTACCACCTGGGAAGCATTCCATTAAAACTGTCTATACCTGGGGCTTCCCAGGTGGCTCAGCGGTAAAGAATTTACCTGCCAATGCAGGAGACACAGCAGACTCGAGTTTGATTTTTAAAGTCTAGGACGCTGGCTGAGCTCTCTTAATAATTCTAATTACTGATAGATTATTTTTTAATTCCTCTGTACACTATCCTATCATCTATAAATAATGGCAGTTTTGTTTCTTTTTCCAGTCTTTATTCCTTTTCTTTCTTCATTGTGCTGGTCATAACCTCCAGTATGATGTTGAAAAAAAGTGGTAGTAATGGATATCTTTGTTTTGTTCCAATTTTCAAAAGGAAAAACTTTCACTGTTTCACCACTAAGTATGATGGTTGCTTTAGTTATTTTTCAAAAGACAGCTTTTATAAAATTAAGGGATTTTCTTTCCAGTTTCAATTTGGCAAAAAGTTTTAAACTATTCTCATCCGTTTGATTTAATGGATGTTGAGTTTTATCAAATACTTTTTCTTTATCTATTGAGATAACCATAAAACTTTTCCCTTTAATCTGTTAATATGATAAATTATATTGTTTTTTAATATTAAACAAAACATATTCATATAATTAATTATAACTTGGTCATATGATCCTAATTTTTTAATAATACTTTTTTTCTTTTTTTCTTTATGGCCATGCCACACAGCATGTAGAATCTTAGTTCCCTGACCAGGGATTGAACCCATGCCCCCTGCATTGAAAGCTCAGAGTCTTAACCTCCAGACTGCCAGGGAAGTCCAATAATACTTTTTATATGATCCTAAATTTTCTTCAATAATACTTTGGTTAGCATTTTTATATATATGTCATAAGTGAACATAAGTTCATAAATGCATGCATTCATGCATACGTGTATGCATGCATGCCCAATTGTGTCCAACTCTTTGTGACCTCATGGACTGCAGCCTACCAGCCTCCTCTGCCCATGGAATTTTCCAGGCAAGAATACTGGAGTGGGTTGTCATTTCCTCCTCCAGGGGATTTTCGTGATGCAGGAATTGAACCTGCACCTCCTGTGTTTCCTGCATTGCAAGCAGATTCTTTACCACTGAGCTATTGCCCTTTAGTTTCCCTATATTGATCCAGTAAGATTTGGGGGTTAGGGTCATATTAGTTCCATGAAATGAGTTGAGTGTAATTTTGGTTTTAGGGGATTAGAAACTTCTAAACTTCTAGAAGTTTTTGTATGAATAAAATTTTATTTTCCTTGAATGTTCACTATAATTCACAGGTAAAGCTATCTGGATTTGAAGTTTTCTTTGGGGAAGATTTTAATTACTGATTCAATAAAATATATCAGAATACATGCCTAAGGAGGTAAAAGACTTGTACTTGGAAACCTATAAACTACTGATGAAAGAAACTGAAGATAATACACAACAGATGAAGAGATAGACTGTGTTCATGGATTGGAAAAATTAATATTTAATATGGTTAAAATGATAATATTATCAAAGGCCATCTATAGATTCAAAGCAATTTCTATCAGAATACTGAGGACAAAAAAAAAAAATACCAAGGGCATTTTTCATAGAACTAGAAAAAATAATGTTAAAATTTGTATGGAAACACAGAGGACTCTAAAGAGCCAAAATAATTTTGAGGAAGAACAGAGAAGGAAGAATCACGCTCCCTGACTTCAGACTATACTACAAAGCAATAGTAATCAAACAGTATGTAACTGGCATAAAAACAGACACATGGATCAATGGGAGAGAGTAGAGTCCAGAAATAAAGACATGCTCTTATGATCAACTAATCTATGACACAGGTTGGAAGAATATACAATGGAGAAAAGAGAGTCTCTAATAAGTGGTGCTGGGGAAAGTGAACATCTACATACAAAACAATGAATAAAACATTCTCTAACACCATATAGAAAAATAAACTCAAAATGGATTAGAGACCTAAATGTAAGACCAGAAACCATAAAACTCCTAGAAAAAAACATAGGCAGGACACTTTTTGATATAAATTACAGCAATAATTATTTTGATCAGTCTCCTAAAGCAAAGGAAATGAAAACAAAATTAAACCGATGGGACCTAATTAAACGTAAAAGTTTTTGCACAGTAAAGGAAACCATTGACAAAACAAAAAGATAAGCTACTGATATGACTGATAAGGGGTTAATATTTAAAATATATAAATAGCTTATACAACTCAACATAAAAAAACAAACAACTTGATCCAAAAAATGGACAGAAGACATGAATAGACATTTTTTCCATAGAGGACATGCAGATGGTCAACTGACACATGGAAAGATGCTCAACATTATTAATCATCACATACACACTAATTAAAACTACAATGAGACATCACCTTACATATGTCAAAGGGCTATCATCAAAAAGAACACAAATAACAATATTGGTGAAGATGTGGAGAAAAAGGAACTCTTGTAACTGTTGGTGGGGATGCAAATTAGTGCAGCCACTGTGGAAAACAGTACAGAGGTTTCTCAAAAGACTGAAAATAGAACTATCATATGACCCAGCAATTCCACTCCTGAGTGGAATCCTCAAAAAACCACAAGAACACTACATGAAAAAGATACATGCACCTCCCCCAATGTTCATAGCGCATTACTTACAATGGTCAAGACATAAGAGCAACCTAAGAGTCCATCAGCAGAATGGAGAAAGAAGATGTGATGTGTGTGTGTGTGTGTGTGTGTGTGTGTGTGTATACATGTATGTAACACATTGGAGAAGGAAATGGCAACCCACTCCAGTACTCTTGCCTGGAAAATTCCATGGACGGAGAAGCCTGGGAGGCTACAGTCCATGGGGTTGCAAAGAGTCAGACACAACTGAGCAACTTCACTTTCACTGTCATGTAACACACATATATACGTAAAGACAAATGTCTAAATGTACATATACAGTGAAATACCAGTCATAAAAAGAATGAAATTTTTCCATTTGCAATAACACGATGGACTTGGAGAATATTATGCTAAGTGAAATGTTAGAGAAAGACAAACATTGTATGATATTGAACTGGCCAAAAAATTAATTTGGAGTTTTCCATCACTTCTATGGTAAAAACTGAAAAACCCGAATGGATTTTTGGCCAACCCAATATTTCTTATATGTGGAATCTAACAAATAAAACAAGCTAGTGAATATAACAAAAAAGAAACACAGTCACAGACATAGAGAATAAGCTAGTGGTTACCACAGGGAAGCCTGGTCGAGATGCAATCCATGGGACAGGAAACAGCCGGACACAATTTAGCGACTGAACCACCACCACCAGGGGGAGGAGGGAACGGGGTCGGGGCAAAATAGGGGTAGGAGATTAAAGACGTACAAAGTATTAGGTATAAAATGAATAAGCTACGAGGTTATATTGTACAATACAGGGAATATAGTCAGTATTTTGTAGTAACTGTAAATGGAATATAACCTTTAAAATTGTGACTCATGTAAGATGTAAAATTGTTCATCAACTATACTTCAACTTTAAATAAATAAATATATAAATAGATACTGATTCAATCTCTTTAATATTTTGGGGACTATTCAGATTTTCCATTTCTTCATGAGTCACTTTTTCTAGAGATTTTTTTCCATTTTAACTTTTTACATTTATTGGCATTAAGTTGTTCTTCAATATCTTCCCAGTATCTTCTAAGTGTGTATAGTTCTCTAGTAAAACCCTCTTCTTCATCCTTACTATTATTTGTTTATTCTCTCTTTTGTCTTTATTAGTCTCATAATAAAGAGTTATTTAAATTTTCTTATTTTTTGAAAAACAATGTTTAGTATTAAAATATTCTATTGCATGTTTGGTTTCTATTTCATTGATTACTCATCTTCTGTTTATTATTTCATTCTTCTACTTGAATATAACTTCCTGAAATACATCTTTGGTTGATATTTTCAACAATTCTTTTCAAATATATATATTTAATGCTATAGATTTTCCTCTAAATACTACTTTAGGTACACTCAAAAATTTTTAGACGGAATATTTTTGCAATTACTTAGTTATTTTTCTTTTGAATTTATAGGAGGTCTTGATAAAATTTGGATACAAGCCATTTAATAGTTATATGATTTGTCAGCATTTTCTCTGAATCTGTATCTTTCTAGTTAACTTGTAATAATATTTCAATGAACAAGAAACTTTAATTTGAGAATAATTCAATTTACATATTAATTTTATGTTTCTTTGAGCAAGTCTAGCTTAAGAAATTTTTCTCTCTTCTGTAATTGTGAAGATATTCTCCTACAGTATCTTATAAAACTTTAATTTTTGCTCTTTTCAGCAAAGATTTATTTAAAATATAATAATTGCTGAAGCTGTGTAAAAAAATTGGCAGTGAATTTAAAGAATCTTATAAATGTTGATTCCTCCCTTTTGACCCACTCACTTACAGAATTCAATCCTAAGTAAATGATAATTGGTTTAGGAAATAATAACTTGGGAAATAATTCACTTCTAAGAAACAGTGTTATGGCTACAGCATGATACATGACAATAATTTTAAAAGAGCTATATATATAACAAAATAAAGCATATCTCTAATGAAATATTCTATAGTTGCTAAGAAATTATTATGAGATTCTGAGATTTGCACATAAACCTTAACTATTACTTTACTTCATAACAAAATATGCACATATTGTAATTTTTTTAATCTAATAAGACATTTTAAAATCATGCTTTTAAAGAGTTTTATCACATACACTAAAGCTCAAAAAATTTTTTTGTATTGAGGTAAAATTCACTTAACATAAAGATAATCATTTTAAAGTGAACAGTTCAGTGGCATTTAGTACATTCACAACGTTGTGCAACTGCCACCTCTGAATAGTTCCAAACATTATCCTCACCTCAAAAAGAAACCCTGTACTCACTAAGCATTCCATACTCTCCATTCCACAGTCCTCCCACCTCCCAAACACACACAGTCTCTAGCCCCTGGCAACCATCAATCTGCGTTCTGTTTCTATGGATTTACCTTAATTTATGGGTATCTTACAGAAATGGAACCATACAATATATGACTTTTGTGTTTGACTTTTTCACATAGCATTATATTTTTAAAATTCATCCATGTTGTAGAATGTGTCGGTACTTCATTACTTTTTGTGGGTGAATAACATTGGGCTTCCCTAGCGGCTCAGTGCTAAAGAATCCACCTGCCAATGCAGGAATCACGGATTAGATCCCTGGGTTGGGAAGATCCCCTGGAAAAGGAAAAGAAAACTCAGAGGAAGGAGCCTAGTGGGCTACAGTTCCATGGGGTCACAAAGAGTCAGACATGACTTAGCAACTCAATAATAACAAGAACATTCCACTGTAGCTCACAAATGTAATTTTAACATTTAAAAAAAGCAAAACAGCATTCCAAACTGCCTACAGAACATGATGCCAATTTCTTATTTTAATATGTATAAGCATAGGAAAAATGGGAAGGAAATACTTTTAAATACTAACAATGGTACTCTACTTAGTGAGATTAAGAGTAATTTTAATTTTAGTTATACTTTTCTGTATTTTCTTGTTTTTGCAATATGAAAACCAAGTTGTAGGAGGTCAGTATTACTCTGGTATCAAAATCAGAAAACTATAGACCAATATATTTTATGAATATATCTATATCTATCTATCTATATCTATATAAATCCTCAACAAAATATTAGAAAACCAAATCCAACAACATACAAAAAAGTTTATAAACCATGACCAAGTGTGATTTATTTCAGGAACACAACTTGTTTTTTTAACATCTGAAACTAATATATATATATATATATATATATATCATAGCAACAGAAAAACCACATGATAATATCAACAGCTTTTGACAAAATTCAACAGCTCTTCATTCTAAAAACACTCACAAACTAGGAATAGATAGGAACTTCCTCAGCCTAATAAAGAACATCTACCAAAAAACTCTAAGAAATGAGGAGAGGCTGTATGCTTTCCCCTGAAAATCAGAAATAAGACAAGAATGTCCACTCTTGTCACTTCTGTTTAATACTGTAATGAAATTTCTAGCCGGGGTAATTAGGCAAGTAAAATAAATAAATGGCATCTGGACCAGAAAGAGGGAAAGAAGAAAAACCATCTTTATTCACAGATGACATGGTCTGGTATATAGAAAATCCCAAGAAATTCACTAAACAACTATTAGAATTAATAAATAAGATCAGCAAGTTTGCAGAGTACAAAATCAATACATAAACATCCACTGTATTTCTATATACTAGCAATATAATCCAAAAATGAATTAAGAAAAATTCACAAAGAATAAAATACTTAGGAATAAAATTGACAAGGTACTGTAAGATACATACTGAAAACTACTAAGTATTTTTTAAAGAAAATATAAATAAATGGAAAGACATCCCATGACCATGGATCAGTAGACTTAATGTTGTTGAGATGGTAATTTATAGATTGAATGCAATCTCCATGAAATTCTAATGGGCTTCTTTGCAGAAAGCGACAACCTGATCCTAAAATTCATGTGGCAATGCAAGGGAGCAAGAACGACCGAAACAGCCTGGGAGAGGGAAAGAGGGAAAGAACTCACTCACACATTCTGCTTTCAAAACTTATTACACAAAGCTACAGGTATCAAGACTGCGATTCTGGCATAAGGATCAGACATACAGATCAACAGAACAGAACTGAAAATTCAGAAATAAACCCTTCCTTACATTTAAGGTCAACAGGTTTGGTTTTTTTTTTTTGCCCACAGTGTCACATGGCTTGTAGGATCTTAGTTCTCCATACTGGGATTGAACATGTATCCTCAGCAGCAAAAACAGAGTCCCAACCTCAGGACTGCCAGGAAATTTCCCAATGTCAACAGATTTTTTTACAAGGGTAGCAGGACAATTCAACAGGGGAAGAATAGTCTTCAACAAATGGTGCTGGAACAACTAAATATTCACACACACAAGTCAGACCCCTATCTCACTCCATTTGGAAAAATTAATTCCAAACAGATCAAAGACCTACATGCCACATGTAAAACTCTAAAATTCTTAAGAGAAACCATAGGAATAAATATTTGTTACTTGGATTAGGCAATGGCTTCGTAGCTATGAAATCAAAAGCACAAGCAATCAAAGAAAAAAGAGAAAAATTGGACTATGGCAAAATTTTAAAAAATGTGTGCTGCAGACAGCATCATCAAGAAAGTAAAAAGAACAACCCAGATGACAGAAGAAAATTTTTACAAATCATGTATCTGACAAGAGACTTGTATACAGAATATATAAATGACTCTTACAATTCAATAATAGAAAGACAAATAGTTTAAATAAATGGGTAAAGGATCTGAATATACATTTCTTCAAAGAACACATAGTGCAACTGGCCAATAAGCACATGAAAAAACATTCAACATCATTAGCCATCAAGGAAAAGCAAAGCAAACTATAATGAGATAGTATGTCATATTACTATGATAAATTGTAATCAAAAGGACATACACAGAATGAGAGTTTAGGGTTAGCAGATGAAAACTATTATATATAGAACAGATAAATAATAAGGTCCTATTATATAGCACAGGGANAGTCCCGCTGCCTTGCCCCTCTCTCAGTGGGTGGCCACCTCCACTTCTGAGCTTCAGTGTCCTCTCCTGTCGAGGGCGCAGCCTAAGGCCCTCCTTGCAGGGCTCTGGGGATCAAATAAGACCTCCGGTGTAAAATGACCATGTATAGGACTGTAAAGCGAGACCTGTAAATGTTAAAATTTCTGTGGGAGGGGAGTGAGGCCGAGAGGCCTCGGTTTCCAGCTCCTCCAGCACTGCTGCCCCCTGCGCCTCGGCGGTACCGAGAGCTCGGGCGGTCCCAGAGGCTGTCTTGGCCTCGTCCAGGCTCACATGAGGGGCGGGGGCCAGGTGAAGGCACGGGCGAGTCTGCCCTGGGTCTCCCCCCGGCAGGGACTCAGAGCCGTCCCCACTGCCTGTCTGCCGTCGGCACCCTTGGGTGGACAGTCCCCGGGGAGAGGCCTGTGTCCGGGGAGTGCCAGGGGGGCGCTGCTGATGGCGTCAGGCATGGTCCGGATGCCCCAGGTCATACAGAAAGCTGTGGGCACCCTGGGAGGAGCTGGTCCTTAGGCCAGGTGCTGAGCTCCCCATCTCTAGGGGTGTGCACTTGGAGCTGAGTAATTCCTACCCAGGTGGGCAGCGAGCTGGAGGGCAGAGGCTCCCCTGCTCCCCGGGTCCTGGGTCTCCTGGGTGGGCGCCACAGCCGAGGACCCCGTGTGTCATGTTTGGGTCAGGTTGGCTTGGCCACCAATGAAAATAAGCAATAAGTCAGGGGTCCCGGTACCCACTGGTCTCCTGCAAACTGACCTGGGGAACGGGCCTCAAAGGAACCTTTCCCCGGTGGAGGGAGGTGGCCCTGCCCCCTGATGCTGCGATGGCGTCCAGGGGGCGGGGCAGGTGTTTCTGTCTGGTGCTGAGGCCTCCCTCCTGCCCCACCTGTGTCTGGAGCCAGGGCTGCCTGGGAACGGCTTTCAGGAACACAACTGCACCTGGGATTCCATCTCGTTCACAGAAGCTGTTGGAAAGCCTGCAGCACCTCTGCCCAGTCTGCACCAGGCTGGGGACCATGGCTGCAGCAGGAACCCACTGCTGGGAGGATCCCGGGGGCCAGGTCAGGGGAGTCCCAGCTCTGCTGCTAAGCAGGGAGTGTGTGCAGGGCGACCATGGCGCCCCTCCTCCTGTCCGGAGCCTTAGCTCTGAAGCTCGAGGGTGGGGGTGTCGCTGAACCTGGTGTCCTCTCGTGAAGGCCCGTTTCAGATACTCTTTGCTGCCGGATCCCCATGGGACCCCTGTGCTGTGGCTTCCATCCCCAGTGATGGATGTCACCCTTCCAGCCTCATCCCAGGTGGCCAGGCCCTTCCTGAAATCGGAATCCACTGAGCACATTTTTATCCAAAAGTTATTAGCCACACATCAGTGTTTCAAAGAGAAAAGTGACCTTTCATTTTTTTTTCTTTCTTGAAAACTTGAGAGGAAACCATGCATACTACTGACTTTTTTTTTTTTTTTTTTAAAGAAACAAAGGAAATGCATGACTGCAGAGCGGTAGAGGTGTATATTTTCATAACGTTGGGGAAGTATTTGTGCTGCTCTCGGAACGGGCGTGTGCCTGGCTCCCGTCCCTGGGCCGGCAGCCACGCTCTGTCTTCCGTGGGACATGACGGCTGGAGCACGGGCCGACCCCACCCCAGCTCCGGGCAGCGCCGGTAGCCCTGGACTCCTGTGCCCGTTTCTACCTTCTATTGAACCACTTTGATTTGGGGAGAGAAAAAGAAATAGAACTTTTTGATAGTGTGGTAAAAACATTGATTTGAACTATTTTAGTATAAGGAGTTAACAGAGAAGATTGTGATAGTGTATACTTTGCGCTAGATAAATAAAGGCTCCTTGCAAGCCTCTGTGCGCAGTGCTCATTTGTCTCTGGTGATGGGACCCCTCAGGGCGGATGGTGGGGCTGACGCCTGCTGCTCCAGGGCCTCCAGTCAGTCGCAGGCCAGCAGGGAAAGGGTTTCCGATCTAAACCCAGGTCTGACCCAGGGACCTGTCTATGGAGGGAGGCGGACAGGCCCAAACCAGCATCACATTCAACTACTTCCTCCCAAGAAAGCCCGTGCCGGTGCCTGACGTGGGAGGCGGGCCCCCAAAGGCCCTCCTGGCCACCTCCTGGGGGCCATTCCTCCATGACCTGCTCCTGTACCCCCAGGAAGACCTGCTTCTGGGCTGCAAACCCCAGGAGCCCCCCGCCTCTGCCCGTAACAAACCAAAGGGGCCATTTCAGAACTGATTTTATTTGGGTAACTGACTGAAGGAGTCTCATTTGTAATCAAGATGGAATTCACAGTATGTTGTTACATTCACACTTAAAAAATATATCTCTATGTATAGGAATTTGCAAATTGATGTAAACATACATTACTTCCAAGAACATCTCTCCCTTTCTCCCTGGAGGAAAAAGGAGAGCGCCATCCAAGCAAGGCAACCCCTTCAGAGTAACTGGAACACAAAGGGTGTGGGTTCTCTCTAAATGGATCAGCCGCTCACCTGGCATGGAAGCCATGGGCGGGGACACCGTGAATGACAGCAGTGACAGGAGCTTGACTTCAGAGGGAACTGGACCACTGAAAACTGAGTTTCCAGGAAAAACAGGCACTGGTTTCCAGAAGAAAACGCACTCCTCACTGAAGCTGCGTGTTGGACCAACATGGTTGGTGAACATTCTCTCCAGTGTGAAGCAACCCAGTGCAGGGCCCGAGGACGCGGCTGAGACTGGAGGGGCGGTGGTGTCACAGCCGGCGGCCTGGGCCCCCCCGAGGGCCGCCGTGCCCACTCTCCAGGTGCGCAGGAACACCCCGATTTCATCTCCAGGGTCCCGTCCACTTCCCATACTGCAACTGTCCAGATTATTCAAGGTACCCTGCTGCTTACCCACTTAAAACCACTTTTCAAGTCGATTAGAAAAATTTTTTAAAAAACAACAAAGGAAAAGAGAAGCGACAAAGGTTATCTCANGGACACGACTGAGCGACTTCAATTTCACTTTTCACTTTCATGCATTGGAGAAGGAAATGGCAACCCACTCCATTGTTCTTGCCTGGAGAATCCCAGGGACGAGGGAGCCTGGTGGGCTGCCGTCTATAGGGTCTCACAGAGTCAGACATGACTGAAGTGACGTAGCAGCAGCAGCAGCAACATCAGGGAGTAACATGAGCAAGGAAGAAAGGAAAATACATGGAGAAGACTTGGAAGGCACATCAGCTCATGAGGAGCAGGAGTGAGGTCCGGTGCAGGGGAGGGCTTGAGGATTTCCAAGCCCTCATGAGACACACTATATTTCTAAGCCTAAGATCCAGCTCCTCAAAGAAGTTGGTGATGATGACTCTCTGGGCCTCTCCAGCCTTCTATCTTGATGCTGGCTGGAGTGGCCAAGTCAGTCCTCTCTTTTCCATGCCACTATAACTTAGCCATCTGAAAAGACTTGCCACACCCTGCTTCATCTTGGAGCTCCCTTCCCTGGAGGTGCTAGCTCCCACGGACCTCTTGCTTCTCAGCATGCTCTGACACTACACATAAGATGTCACCACCACACTATATCTTAACAGTTATCAGAGCAACTTGCAGGTATGGCAAGGATACATGTACACACACACTTCTTCCCCAGCCTGTGAGGACAAAGGGGACCCAGGCATGGTTCCAGCTTATATATCCCTGATTCTCACCTACTCAATTAAGGTTTCTGCAGCCCTCTACTTGGTGCTCCAAGGATTTCTGGGAGCCCCTAGAAATGCTCTGAAATGTCCAGGAAGGTCTCATGCAGGGTCCACTATCTCTTCTAGTCACCCTCTACCTTCCAGTGAGGATGCAGTTCTTGGTGTTGATTACACTTTGCCAAAAGGGTCCCTGAGCAGCATAGCTTAGATGCCACTGCTTTACTAAAGCAGTGAGAATGCCTAATTTTTTAGGACTACCTTTGCTCTTTTGCTTTCAGTGGAGTCAGACAGTTAGCCATATAATGCTCAGCTCAGGATGTCTTAATGGAGGAACTACAATGAATGCAGCCTCAGTCAGCCTTAAGGCCACAACCTATAACCTCTAGTCAGTATGTTGTTTTCTGCATAGGCCATGGGGTTCCCTAATCATGACTAGGTATCCCTGATTCACCGAAGTTAACCTGGGGACCTGATTTTGGTAACAGGATATTGCCTGGAGCCTGTCACCCAGATTTGTGAGTCTGCCAGACTCAAAGATTTCTCTTATAACCACAGGCCCTTGCCTGGGGCCTCCCTACAGGCTCACCTCCCTTTGAGGAAATGGTCATTGAATCTGGGTTTCTAGGAAAACCAGGATTTCCTTGGTGATTACATGTGCCATCCATTTCACCTGAGCTAGAGCCAGCAAGGAAGATACACTTGTTAACCCAGTGTGTATCAGAAGAGGACCAAGTCCCATGGGGCTGGGTTTAAAGTGGCAGAGGGTCTTCTGTATAGTTTGTCCCTTTCTTGGAGAACAAAGATGCTCATTAACTACTATATGAAAAAAAGGCTCTGGTACAGTCTGCAGTGAATGGTGTTTAGGTTTTCTGAAAACGCTGCTTCCTAAACATACTTGCCCATGGGACTCATTTTTGGACCACTCCACTCATTATCATCCAGGGACACATCGCCCCAACGATAAAGTCCAGAACTTATGACTGGCGTTTGGAGCCTGCCCTACAGATTTCACTGGTCAACCTCTCTCCTCTCCTGCCACCAGGACTCTTCACATCTTGTGTGTTCTTATCCTCCAAGGCACAGCCCACAGCTGTCTCCACCTGTTCAGGTGCCAGTATCCCTCAGCCAGTGTTTCCTTAAACACTTGAAGACCCTCCACCCACCTTCCCACAAATCCACCGCTGGCTATTACTTCCATCCTTGAGTATGCCTACCCCTGGATGCCTGTCCTTTCCCTCTCCTCCTTTCCAGGTCATTTCTTGCTGCTCTCTGGGTCCTCTTGTGAGATCAAAGGCATGGGATACTACATTTGACGACAAGGCAAGGGGGCAGGACTGGGTCTTGAAGCATTCTCAGAACCTGAGCCTCCTCTCTCAGCCTCCTAACAGAGATTCTGTTTCAGGCAGTAGAGCTTTGCCGGGTAGGATCAGAGGTGGAGAGAGTGGGTGGAGGAAAACCCAGTGCCAGCTTTTTCCCTGGGCAGGGACCAGAGGCTGTCTCCATGCCTCAATATGGCACTTGGTGAATGAACAATCAATGACAGTTCTCAGAGAGAAGCCCCTACCCACAGTTCAGGACACATTTCCCAAGTGGGAATTTGCCAACTTCCCCAAACTGGACACATCCTGGCTGGAGCTGCCTGTGGGCCGGGCACCTCCAGGGCAGCCGGGCAGGGCGGGGTGGCCTGCAGAGCCGCGGATGGGTCTCACACCCAGCAAGGGCCAGGACACCCAGTCCTTGGCGGAGGCCCAAACCGGCTCTGTTTACAGACTCTGTCAGCTCTATTTCCCCCTCCCCCTCCCACCACTTCCCCTTAAGTCCTGGGGGCTGGGCGCTCGGCAGGCGGGGCCTGACGGGGCCTAGGAGGCAGCCACATCCCAGCCGAGCCCCTCAGTACCGCGCCCCTCCTTGGCTCCTAGGGTCCAGCCGTCCCGCAGTTTCAGTCTTCTGGTTTTCCCTTTAAAGCACCGAGTGGGAATGCGCATTTTAAAAAGAGAAGCCTGAAGTAGGCAATGCTTACAATCCCAAGGAAAGTTTAGCCAACCGTGGAAAGATAGGCGCTGTGCCAGGAGCCACGGGGAGATTTTTCTAAGCCGGGGGCTTCCTGGATACCTCCAGACAGTCCGAAAGGAGGGTCCCTCTTTCCTAAGAACCCCAAACCGATGGGCCCCGGGGAACTTTTCCAGGAGTGCCGGAGGGACTTGGCGCAAATTAGCTGTGGCCGGGCGGGCCGGCCAGGGGCTTTCAGAGGGTAGACGAGTCTTGAGATAAGACCAACGGCCAGCCAGGCCGCAGTGACTCAGCTGCGGCGGCAGCAAGGAGGCTCCTCCGGCCGCGAGGAACGGGACAGGGGAGGCGGGGCCCAACCTGGGACGCCCCGCCCCGCCCCGGGGCTCCGGGAAGCCCGGCCCACCGCCTCCAGCTTCCCAGATGCGCCCGGATTTCCCACGGGTTTCCCCGTCTGCTGCAAATAGTAACAAAAGCTGGCACTCTCAGAGCGCTCACTATATGTTCGGCACTTCGCCCGCATCCTGTCTTGTTATCTCCATCAAAGCTCTGAAGCAGGCGATATTATTACTTCCATTCAAAGACAAGGAATCTGAGGCTCAGAGATGCCAAGAGATTTGTTCAAGGTCACACAGCTAGTGAATGGTAAGCGCCAGTTTCCAACCCCCAGACACCTTTTGCCCCTTCCCAGCTCCCATGTCTATCGTGTCCTGCCCTTCCAGGTGCTAGCAGGTTCCCTAAGGGTGCTTTCCTAGGCAAAACCAGAAACTTGGACATCCCTTGATCTGGGGGCTAACTCAATACAAATATTTATCATTTTTGAGGCAAATGCAGCGGTCTTGATCATGCATCTGCTGAACTCCCAGCTTGGTTTCAGGTGGCGGCAAAGTTCCCCAGCCCTAAGTTTCCCTTTGACCTCCATTCTGAGGGGAAACTCCTAGCTAGGCACAGAGCTAGGTCCCCAGGGAACACTGGGCTGCCAGCACCCAGCCCTTTCCTCTGGAGACATGTGGTCTCCGGAAAGGCCCTGCCTTGCTCACAGATTAGCTCCCCAAACATCAGACCTCGCCAAGTGAGAAGCTGGCGACTCACAGCACTACACTACTGCTGGCTGGCCCCTGCCTGTGTGGGGTCAGGGCCGGGGCTGTGCCACAGAAAGCCGAGTGAGAGCCCCACAAGGGGCGGAGGGGCACAGAGCACCCCAGGGCTGGCCCTGTGAGGAAGTGAGCTCCCTGTTATCTAGGGTGGGGGAGCACCTGTGGAAGATGTGATTCAAAAAGAGGGTGGGATGAGATGACCTTTAAAACTCAGAACTCCTCTATTCTGTGAGTCAGGCAGTGTCCAAGTGAATGGCTTGTTCTGACAGCTGCTCAAATGGAAACTTTCCCAGACTCTCCCACTTCCTTCCCCTTTGACCTCTTTCTGCTGGGACCTGTGATCTTCCTCCTGGAGACTCAGAGAATATTGGAAAGAAAATGACTCCCACGTATCCCTGCCTCAGTTTTCCACTCTGCCTCAGTGGCCATTGTGTGGGCTCTGGGAGGCAATGATTCATGGGGAGAAGGAAGGAAGAGAAGGAAGGAAAGATGAATTTTAAGATGAATATGCCTAGCCCTCTGTGGTTGAACTGGTTTGACGTGGGCCCCAGTCCCAGCTCCAACCTCTTCTCCCAGATATGTGACCTTGAACAACGTCAGTTCACCTCCCAGAGCCTTTGCCAAATGAGAGAATTTCAATACCAACCAACCTTACTGTGAGGGTAGTTAGTAGCAACAACGAATGACCACTGGTAGGTAAAGCGTTCCCAAGCACAGCTGTATGATAGTGCCTAGCAGGTAGCCCACCTTTACAGGCAAACTTTGTTCATCGTGGTTCTGTTTGAGGAGGTAAGTCCTCAGGGAGCCTGGAGAAGGAAATGGCAACCTACTCCAGTATTCTTGCTCGAAGAATCCCATGAACAGAGGAACTTGACAGGCTACAGTCCATGGGGTCGCAAAGAGCTGGATATGATTGAGTGACTAGCACGTCTGTCCTTAGGGACAGGCAAGGTTTGGTGGGAGAGAAGGCAGAAGGGGGCCTAAGTAAAGGACTGCAGGAGATGGATTTCCTGCAGTGGGAAAGACTGTCCTAAAGATACTATTAATCCTAAGTATCCCTGCTGTGTGCCAAGCATGGTGCTAGGAGCTTCACACACATTGTCACATTTAGTTCTATCTATAAAGTAGGTACTAGTATTACCCCAATGGCACCCCACTCCAGTGCTCTTGCCTGGAAAATCCCATGGATGGAGGAGCCTGGTAGGCTGCAGTCCATAGGGTCGCTCAGTTGGACATGACTGAGCGACTTTGCTTTCACCTTTCACTTTCATGCATTGGAGAAGGAAATGGCAACCCACTCCAGTGTTCTTGCCTGGAGAATCCCAGGGACGGGGGAGCCTGGTGGGCTGCCATCTATGGGGCTGCACAAGAGTCGGACACGACTGAAGTGACTTAGCAATAGCAATAGCAAAATCAAGGCATAGAGAGGTTAAAAGACTTTCCAGTGGAGGAGCCAGAATTCACAGCCGGCAGACTTTGAAGCCCTGTCCTGCCCAAGTCCTGACTCTCCGGTCCCTTGCCCCTTACCCATAGGTGCTTAGAGGCTGGCACCCCAAGGCCTATCTGATTGCGCCTAGTCCTCCAAGATCCCTGCCCTTTCCTAGCACCCTTCTCTGCCAGCTGCCTTGTCCAGCCAGAGTGGCTCTGGCCAACCGGTGACAGTCTGGCATCTTGACTGTATTGAATCTTGTGCAGAGAGATCAGGGTTTGACAGGGGCTAGGATCAAAGCCCCCAGTTACAGGAGATAAATAATATATGGGGGTGGGGTCCTGGTTTGTGCTTACTCTTGCACAGCAAAGGAGAAAAGGAAGACGGGGAGGCAGGTAGCCACCTCTGCCCGCCCTGCAACCAGAACTAAGAATTGACCTTGGATCCTACTGTACAGCACATGGAACTCTGCTCAGTGTTATGTGGCAGCCTGAATGGGAGGGCAGTCTGGGGGAGAATGGAAACGTGTATATGTATGACAGAGTCCCTTTGCTGTTCACCTGAACCTATCACAACATTGTTAATTGGCTATACTCCAGTATAAAATTAAAAAGTTTAAAAAAAAAAGTGACCTTGGGCACCTGAAACCAGCTTTGATTCCATAAGGGTTGAGGACGGTTTTAGACAGTTATTTAGGAAAGCCGTTAAGACTGAGGCTGCCCCAACTATAAGATGATATTGGAGGACCCCAGGAGCTTCCCAAAACACACCCCTCTCCATAAACACACACTCTTCTGTCAGAGTCATGTCTGGCCTGGGGCATGCCCTGGTCAAGCCCTACACTGCAGTCCTCCTGGCCATTGTGAATAATCTCTGTCCAGTGGCATGGAAGCCCCAAAGGGCCCCCCTTCCTTTTTAGTAAAAGAACCCCCTCTTTGCCCTCTCACCTCCACTCCCAGTTGACTCTTAATCTTTTCTTGGAAACAAATCACTCCCAACTTCAAAGTATCATGATTCCCCCCAAAGAGCAATCTCAAGAATGTCAAGGGGAAATTATTGAATTATCCTGGTTGGCAGAAAAATCTAATTTATAGCAAAGCATTTCTCCTGAAGTTTTAATAGATTTTTTTTTTCCTTTCAATGGATTTTAATGCACAATTGTTTCCTGGGCTTGGAAATTTAGTTTGAAGCACTCACATTGCTTTTCAGTTCTTGATTTATTGCCAGCTCTCTGCTTTGGGGCCTGATAGCATACACAGCATCCTATTTTCCCTTAAATGTGAGAGGACAGCTCTCTCTGTTCAGCCTGCTATACCAGATAACCTGATGGCACTGCCACCTCAGTAAGGGTGTGAGGGGCCTGGAGACCTGGCTGAACCCCCCCTGCCCTCCTTGACTGGCTCTCCAGGGAAAGTTCCTTACTTGAGGATTTTGCTAGCGTGGTACCTCAGTGCCATGTGTGTGAGGATACTGCTGGTCTCTGGGGACCCATCGAAGCATGGCGCACCTTCCTTTCTGCCCGCTCCCTGCCTTCTAGCCTATCAAGTCGCCTGGTGCAAAATAGGAGCTCAGCCAACAGGTGTCAGTGATGTCCAGCCCGGCATGGCTGAGAGTCAGAGTCCTGCTTGGGCCAGTGAAAGCTTAAGCGCCCATTAGCAGAGGAATGTTGGGTTGACATCTTTGCCCAGGCTGCAGTCCCTTGGATTGGAATCATCTGGGCATACCATAGGGGCAGCAGGCAAGGGTGCTGCCTACAGGTCTTAACTTATGGGGGCATGGCCTGTCTGGGGAAGGGGGCTGGAGGGCCCAGTGGCACCAGAAAAATGCATCCTCCCCAAAAGATGAGAAGCTCATTATGCCCCCAGTCACCTTTCAGGAGTATCTGACTAAGGCAGTGTTTAACCAAAACTTGCTAAGGAGAGTAGGGTTTTGGAATGAATGGCAGGCAGAAAAGGGAAATATTTTAAAATATATTTTTAAAAAATCAACTTCTTTTGAGCCCTTGGAATGGTGATACCCATTTTACAGATGCATAAACTGAGGCTCAGAGAGGGGCAGAAACACAGGAAGGTTTGGCAAATAGCCAAAGCGACACTGAGACCCAGATGTTCAACTCCCTGAGGGCTCATCTAAAAGTATGGGAGGCTGTACCTGGCTTACTAACCTGACCCTGCAGGACCTAGCAAAAATCAGCCTCCTTTGGGAGGGTGAGGGTCCCTCAGACCCTAAGGAGGCTGCCCACCATACAGTTTTAGAGCAAGCTGATAGGCCCATGAGGAATCCTTCCTAGGTCACAGCTGTTCCCTGAGGGTTTCTTCTAGCAATCCTCCTATCCCAGACCCCAACTTCCAAATATCCAGAGCCCCTCGAGATTTCAGCCTCTTTCTTCCAAGAGATTGGTGTGGTAGCAAATGGGAGAATCACCTGGCCAGAGAGGAGTGGTAAGCAAGGGGCAAAGGGGAGAGCGTCTTCACCTTCCCATCACTCCTTTTCACAGAATATGCCCTTCTCCATCTCTGGTCACTGCCTGACATTTCATCCTCAGGCAACTGGGGTTTCCTGTCTCAGGGCATTACCAGGAACAGAGAAACAAATGGCCTGACTGCTGAAAATTCCTGAGGGGTTCCCTAAGCATGGAGGGAGGGTACACTGGCCAGGGTCCCTGTATGGACATGGAAATAGAGGGAGCACTAACCTCCCCCAGGAAAGTCACAAGACACAATATTATGAGCAGTGGGGCCTGGCATGTGGGTTGCCTTGTTTACTACACAGAGTAGGATGGCACGCAGGGGATGGGCACTTCTATCCTATGCCTAGAACCTGGGGCAGAAGGATGGCAGGAAAGGAGGGCACAGTACTGACTTTGCTAGCTCACCCGCTTGCTCACCCTTGAGGGTCTAGTGCTCTTGGCAGTGGCTGAGGCAGGAGAAGAAAGCGAATAGGATTTGGGGGAGCCCTTGGAGCCATCAGAGGTGGCTGCTGGGAGAACACAGTGTGGCTGAGTCTCCCCAGGTGACCTAACCTTGTAGCCATCAGTCCTTCTCTTAGCACTCTCGCTGGTCCCTGGCAAGCCGCAATCCCTACAACATTTCTGCACATGGCCAGGGCCAGCCCCTGCCTGAAGTGGACCCTGGACACTTTGTGGGCCCCTTTTACCCTCATGCAGCCCTCTGGAGCAAATCAAGGAGCCCAGCCAGGAGCAGAGTGATTTGAAGGCACTCACAGGATTGTGGAGAGGTGGTCAGAGACAGGCGTTTTTGTATGACTTAAGGGTGGAACCAGGCCTGGGGCTGAAGATCCTGGAGACCCTGCTTCTGCAAGGAAGGTGTCCTCACCACTCAAGCCATGAAAGCATGGAGCAGGAGGCATCAGGGGGAAGGAGCCCCCTGTTACAGGGCTAGTCCCCTAGAGACCTGCCTCTCAAGGCTGCATCACACACGTTCTGCAGGAGAAGCCACCGAATCCACCCTGCTCCTCCACAGGTCATGACTCCCACCATGTCATCTCTCCTGGGACAACTCCCTGGCTCGGCCCCAGCCAGCTGGAACCCAGGTCACCTCATCCCTTCCCAGTGCTCATCCCTTTACCCTTTGGCAGGCCTGTGACTACACCAGACATGGCCTGGGGCCCAGGAGAGCTAAGCAGTGGGTGGGTGGACAGGAGAAGGAAACCTGAGTGGGCTGGTCATCTGATCTCAGCTTCTGGGAATGGGAAACTCATGCAAGGCCAGGACTGGGACCCTTCCCTGTGGGTGTCAGGGAGCAGGCTTCCAGGATGGGGGCCATTGCAGCACTGATGAACACTTTCTAGAGGGCATGATAGGGATTAGGGATGAGGAAGCTGCTAATGAGACCCCAAATACATGGCAAGTCGGTCTTGGTTAGGTCTGTGGGTTTTGAGGGTCCCAGTTGGCCAGCTGGGGGGCAGATCCAAAGGGGCTTCTGCCCATGGCTCCCCAGTCCCCAGCTGAAGTTTGATAAGATGAGGTGTAGGGCAGCCCAGCTCTGGAAGAAGTTATGCCTGGCACAGCCCTGAGAGCCCCCAGTGCCACAGCCCATGTATTCCAGCTATTCAGATCAGACCACAGGGCAGGGTCCCTTGCCCGAGTTTCTGAAGCTTTGCCCTCTGGTGAGTAATTTCTTTGAGTTTGTGTCTGGCATCAAGATCAGAGGTTTTGCTCTCCACCTCCTACCTCTGAAGGAATCATGAAGAAGAACCTTTCTCGAGGGCCCTGAGGGATGCTTCTGATCTGAGAGAGGACTCCAGAGGCAGGATGAAGGGCATGTGTGGACCTGACGTGCTTGGAGCAAGAGACTCTTGTACTGGGTCCTCCGGCCTACGCACCCTGGCTGGGCTCCCTGGGTCTGAGTCTGATGGGCACCACAGGTTGGCATACTTGTTAGTGGTCATGCAAGAGGCATGCCTGCCACCCAAGCCCTTGGCTGCCAGCCCATGCCTCAGCCCCACTCAGCTCCAAGCAGACTCATCAAGAGCAGCCTGGAATGGCTGGAGCTCCAATTGCAACTGGAAGGTCAGGGTTAGACTCAAAGAACTTTCTGAGTATAAGAGTTGTGGTGTTTAATCAGCAAAGGTGAACTGATCCCTCAACTCTCAGTAACCAGGTGCCAGCCTTGTCCCTTCAACCTGTCCTTAAAACTGGTTAGATCTCAGTAAGTGGTATTACCATCCTCCTAACCACCCAAGTCCTAGGGGCAGCAAGCTCCTGAGCCAATCCAGCTGCAGGTCTTACATCTCTTCCTCCAGACACTGTCCAGAATCTGTCCATAGCCCTCCACCTCCAGTGGCACCACCCAGGCCAAGCCACCACCATCTCTCTTCTGAATGTCTGCAGCAGCTTCTCTCTCTGCCTGCTCCCACCCATGCCCCCTGCTGTTCATTCTTCACCCAGTAGCCAAAGTGAGCTTCTCAGAATGTAAGTCAAATGGATCTCTCTCCTACTACAGACCTTCCAGGGGGCTGTGGTCCTCTTGGGTAAATGCCCTGCCCAGTATGACTCCAGCCTCCCCTCCTGCTATCTTGACCACAGAATTCTGTTGCCAGGGGCCTTATTCTGTGTGCCCCTAGCGTGACTATGACTCTTCCATCTCTCTGGCCTCTTGACTGTCACTTACGCATCTTCTAAGACTAGGAAGACTTTTTGATCTGCCAACCACTTCCAAGGCTTTGAGAATCTCTGATGAACCTGAATCTACCTTCCCAACACCTGTCACCTCCTGCTGTCGCACTTCTTTATTCTTGAGTCTACCTACTTCAGAATGACAATCACAATCGAGACAACACATACATAACAGGCACACAAAATGACCACAAGTTAGAGAGGTAGAAATAAAGGGTGGTTGGGGTGGAGGTGGGGAATAGACAGCCCCCTTCCTTTGCCCCCACCCCTCCCACTATCTCCTAGGGTCAGAAGGAAGCTCTCAAAAAAGGACACTTACAGATTTAGGTGCCTGACTCCCATTCAACTTTTTCTTTTTCTATTGTGGTAAAATATATGTAACATAAAATTTACCATTTTAACTATTTTAAAGTATAGTTTAGTGGCACAGAACTATTGGAAAAGACCCTGATGCTGGGAAAGATTGGAGGCAAAAGGAGAAGTGGGTGGCAGAGGATGAGATGGTTAGATAGCATCACTGGCTCAATGAGCATGAATTTGAGCAAACCCTGGGCAATAGTGAAGGACAGCCTGCCATGCTGCAGTCCATGGGGTCGCAAAGATTTGGACATGATTTAGGGACTGAACAGCAACGGTTTAGTGACATTAAGTAAATACACATTACTGTACAACAATCACCACCATCCATCTCCAGGACTTTTTCATCATCCCAAAATGAAACTGTGTACCCATTAAATAATAATTCCGCATACCTTAGCCTCATCCACTAGCCCACAACCACCATCCTACTTTTGTCTCTATGAATTTGACTACTCCAGGTACCTTATACAAGTGGAATCATACAATATTTGTCTTCTTGTGTCTGGTTTATTTCACCTCGCATATCTCCACAGTTCATCCGTATGGTCATATATGTCAGAATTCCCTTCTCTTTTAAGAATGAATAATATTCCATTTTATGTATATACCTCATTTTGTTTATAGATTCGTTTATTGATGTGCATTGAGTTGTTACCACTTTTTTGCCTATTGTGAATTATACTGCTATGAACACAAGTGTACAAACATCTGTTCAAGTCTCTGCTTTCAGTTATTTTAGGAGTATACCCATAATGGAATCACTGGATCATATGGTAATTCTTTGAGGAACTGCCATATCATTTCCCACAGCAGCTGCACCATTTTACATTCTCACTGGCAATGCACAGCAGTTCCAATTTCTCCACATCCTTACCAACACATGCTATTTTCTGTTCTGTTTAGTTGTTTGTTTGTTTGTTTTTTTTTAGTAGTAGTCATCCAAATGGGTGTGAAGTAGTATCTCACAATGATTTTTTTTTAATTTCCTAATAATTAGTGATATTTAATACCTTTTTCATGTGTTTCTCTTCTTTGGAGAAATGTCTGTTCAAGTCCTTTGCCAATTTTTAAATTTGGTTGTATGTTTGTTTTTTGTTGTTGAGTTGTAGGAGTTCTTTATATATTCTGAATATTAACCCTTTATATGATTTGCAAATATTTCTCCCACTCTGTGGGTTGCCTTTTCACTCTATTGGTATTGGTATTGTCCTTTGATGCACAGAAGTTTTTTAACTTTGATGAAACCCAATTTTGCTGTCTGTGCCCTCAGTGTCATTTGCAAGAAATCATTGCCAAATCCAAATGATATGGAGCTTTTCCCTTATGTTTTCTTTTAAGAGTTTAATAGTTTAATGTGGTCTCCAGGTCTGAGTTGAGTGCTGCCTGTGTGTGCATGTAGGTGAGAGTGTTGAAGACAGGTGACTGTGGCACATAGGAGCTCATAGAAGAGCAACTTTCTAAGTCTTGGCAAAAAAAAAAAAAAGCTGACAATAGAGACCTATTTTTATATTTTTAAGAAAAAAAGGGCAGACGGCATGTCAGGTGAGTTCGATCAACTTTTTTGTCCCTGCTTTGCCCCTATAGTTTCAGCAGTAAGTGAAACTCTTAGTGAAAAAGAGGGGAACCCTTTGCTAGGAGTCCCTGTAAGCATAAACTATAATTCTTTGTATATAGAAACAAATTACTGTAAAGTTTAATTTTACTCTTAAGAAAAAGAGTTTTATTGTTTAGCTCTATGTTTAGGTCTTTGATCCACTATGAGTTAATATTTGTATATGGTATAAAGTAACTTCATCCTTTTAAATGTAGATATTCAGTTTTCCCAAAACTATTTGTTGAAAAAACTATTCTTTCCTTTCAAGGGTGTCTTGGCACCCTTGTCAAAAACCATCTGACTATACATGCAAAGATTTATTTCTAGGCTCTCTGTTATATTTCATTAGTCTATGTGTCTGGAGAAGGCAATGGCACCCCACTCCAGTGCTCTTGCCTGGAAAATCCCATGGGCGCCTGGTAGGCTGCAGTCCATGGGGTCACGAAGAGTCAGACATGACTGAGCGACTTCACTTTCACTTTTCACTTTCATGCATTGGAGAAGGAAATGGCAACCCACTCCAGTGTTCTTGCCAGGAGAATCCCAGGGACGGGAGCCTGGTGGGCTGCCGTCTATGGGGTCACACAGAGTTGGACAGGACTGAAGCGACTTAGCAGCAGCAGCAGTAGTCTATGTATCTGTCTCTATGCCAATGCCACACTCTTTTGATTATTATAGCTTTGAAGTAAGTTTTGAGATTAACTGATATGAGGCATCCAAGTTTGTTCTTTTTCAAGATAGTTTTGGCAATTTAGGGTCCCTTGAGATTCCATATGAATTTTAGTGTGGATTTTTCTATATCTGAAAAAAACAGTGTCAGGGTTTTGACAGTGATTATACTGACCCTTGTAACTTTAAGTAGGGCCTAAGCTAGCTAGAGGCATCCCTGTGTGACCAGGAACCTGCAGTGCAGTAAGAATGAATGGTGGTCTGAACAGAAGGAGAAGGCACAGACTTAGTATATTGAAGAGTGGGGGCAAGAGGCTACCCTTCTCTAAAATACCAAAATTTCTGGCTCCTCCTAGGCCTCTATCAGAGGCAGGTCTCCATGGCAACAGTTTACCCATCTGTATAATGGGCTTTGCATTCCTAAGTCACTGAAATTGCTCCTCTAGAGTCAAATGGCTCCTCCTTTTCCTCCTTTAGGAGCTGAAAAACCTTGTTAATCTGTTAGGACCTGGAACTCCCTATCCTGGCTCTTGGGGATATTAGCGCTAATTTTGATGTAGCTGGGTCACTGTGACCCCTGACCAGTTCATTCTTCTAGTCGAGCCAGCTACCCCTTCCAGGAGGAGCACATGTCCTCAAGACTGGGGGGAATAAGAATGGGAATAAGAATGTTCTGAGCCCCTGGGGAGAGGATGGTTGGGCAGTATACCTTTGTGAAGATTATAGAGATGGTCTCCCCATCCTGGTGCATCTTATAAGCAGATCTAGACCTCAGCAGGTGAGGTCCACCTGCAGCAGTGAAAGCAATGGTAGATGCAGGCAGCCTTCCTGTGCAGCCTAGACTCTTGAGAGATGACTCACTGGACCCTAAGCCTTAAATCTGGCTCCGCCTCAGAATGACTCCTACACTACTCAGTCCATCACTGAAGACAAACAGATGGATAAATGAGTAGGGAGCACTCTGAACCAATAATGGGGCTCAATTCCCAGTTCTGAGTTGTGACACTCACTCACCCTGCCTGCCTAGCCATCAGCACATAGGAAAGCCATTACTGCCCTACCTCTGGGAGGCATGGTTGGGGCTTCTGGCAACTCATCCCCTCTGGAAGGGGCTGNGGCTCAATTCCCAGTTCTGAGTTGTGACACTCACTCACCCTGCCTGCCTAGCCATCAGCACATAGGAAAGCCATTACTGCCCTACCTCTGGGAGGCATGGTTGGGGCTTCTGGCAACTCATCCCCTCTGGAAGGGGCTGTGTTGCTCCAGCTCTGACAGAGGGCTCTGGGGTTTCTGGCACAGCCTCAATTTCTGTCTCAGGGTTCATATATGTATGACGAGGGGTCAGAAAATAAGGTCCTTGAGCCAAATGGGAACCTTTATCCTAGTTGTTTTTGAAGCATCCCAAACTTTATCAGGCTATCTGGAGTCATTTTAGATACAGAAGTAAAGCAGCAAGCAGGGAACAGTCTTCCTGTTTCAGAGATGAAATGATAGAGGCCTAGAAGATTGTGTCAGTGCTACGAAGGGTCTCACCCAATTCAGCTTTTCTTCTGCCAGGTGAAATCTATCCATCTCTTCACTCATGCATTCATGCCTACCAATGGACAGGTCCCTCGCCAGGGGCTGGGGATACAGCAATGAGTAAGACAGAGCCTCTCTCTCTTGGAAGGCACAGTCTGCTGGGGGAGGCAGATGGTGGCAAACAACCAAATAAACAAAAATCCCTCATGAAAGAAGTAATAATACATGACTCCAGGGAAATATTTAACTAACAAATGTGACCTGGATCATATTCAGTGATCCAGGAAATCAGTGATCCAGAAATCAGTGAGATCTTCCCTGAGAAAGCAGAGACCTGAAGGATGAGTCAAACAGACAAAGGGGAAAGGAAGCGTATTTCAGGCAGAGGGAATAGCATATGCAAAGGCCTGGGTACTGGAGGGACAGACCCAAAGAGGAAGGGTCACCTTGGGGAGCTGGAGACCATAACCAATGGTTTGGGATTCCTACTTATATTCTTCCATTATTCCCTACAGCCCAGTAGGTTGGGCTGCTCTCCAAGTGCCCAGGAGAACTTACAGACACCACAGAGTACAGAATATCAGAACTGTGCAAAGAACATACAAGGTGTATCCAACTTTGTGGAAGCCTCTTCAGGTCCCTATGGTTGGTGAAAGCCTCTGGTTAAGTCTAGTTAAGACTAGAGGCCAAAGATTGAGTGCCAAATAGAAGAGTTTTACTGCCAGACACTGTGCCAGCAGTTTAGGTTGGAGAAGGGGGAGAAATGGAGTTGTTTATGAACTCTCTCTGTTCTTTATTCAAAGAAAGATGTCTGAGTGTTGCTGATTGATGGGGATATCTAGCTTATAGGTCAGGTGAGGACTGGGTTGGCTGGGAGTGCTCATCTGTGGACCTGGGGTATCTTCCTCAGGATTATGGTGTCTACAAGCCTCTGTGTGTACACGATATGCCCAAATCAAGATTTGGGGGCCCAATCAGTTCTGCACTGATGTCAGCAGGCTAGATGGCCCAATTTGGAGCTTATCACTGGCCACTGGCCATCAATTCTTACATGTGTGTGGGGAGCTCCAGATTCCTTCCTCTCCCTCAGCCCCACATGCTGTGTTGAATTCTCCTTCCTCTCCTCTTCCCCTGTGCCTGCCCTAGTCTAGGCTACCATTATTGCTCACCCAAAGGCATTCCTTTCCTCTAGACTTATTACCTCCAGCTCATGGTCCATGAGTCATCTCCCTAAAATGTCACTTATCTGCTTAAAACCCTTCCTTGACTTCCTGTGGCCACTGGAACAAAGCCCTGAGGTTTGCACACCCAAGCAGTTGACTTCTCCAACCGCATCCCTCTCACACACTAGGCTCAGCCACAGTGAATTTCTAGTTTCTCGAAAGTCATGCTCCCTCTCACTGGTAGGCCTTGGCTAGTAGTGTTCCTTCTGTGTGGAATGCTCTTCTCACCTTCACCTGACCACCTCCTGCCTATTTTCCAAGTGTCATTTTATATGCCAATACCTTGGAGCTTTCCCTGAGATCCTTAAATTGAAGTTAGGTAGTCACACCTTAGGGCTTCCCAGGTGGCTCAGTGGTAAAGAAACTGCCTGCCAATGCAGGAGATTCAAAAGACTCAGGTTCAATCCCTGGGTTGGGAAGATCCTCTGGAGGAAGAAATGGCAACCCATTCCAGTATTCTTGCCTGGAGAACCCCGTGGACAGAGGAGCCTGGCAGGCTACAGTCCATAGGGTCACAAAGAGTTGGACACAACTGAAGTGACTTAGCACGCACACATACATAGTCCTACTTTGGTGAGCCCCCGTCCCTTCTCTTTTTAAAATGTTTATTTGNACAGAGGAGCCTGGCAGGCTACAGTCCATAGGGTCACAAAGAGTTGGACACAACTGAAGTGACTTAGCACGCACACATACATAGTCCTACTTTGGTGAGCCCCCGTCCCTTCTCTTTTTAAAATGTTTATTTGAATCGGAGTGTGCTGGTGGGAAATGTGATACCTAGGGTCATTTAGGGAAGACATCTACCCCCTGTTCCTCAAACTGCCTGGAAACATGGGCGGGAACCCCTGGAGAAGGAGATGCCAGCACAGCCCTGCTTCTTCCTCTAGTTCCTGCTCTAAGGAGGACCGAGTAGTCCCTTTGGTGGGTGCTTCTCTTGAGCCACGCTGTCAGGAGAACCACTGCTTTGTGAACAGGCCCCAGGGTGGGTGGAAGGTTCCAGGCTGACCAGCCAGAACATTAGATGTACAGGGCTCAGGCAAGGGCCCAGGCTGGAGAAAAGAAGGCCAGCGTTCAAACAGCCTCTCTCTCTGACCAAGTAACCATGCCATTAAAACTGCCTGACTTCCTGCTCAGTTCAGTCTGGCCTTGTAGTGGGGGTTGTGCTAGGTCAAGAGGATTCTCCAGCAGCCTGTTTGCCTCTGAACTTGAGTTTTTGGCTCTTGGGTGAACAGAATGAATATCCACCAGTGAATGAGAAATGCTTCCCTGGGGCTCTGTTCTTTTAAAGAAATCAAGGGGTCCCATAGTCAGGCCTTGAGGATTTTTTTCCAAAGCCAACACAAGTCACTACTCTCTGAAAACTTCCACCACCTCTGCTCCTCCCTGCCACCACCATGTCAAGTGGTGGTAGCAGGTTTTCAAAGGCTCCATCTCCTATTGCGCATGCCCGACTGTTGATTGGGGTGAGTTCTAGAGAGAGGAGAGTTGGTAGGACATACACACTGTATTGTGTATGCTGCTACAATGTGGGAATGTTTTTACAAGCATGGATGACTCCTATAATTAAAGATACAAATCTAGTAAAAAGTTTCATCCAATAGGCTATAGGTTCAGAGGGTGAAAAGGAAGACTTGATAGGTGAGACACCACTGGAGCTGGGCCTGGTCAGGAGGGCAGCAGCAGCGATGGGGCCTTTGGACCAGGGAAAGGCAGGATGCAATGCTCAAAAATAAAAGAGCTTTAGGAGCGGAGGACAAAAAATGATGGGCATCCACTGGGCTGAAGGAGGAGTTTATAGAAGACTTCTGAGTGGTGAATGGATGTAAGGCCTTGGATGCCAGACCAAGAATTTATATTAAGGGGCTTCTGAAACAGAAAGATGTGACTTGAGCTAGGCCTTGGGCCTGGAAATGGCAAAAATGAGAGAAAGGCCAGGCCTGTCAGGAGGCTATTTGCACTTCCCAGTGAGAAGAGCAACAACCAGGGGAAAGACGTTCCTGAATGAATAAGCTGGGCTGGCCAGAACCTCAGCACTGAAGACCGACACTCTACCTGCCCTGCAAATCTTCCCCAAGCCTTGCTGGGCACTTGCAGCTCTGCCTGAAGTTCCTGGTTCACCTGTGGCTAGAGACAAGGTGACATCTCAGTGTACCTCTGGTTCACTCTCCCTTGCCCACCCTGACCCAGAAAGAAGGTGGTGCCAACTACACCTCTGGGGGCCTCCAGTTCCTTTTGCCTTCGTAGAACAAATCCAGAGCAGCTGTTTGATTTTGGGTCACCTCGTGATTCATTTGCATATCATATTTCCCTGGTTCCCAGAGGAAAAGCATGCCTGTACACCACCAAAAAGTTACTAGTATGTGCCAACTTGAGCCAGATGATGATTCTCACACTGGAGGGCCACCTGCAAGAGGCAGGTCAGGTGCTTTGACAATGCTGGGGGTTCCCAAAGGTTCCAGAGAGGCACAGACACCTCGAGGGACTGGGCCTTGACAGCAGGACGGGTAGGCTAGTGTCCCCTATTCTTTGAACCTCCCAGCCCTGCCTCCCACCCCATCAGAGGCTACTAGGGACAGTCATGCCTAAGGGGCCATCCAGGGGCACTTAAGCACCTACACAGAATGAACTGGGCCTTGGGCGGGTTCTTCAAGATCAAAGAACCCTCCTTTCTCCTCTTCATAATTATAGTTTTCCCACTTTTATGACCAGGTACCAAAGATTCAAAGTTCAAAGAAAGCCCAATGAGCAGAGAGAGAGCACTTTCCCCCTTCTCTGACACCTCCAAGGTGCTTAATGAAAAGAGATCAAGGGCACTGCAACCCCAAAGGGCCCAGACCCTTCAGAGTCTAATGAACACATTAGGCTAGGAAAATCTCTTCCTCTACCTCTGGTGGTCTCTCAGCTAAGAGCTCTGGGGCCCGCACTTCCCTTTGCCAGGAAGCCTGTTCTCACCTGGCCCCACAGAGGCTGAGGAACTCCTGCTCTTTCAGGAAGGTATCACCTCTTCTGTGAAGTGAAGCATTCCATTACCACTCCACTAGCACGTTCCCCTCCTCCACTGTTTCCATGTCTTGTATTTAGCCTATCACTGCATGTTGCACCCTCCGCTGTTTTGCTTTATTTATGGTCTGGTGTGATGTCATTTGAGGCCTAGTGGGTAGCCTAGTGTCTGCCTCATTGAACAGGAACTTAGCACGCATTGGTGCAATAGAGCCATGAAGCACAGTCCTAGATTTCCCAAGCCAATTCCAGGCCATCTGGAGATGCTTTACCCTTCTCCACCACCCTCTACCAGTTACCCTTAGCCTCCAACAGCTCTCTACCCCAATCTAAGTTTGGAACTGGATGTCAGTCAGTCACACCTAGAGATGTGTTTCTTGAAAAAGTCCTCAGACCAGCAGGCTGTAGAGGTCCCCCAAGTTCTCAGTGAACTTCCCACTCGGACCAAGGCAGAGTGGAGAAGGCTGGAGCTGTGGAGGTTGACCCTTATGCAGTAGCAGCGTGGTGATGATTGACAGTCCATGTACAATAAGGAGCTTGGGCTCTGACCCAGGGGAAGTGAGCATGCTGTCTACTCAGGGTGTCCTGACACTCCATCTGGAAGTGGACTCTGGACCCAGGACAGTATCCAGCTTGGGAAATAGGCAGGGCACTCGAAACTCTCCAGGCAGGTCGAAGACCACAGCCACTCTCCATGAAACAAAATCCCCGATCCATCTCTTCCACCCTCAAGATAAAGATCCAAGGTCCAGGCAGGCCTTGGCAGTGAGGAGAGAGTCAGCCTTGGCCACAGGGGCCTTGGCAGTACTAGCTGCCCCCTTGGATGTCCCAGCTCTAGTCTTCTTGGTCCAGACTTTGCATTCCTCTAGAATGGCAGTGCCCTCTGTTACTGGTCACTTGGCCAAGTCAGAGCTTTGCTCTCCTTCTGCCAGGGCAGCTTTTTGTGGGCTTCTCAAGCCTTAGAATTCTCTGGCTGGCTGACGGCTCATCTTCTGCTTAGCCAGGCTCCAATGCTGGGCTCACCCCCAACTGGAGTCAGCACCCAGCTGGCTGCTCAAGCCCTGGCTCTGGTCTCTAAGAGGTCTCTGGGCAAATCTGCAGCTCAGCACTAAGCACATTTGCATTTGGTCTCTTCGGTTCATTGATCAGGAATCATATGATCTTTTAAAAACACAGCTGGTAGAGTTGCCCATCTGTGCTTCTGCATTTGGATCATAAATTGGGCTGCCTAGAATTTATTTAAACCTGCAGGTCTGGGTGCAGGGTAAGGTGGCTCTCACAGTGTCTCCTGTGATGATCTCATTTTCTGGATCATCCTAATTCTTGGGACCACTCTTGGCTGGGTTTCTAGGACTTGGTCTGTTTTTAATGCTCATTTGTCTCCTGAATTCTTCTAAGGACTATTTCCTCCGGACACTGAGATTCTCTAATTGCAGGGTAAAGCACTTATATGCACTCCTCCCCTATCCCTGCACCTCCCCCGCCACACACACACACACGATTCCCAGACAAGATGGGTCAGAAGTCCTTAGCCAGGCCAGTAACCTAAAGATAGTGATGTTCTATATGCGCCCCTTCCCACTCCATCTTTTGAACTATACACAGGAACATTGCTGAGAGACTGCCATGTGTCCCCTGGTATCTGGTCTAGCTGAGCACGTGGCATCCAAAATAAATACTACATTTTCCAGCCTCTTTTCCAGCTATATGACTAAGTTTTGGTCAGTGAGATGTAAGTAGAATGGTGTACACTTCTAAAGTATCTGTAAAGGGAAAGGCATATCTTGCTTTCTTCATGCTACCCACAAATCACCTCTTGTGAGACGATAGCTGGAGTTAGAGCAGCCACATTAGGACATGAGGATGAAACCGCTCTGTGAAGATGGCGGACATGGTAGCCCATCTTCTGAGATGGCCTCCAGTGATTCTCAGCTTCTCATATGTCCTTGTTTCATTCTCTCCCGTATTCAATGGGACTGACACGTACCCAATAGGGAATTGCAAAAATGACAGTGTGACTTCTGAGATTCCTTCATAAAAGACATTGCGGCTTCTGCCTTATTCTCTTTTGGATCACTTGCTCTAGGCTAGTGGAAGCCAGCCGCTCTGTTGTAAGCACACTCAAGCAGCCCTGTGGAGATCTGTAGGTGGTGAGGAACTGAGGCTTCCTACCAACAGCCAGAACCAATTTCCCGGCAGTGCTGCGGTGCCGGTCAAGCCTTCAAGTGATCACAGCTCCCTTAGACCACAACCTTATGAGAAAGCTTAAGCTGGAACCACCCAGAAAAGTCACTCCTGAATTACTGACACAGAAACTGTGAGATAATAAATGCTTATTGTTGTTTTAAGCCACTGAGTTTTGAGGTAATTTGTTTACACAGCAATAGAGGAGAGCAAGAAAACAGAAGGAGTCTTGATCCTCTGAAACTGTGAAGGGCCTTAGCAACCCTTACATTTATCTCTGACGTTTTTTGAAGAGATATAAACTTCTCTTATTTTCACAGCTATTATCTTGAGTCTTCTGTCATTCCTATTCCTAGTTTTATTTCTGAATCACTCATTCAGAGACTCTTTTAAGAATTGCTAACCGAAAGTGTCTTGGGAGGCCATCCCTGTCATTCCTGCTGCTGGTGGCATGTTGAGGCCTAAATCTTCCCAAGATGATGGGTAGTTAACGTCTAAAAATGTCTGTGAAAGAAATTTTATAATGAGAAGCACTGGCCAAGGATGAGGAGACCCTAGCTCCACCCCCTCCTGAGAGCTCTCACTTATTTAACACTTTGGTGACCTTACCTGGCACAGAAAGACACTGTCTTTATACGGGATATCCATGAGGCTCAAAAATATGTGTCAATAAGCAATTTGGGGAGTGCCAAGCTGCTCTACTGACTGAAGAAAGCCCTCTTGCTGTGGGTCTGGCTGTTTCTGGATGGAGCCAGCTGCCTCAGAATTTACAGGTGTTCCTTTCATGGACCAGCTTTCAGGTGTGCGTCTCTGTGACCTACTGAAAAATCCTCGCCAGTAATGAGACACCCTGCTCAGATCCACTCAGCCATGGCAGTCGACAGGGCAGAGTGATGGCAGCCCTGTTAGCCTAGTTTTTAACTAAAACACTTCTTCCCATTGCCCTGGTTGCAAGACAATGGTCAGCCCTCTGACACTCCCTCACCACCCCGTGTCCTGCTTTGTTAGAGATCACAGTTCCCAAGTGGACCCAACATGATTCCTGACCCCCAGCATCACAGTTCCCAGACCTGCTTAAGACTCCTCACCTTCTCCCATTGGTTCTTGCCACATTGTGGGATACCTTCTTTCTGAAATCTTAGCTTCCTCTACCAGAGGCCTTCATCTCCAGCTTTCTCGACTTTTCCAGTCTGCTCTCCGCTCCTGCTCTGGCACTTTAACAAAGGCCTTCTGTCTCAAGGGGCTTCAGACCAGGCTGGAGAATCAACTGAACAACCAACAAATTTCTTAAATCCTATGTTAGTTAAGGTAATGCTTAGATGCTATAACAAACAAATTCCAAAATGTATATTGGCTCAGACAATATCATTGATTTCTTGTTCAGCTCACATAGGTGTTTCTAATTGGTGGTGTCTGTCCTCCAAGTGATGATTCAGGGACCAAGATCTTTCCACCTCCAACATGTGATTTCCAAGGGGACCTCAAACTAAAAGGAGAAAAGAAGGGTAGAGAAGGCACATCTGCTTCTTAACTATTTGGGGCTGGAAAATATACTGATCAACAACCCATCACAGACGTCATCCCTGATCAACATCCCACTGGCAAGAATGTGTCACTTGACTCCTCTCAGATGTAGCAGATGTGAGGGGAGCAGTGTATGCTGGGAAATGTAACCCTTGCTGGGAAGCCCCTTTCTAGCTTCTGCTCTGTTCTATGGAAGGACAAGGGATATACTGTTTTTTTGTTTTTTGTCTTTTTTGGTGAACAGTTAGCTCTCTTGACTACTCACTCAGAAGGAAGTAAATCTTCTTCCACAGATGTCTTGCAAGACTGCAGCCCAGGCACTACAGGCCGACCTACCTTCCTGGTTTCCATTTCCTGGAGAAACCTCAAGGAAGACAGGTCAACATCAATGCAGATTTATGACCTCCAAAGCCACACAGGGCCCCTGTACTGCTAGTCCTGGGTCAGATTCTCTGCTATTTCCCCTAACAGGTGTTCCAAACATTCTCTCCTTGCCCTCAGCCACTCCCCAACCTGTATTCTCAACAAGTGTCAATTTTAGGGCTGAAGGCATGATGCCTCTCCACTCCTTCCCCTGCTCTCTCCTCCCCAGCCACACTTATATAAATTTGTTAGTGTCCACATTCCCTCCAGCTTCACGGTCCGACCTGCTCCTTAGGTTCCAGACCTCTGTGTGTCCATCTGCCTTTGGATGCCCCTACCCACATGCACATAGGTCCTTCATACTCACCACATCTCAAACTGAACTCACCAATGTCCAGCTTCTCCCCCTCCCCTAAAACTGCTTCTCCTCCTGTGGTTTCTTTCTTCTGAGATGGCAACACCCTAACCATGTAGTTGTCCTTGCTGAAAACATGACAGTCATCATTGTCTCATTTCTCAGGTTAAATCCTGGCCAAAACTTTTCTTGAGTCAGTTCCCTCCACTTGTCTCCTCAGTTCAGGTCATTGCTTCTGCTCAGTGCCTGGAGCCACTGCCAAACAGGTATTTATCCTCTAGTCTGTTTCCCTCCAGCCACTCTCCACGGCAGCCAGAGCGACAGATCTACAGCACAGATCTGCCCATAGCACTCCTCCCAAAGCACTCTGCACAGAGGGGCTGACTCCTCCTGTTCTGGGAGCACTGTGGCTCACTTCCTACCACATGACTGGCCTTGGCAGTACACTCAACTCATGTCTGCCACTGGACCTCCATGGGGCCCTGGGAGAAGGCCAGAAAGAAGCATGGCCTCCCACTTTTAAGATAAGAAAACCTGTTCATAGGAGATGAGGTGATTGCCCAAGGGTATTTGTTCTTTTCTACTGTGAGGCAGGTATTTGTTCTTTTCTACCAAGTCATAGACCCACTCTGCTGATGTAATGCCCTGTGATGCCAACGCAGACCCTAGACTCTATGAAAAACTGCCTCTGACACCACCCCAGCCCCTTCAGCCATCATATATCTTGCACGTCAGCTATTCCCTCAGGTAAGGAATTATTGGAACAGACACCCACCCAAGCTGACTCCAGCATAAAGAGGACTCACAGAATCCGAATGCACAGAGTCATCTCAGGAACTGTAAGCTAATTAGACAACCATTCCATCTTTAGTGCTGGACTACAGGCCCTTTCTCCTTGCATTTCTAATCTCTTCCCTTTTTCACAAAACCCATAACCATCTTTTACAAGACCCAACGTGATCACCGGTTCTGAGTAAGCCTGGCTCACAACTCCAGGGCCCACCCCAAGAAGCAGTGTCAGGGCAGTGGGAGCACGTGGCTGGCCCAGCCTGGGTGCTTGTTGGTCCTCTCAGGCTAGGTTTTCTGCCCTGATCCATCATCTGGAACATGTACAACACGTCAGCTGGTACAAACAGGGCAATAGGGGTTGTTGGGGAATTCCAAGGAGGGATATAGGGAGGGAGCCAATTACAAGTGTAGAGAAAACTGTGAAAGATGTTGAATTTAATGGGTGTCCTGAATAACTTACCCACCTAGGTTCTTTCTGCTTTTTGTTGTCTTTGACTAAACATTTCTCAGCTCTAAAGATGGAAGTGAAGTTGTAAAATCTTGATAGTTATGCAAATAATTCCTGTTCACAGTAATACAAATTGTGTCTAGTGGAAGACAATTGTGCATATTGGCCAATTTTGCATCCATTTCTGAAGTGATTTCAGCATTCCTTATCTGACTATCATGTGTGATACTGTTAGTTCTCCTTTGAATTGATTATTTTAGTGGTTCTCTCATTAATTAATGAGTTAAACTAAATCTTTGACATGTTAATTTTATATCATGGGACAGACATAATTATATCCTCTTTTAAAATTTATCATTAAATACAGACAAAGTTTGTATGATCATATGCTCACTTTAGAAATATTAATGATTAGAGAAAAAAATTTAGGATACACAAGAAACTATTAGAGTTCACCTGTGGGGAAACTTTTCATTTTATATTTTTTTGAACTATTTTAATTTTTAAACTGTGTTATAAGAATTTCAGTGGATGCCACCTTGGCCAGGCAAAGGTTTAAGGGTCATCTGTTTTCTTTTTTTAAACTTTTCCCTATTAAAAAAATAATAACATTAAATTTATAGTGATTTGTTAAGCTTATATATGGTTGTTTGGACTTTGCTGATTGTATGTTATATTTTTAAATTAAAAAATTGGATACTTGTTGGGACTTCCCCGGTGGTCCAGTGGCTAAGCCTCTGTGCTTTCAATGCAGGGGCCCCAGGTTCGATCCCTGGTGGGGGACCTATATCCCACAAACCACAGATATGAAAAAAACAAGAGTCTGCATGCCACAACTCGGCACAGCCAAGAAAAAAAATTTTGATGCTTTAAAATTTAAAGGGAAAAGCAAATCAAATAAGAAAAACTACATCTTGGCATATTGCTCCAAGCCAGCCCTGGGCAGCCAGTGGTTATGATGTCTTCAGGGAAGAGGATAAGGTTCAGGCTACACCCACAGGTCAAAGGGCTCCAGGCACCCTCCCTTCACACACATTCCGTGTCAGGGCTATCCAGGAGAGGGACCTTCCTTGTTGTTCAATACTTGTTGCAAACCCTCCCTCTTGCTCTCTTGGCAGCCCAAGGCAAGGAACACTGATGGAAGATCATGCCAGAATGGGAACATTCCTTCTCCCTCCCCTTCCTCCTCTGACAACTGAGAGGCATCCCGCTCTCCCTGGCTGGCCACTGGAAGGAAAGAATCACTGCCAAACCACTGCTTGCACAACAATGTGCTTCTGAGTAGGGTACATACAATTTTTGTCAGTTGAATCCTGTGTTCCTCCTGACTTACATGATGGTCCAGATATACTCTGGCTTCCATGCTCAAGGGAGGCTCATCCACTAGTAATGGCTTCACATTCTTTTGTCTTCATTAACCAACCTATAAACTGGCATTTAAGTTCATGAAGATAGCACCTTCCTTCCAGGAATTTCTCCAGGCTTGGAGGTTTGTCTCTGCTGTTCTCTTCGTGTGTGTGCGGTGAAGGAGGCAATGCCCACAGGCAGTGGGACCATCTCTCAGCCTCTGACCTCTGGCATACGTGTGTGCCATCCCTTGCATTTGGCACATCTGCACACAGGTGCTTTGCTAGTGAACTTTGGTCTAGGAAAACTGAGGAAGAAGGCAGGTCCTCCTCTTACTTGCTATACAGTCACAGCTGGCCTGACCAGAGCTGACCCTTCCCATGCTACCTACTAAGCACAGCGTCATGGTCACCCCTGAACCCTGGGGCTGCTGCTCCAGGTGCTCCAGAACACCCTCCACTACCACAGGGAGGGAGAGGTCCACTCCTAGTGCCACTACTTGGGATGTCTGAGCCCAGATACCCAATGTTGTGTGACTACATCGCTCTCTCCCTTCAGCCCTCAGTGGCTCTCCATTGCCTGCAGGATCAAGTCCAAGCTCCATGGCCTGGCCTTCAAGTCCCTAGATTTGCAATCTGGACCCAGGTATACCTCTGGCACTATCTCCCGACACCACATACCCCCCTGTCTAACCACTCATTCAGCCCAGGCACACTGGAGTCCAACTTATGCATAAGTCTAAAGGCTGTTTTCCAAACTTCGTAGCTGCCCCAAATGCCTCATTTCAATGACAGCCTCTCTCTTATTAACTGATGTCATCAGAATTACACTATACAGATGCAGATGCAGGCGTGCCAATGCCTGTTCTAATGCAGGGCCTTACCCTGGTGCTCACACCACCCTTGAGGCTGCACCTGGCTGAACATCATACAGACCACTCTCTAGAATGGCTGTCTCCATGTGAGCAGCTGCAGATTCCTCCCACCTCCCCAGAGCTCACTGCTGTGGAGCAGAGGCAGTTATATTAGGACATATCACAGCATCTTGCTGCCAAAGTGACAACTACAATTATGTTTTGGCCGACAGCTAGAGATGAGAGAATGTACGGCCAAGGCCTCATGGGCCTTCATGACTCAGCAGATTGTGCTGTGTGTCCAACTGATAGGTGAGGTGGGCCCAACCTGCCCACTGCCCAGGCCCTCCCTTGTTAGGCAAACTGCTAGCTACGACCTCGAGTTAATACCTGGGGCCCTCAAGTGAAGTCCTTCACTGGAGTGCGATAGTTAATCCCCCAAGGGACACCATAGGCCCAGAGGAGAGAAATAGTAGAGTGATCATGCCCAGGCATGGCCCAAACCAAAGACAGACAATTGATTCCTCGGGAAGGGCAGGGGTAGGCCATACAAAGCCAAGTTGTCTAGGGGTGAGCTCCATCATGCAGGGCAGCCTGATGAGGGGGATGCTTGTGATGGAGACAGAGTCTCTTGAGGCTCAGGACACCACCTCCATGAGGAATCTTGGTGCCAAAGGCTGTGGGCAGAGGATGGTGTCAGTGTAGGGGCCCAGATGATGCAGCAAGAACAAGTATGCAGCAGCGGCAGCTCCCACTTACTGAGNTTGGACTCTTTTGTTGACCATGATGACTACTCCATTTCTTCTGAGGGATTCCTGCCCACAGTAGTAGAGTTAATGGTCATCTGAGTTAAGTTCACCCATTACAGTCCATTTTAGTTCATTTTAGTAAGTTGCTTCAGACATGTCCAACTTTTTGCGACCCTATGGACCATAGCCCACCAGGCTCCTCTGTCCATTAGATTCTCCAGGAAATAATACTGGGTGGGTCACCTGTAAAGGTATGCCCTTTAGCTAATTTAACACACACATAGGCACATACACAAGAACACCTCAAGGCACCAAATATTCATGTGATTTGATGAAAATCCCCAAGCTGGAAAATGGCAGCACACTGTCTGGAGTTCAATTCCTCTGACTTTGAGTCCAGAACTCTTTCTATTAATACTACTAGAGAAGAGGTTACATCACTCTTTATTCCACAGCCTCAGATTTCCACATCATTGATAACTGATAATGGTCAAGGTACTAAAATGTTTCCTATTGGCAAGAGCCAGACTTTTTCAACTAGGTTCTATTTACCTTATATTCCACTCACTCATTTTTGTGATGGTTTTATGATAAAGTAGGTGTGTAACAGTCTATTGCATTTAGATGCCTTATGAAAGGTTTTTCAAGTGCTGATTTTACTAAAATATACATTAATACATTTGTAATTTTGAAGGATTAAAAGCTTTTAAAAGCAGCATAGCTAGAAAATGGAATAAGAGAAATTTATTATTCTTATTAAAGGGAAACGTACACATAAAATATTGTGATATTCACAACGCTTTTTATAAGAATCAATAAATATTCTACAAAATGTTTACCTAGAATAAGTTGTCACAAATTGTGTCAGATCTTATATTCAGGGTTCTAGCATAGGTGTTTCAGATATCTACCACAACTGCAGTTATTGAAATGGCTGACTCTCCTCTAAGTTTACTGGACTGAATTATGGTATCAGAAAGTATTTGGCTCCTCTCACTAGCCTGATTATACAGCACTTGATAACATGGGCGAGTTGGCTTCTTTCTTGTCCCTACAGGTTCCTATGGTGGCCTGAGAATGTTTAGATAACAATAACACTCACAGCAATGCAAAAGAGCTTGCAGTTTTTCAGTCCAAGCCCAAGGCCAGTGCTACATCCAGAAAAAGACAGAAAATCAAAGAATGTGGCTCAATTACAGACTCTGTTTATGTACCTGTCTCCTCAGTATGTTATTGGCTCAGTTTTGATATCTGGAACTTCTAAAAATGACAGAGGAACATAATTTTTAAGCTTTTCAATACTGTGGGAACTTTTGAGACTCTGATGAATGCTTTGGATGATCTTTTCAGAAACAAAAAGAATGGACAATCACACTATACTTTGACTTCCATGTTGGTTTCTCTGACATTCCTAAAGCCATGGATGCCAAGGTAAGGTTGTCTGTCTCTGAGGTTATTCAGAAATCCTTCTGTACTGGATCTGATTTAGAGTAAAGAGTAGGCTCTTGTGGGTTGCTTACATACCATGTGCATCCAGTGAATGTTTCTGAAAAAAGTAGCAGGAGGAATTTGATGAGCTGTGCTAAAATGCACATGGTATATATATAGCATTAATCTGAATCCATCTGAAATGTTACAATATATCCACCATTTAAGACCTCCCATAACATGGGAGCACTGCTTCCCTTAACCACTGTATGGAATACTTCTTTTTTCCCAGTACTTTGGAGAAACTTTATATAGTCAAACAATTCAAGTTTCACTTTCATTCCTTTCCAGAAATAAGAGAGAAAAAAAAAAACAAAATTGAATAAACCCCAAGTGTGTAAATTCATTCTGTAGATATATACTCAGTGGATTTAATGAAGCAATAAGCCATTGATTCAAATATTGATATGGAAATAAAATTAATATTTCTAGTGTATCAATAATATACTTTCATTTCTACCAAGGGAAAAAAAACACAGAAAAACCAGATTTGCTTCTTTTCAGAGTAATTTCAATACCTTACATGTATTTTTATTACTGTAAATGTATTTGTTGAAGAAGAGCATCCCTGAAGTTAGATATAGTTACTAAATATAAAACTAAAAATCCAGTAATTTGAAATATGTGTTTTTCTCATTTTTAATAATCTCTAGAAAAATATATTTTAAAATGATCAAAAATGAATGTTAACTCATGACGAGAACTTATTAAAACTTTTGGCCTCTGTTACATGCTTACTCATGTAACAGAACTCACACATTTTCCACAGCACTCACATTATACCATATAAATTTAATATTTATCATTATGATTAAAGTGGATTTTTACCAGTTTTTTTCACTGATATTCACATGTGCCTAAACACTGCTTCATGCTTAGAAATCATCCAATAAATATTTGCTCAATGAATGAATTATTTCTTTCATGTATGTTTCAATTATGGGTGGTTGTGTTTATGATAAAGGTGAGATATTACACACATACTGTTTCTAGGGTCTTTGTAAAATTAAAGTTTTGCAGTATGTATTAAACTTAATTACACTTATCTAACAAATGGAAAATGACCAAGAATTTGGGGTCTTGTCATTTCTAGAATCATCTACCAAAGATATCTTTCATAACCTGTACTTTATTAATTATCTTCTGCATAAGTACTTTAAAATCTTCAAATTTATGTTCTTTTTTTTTCTTTCTGTGAAAAAAGAAAGAAGTTCCTATACCTGTGAAACAGGAAAGAAGTTCACCTTCATGGTCTACTCATATTATCTCTTTGGGTCAGACTATGTGGTAATCTATTACTGGCTCCTGACAAAGGGTTCAATTCTGGCCTCTATAAGAGTTCTCTGATCTATATTCTCTTCCCATTTTCTTTGTCAGCATCTTCATTGTATACTCATTATTTTTCATTTAAACCAATATAAGTGGTCCTCTGATTTCTTGAGTGCATATCTAAGTGTCTATTGTATGTAATGCACTGCCCCCACCTCTGTCTCTTCCACCCCCAGTTTCACAGCCACTACATCCCCATGCATCTGTGACAAGCTAATTTCTTGAACCACAGTACTCATCATAACCCTCTTCTGCCCACAGACCACCTGGGGAGAAAGGATTAACAGCAGGCTACCCCTTTTTTCCATGGGAAGATGTTTTTAAGTGTAACTTCTTCAGCTCTGTTTATTTGAAAATACATCAACAGGGAACAGTATTAGTAGATTCAATTGTTGTTCACTAGTTGGCAAACTATATCTTTACTGGGAGGACTCTGCAAGAACATATAGATCCTAAAGATCCACGAGACAAAAGTTATACAAAAACCTGCTGGGAAATACAAGGCTTGTCTTTCCTGTGTGATGTTTGTTGTTAAAAAGCTTGGCCCTTGAGCTGGCCCGTCCACGACTCTTGGAGGTGGTGACTTAGGAGCATTGCCTGTGTCAAGGTGGCTGCACCCACTCATGTGGACTCAACCCTTTCCACCAACTGCCTCTTGTGGGGTTTGGAAAGCAGTGCCTGGACTGTGGTAAGAACTCTGAGGAAACTTATGTAATGAAGTTAGGCCTATAGATTCTCTTTCCCTTTCTTCCTGGAAGTTACATAAATCTGGTACAGGTTCAAGTCAGTTGTGCCCTAAAAAGGTCAATTTGAAAGATCAAGGTCGCCGGTCAATTTGTAGGATAGATATTGCAGCATCAACATTTCTCTCATTGTCTAGCCATATAGCCTTGCGTATACTACATCTAACCAGACAACAACTTTCCCTTTCCTCTACAAATCTAATCCCAATGTCTGTATCTGAAAGTAAAATGTATTATAATCTGAGAATCAATATAGAGTCCAAGAAACTTGTGGAGAGAATCAAAATCTCATACATTTTGTAACTCCTTTATCCCTTACATCCAGTACTTGACATACTTTGAGTTCTCGATTTTTTATGGGAATGAATTACCCACAGAGGAATACCTTGGGATGGAAAATTCAACGAACCCTGAAGAATATCAGGAAACCCCTTACGAATGACTCCAGAGTAATAAACATGAAGAATCAGTCTAAATACAATCATACCTGTCTCTTATACACATCTAGATGTGTATAAGAGACAGATCAGATCTTGGCCCTTAAATCTATGTCTCATTTTCACTGTATAATCAGAAGGGATTTGATTTAGGTCATACCTGAATGGTCTAGCGGTTTTCCCTACTTTCTTCAATTTGAGTCTGAATTTGGCAATAAGGAGTTCATGATCTGAGCCACATTCAGCTCCTGGTCTTGTTTTT
>SJYV01054450.1:1456626-1522610 GCA_006410875.1 Neotragus pygmaeus
GCCCCATGAACTGTAGTCTGCCAGGCCCCTCTGTCCATGGAATTTTCCGTGGAAGAACACTGGAGTGGGTTGCCATTTCCTCTTCCAGGAGATCTTCCCGACCCATGGATTGAACCTGCGTCTCTTGTGTCTCGCGCATTGGCACACTGATTCCTTACCCTTAGCGCCACCTAAGAAGAAGTCTATATATGACCAATATATGTAGACAGCGGTGATGGTTTACTATATATGATATGATACACTATATATAGTGTATATATACACTGATGCCACAACATTAAAAGGAATAGCATGCCCACAAACTTGATGATTTCAGTAATAACAACTAGTCCCTTCAAAGGCATAAATTATCACAAATTACTTAAAGACAACTAGATGACCCGCATTATTCTTTGAAATTAAATCAATAATTTACAACTTTCCAAATAGAAATTATCATGCCTAGATATTTTCACTGGGGAATTCTATCCACTCCCTCAATCAAATTATGGTAGAAATAATACCAATTTTCCCATGATATGTTCAAGAAAGTACAAGAAGATGGAACTCTTCAAATTCATTCTGTGAGTCCAGCACTACCCTAGTAGCATAAACAGATGAAGATATTACAAGAACACTGCTCATCAATATCTCTCATAATTGTGGATTCAAATTCTTCAGCAGTATATTAACAAATCAAATTTAATGATGCATAGAATGAATTATATGCCACAATTAAGTAAGATCAATACCAGTTATGCAAGACTGGTTAAGCATCTAAAAATTAGTCACTGTAATCTATTTTGCAAATGGTCTAACAAATAAAAATAATATAATTAGATTGATTCATGCAGCAAAATTTGACAGAATTGCAAGTGCATTAATAATACAACTGGAATAGAGGGTTGGAATAGAGGGAAATTCTTCTGTGTATTAAGTAAATCCACCAAGAAAAGAAAGAGAGAAAGAAACAAACAAAAAAAATGAGAGAGGAAAGGAGGAAGGGAGGAAAAAGAAAAACTACAGTGAAATCTTGTATACAAAAGCATCACGGCTAACATCATACTTATTAAGAGAACTTCAGTCAGTTCAGTTCAGTTCAGTCGCCTCAGTCATGTCTGACTCTTCGCGACCCCATGAATCGCAGCACACCAGGCCTCCCTGTCCATCACCATCTCCGGAGTTCACTCAGACTCGCGTCCATCGTGTCAGTGATGCCCTCCAGCCATCTCATCCTCTGTTGTCCCCTTCTCCTCCTGCCCCCAATCCCTCCCAGCATCAGCGTCTTTTCCAATGAGTCAACTCTTCGCATGAGGTGGCCAAAGTATTGGAGTTTCAACTTTAGCATCAATCCTTCCAAAGAAATCCCAGGGCTGGTCTCCTTCAGAAGGGACTGGTTGGATCTCCTTGCAGTCCAAGGGACTCTCAAGAGTCTTCTCCAACACCACAGTTCAAAAGCATCAATTCTTCAGCGCTCAGCCTTCTTCACAGTCCAACTCTTTCTCAGTTCATGCTGGCAGCAGGCATATGTGCCTCTCTCTCCCTAGTCCTACTTTACATTGTGCTGGAGGTCTTAGCTCATGAAGTATGGCATGAAAAGAAAATAAAAGGGATACATATTGGAAGGAAGACATACAATTGTGTTTATTTAAAAACTACACGATCATCTATGAATCAAAGACTCTGCAAGATGATTCATGGAACTCATGAGTCATTGTCACACAGTTGCTCCTGGAGAAGAAAATGGAGCCTGCTCCAGTCTCCTTGCCTGGAGAAGCCCAGGGACGGAGGAGCCTGGCGAGCCCCAGCCCGTGGGTCGAGAGTCAGACACTGCGACCACTGACAGTTTATAGCCCACTGCATAGCACACCAGCACTATAAAGCCACTAACACGTTATAGCACAGTTGCAGTATACAAGGTCAATATAAAGAAGCCTGTTGTTTCACTATACACCAGCAATGAAGCATTAAAATTTAATAATTAAAGGAAATATTACAAAGAATAAAGATGAAATATTTTGACATAAATATAACAAAACAAGTGCAGGATCTATATAGACTCAACATTATTGATGTAAATCACTCCTAAACTGGCCAATATATTAAAAATTATCTCAATCAAAATCTCAGGAAACATTTTTACAAATATTAAACTGATTTTTAATTTTTTTATGAAAAGACAAAGTATGTGGAACAGACAACACAATACTGAAAATTGAGATGAGGATGAACAGAAGACAAAGACAGAAGCATCATGCAAAGCTCAATGCAAATCAATCACAAAGCTTTCTATAAAACTATATTAAGCAGCGCAGCATTTTATTGGGAAAAAGTAGACACAGAGGTTAGAGAAACAGAATGAAGAGACCTGAAATAGATACACACAAAGGTAGTTAATTGACTTGAAGAAGAAGCAAAGGAGTTCAATAGAGAAGATGTAGTCAAATGAAAATGGTGCTGTTACAATTGAACACCCATATGAAAAAAAAAAAGAAAAAAAAATTTAGCTCAGCAATAGATCTTATGGATCCTAAACATAATGCAAAGTGCAAAACTATAAAAGTTCTAACCAAGCATATAAGATAAAATCTATACAACTCTGAGTTTGGTAATGAGTTTTTACATACAGCAGTAAAAGTGAGATCCATAAAAGAAAAAAAAATATATATATATGTTAAACAATGAAAAGTAAACACTTTCAGTGGGAAAGACATTGTGAAGGGAGTGAAGAAACAGTCTACAGGTTGGAAGAGAAAGATTTCAAAGCATGTTGCTGATAAAGGACACATATCCAGACCATGTAAAGAAGCCTTAAAACTCAACAAGAAAAAATTTTCAACTTGAAAAGGGAAAAAGAGCTAACAGATGCCTCATCAAAGAATATATACAGATGGTAATAAGATGGTTAAAAGATTTAATAATCATTAGGGAAATTCAGATAATATCTGAATAGATAACAAAAAATTAAAAAGTTGAAAATAGCAGTTGCTGCTGAAGATGCAGAACAACAGCAAGCTTTACTCATTGATCATAAGACTAGGAAAACATACGGTCATTTTGCAAGACGATTTCGCATCTTCATACAAAGTTAAATCTACCTTACTATATGACCCAGCAATTGTATTCCTAGGTATTTACCAATTGGATTTATGCCATGAGATACTTACCATACAAATCCTGAACACAAATGTTTATAATATTTGCATTCATGTTTGACAAAAGCTAGCCAAGATGCATTTCAACAGGTAAATGGGTAAGCAAACTGTGTCTTTTTAATACAGTGGAATGCTATTTAGGGATAATAATGAACCATCTAGTTATTCCAAAATATGATAAATTTTAAATGCTTATCACTAAAAAGGTTTGCTAAAAAATTACAATAGAAACCTAAAAAGGCTACAATATATCCCCATTTATATGACATTGGGTAAAGGTCAGACTAAAGACGGTGCAGATCAGTGGTGGCCAAGAGTTGAAGACCTTCATGGATGACGGGAGAATAGGGGAAGAACAGGATTTTTCAGGATACTGTAACTATTCTGTCTGTACTGTAGTGGTGGGTATGTAACACTGTATTTATTAAAATCTACAGAACTCTATATAACAAAAGGTAGTATAAAGCAATTTATGAAAATTAAAAAGATTGTTTAGAAGGCCATGGACTCCCAGAATGGAGTGCAAACTGTGAGGAACAATCTAACTGCATTACAAATACACAAATCAATTCCACTGAAAGTGGTGGAGAGAAATGGGAGTGCTCTAAATAAATTTTTAAACGAGGTGAGTTTTTAAGACTAAAGGCAAAAGAAACTGAAGAAAGCCTTGTCCTCTGGTTGATAAAGTTGCTTCCCTTGGGGTATATATTAACTATTCTGAGACAACTCTTAATATATAATGGATTTGAACAATTAAATAAATAGATGACAATGGAGATTATGTTTCTTAATATTAGAATGAGGTTATAGACAGTCTTGCAAAAAAGGTAATAATGACCTATGACCACATGGGTTAGGATTTAAAAAATTGCTATTAATTCATGTTTCAGTTTAGTTCAGTTCAGTCNTGTTGTTCAATACTTGTTGCAAACCCTCCCTCTTGCTCTCTTGGCAGCCCAAGGCAAGGAACACTGATGGAAGATCATGCCAGAATGGGAACATTCCTTCTCCCTCCCCTTCCTCCTCTGACAACTGAGAGGCATACCGCTCTCCCTGGCTGGCCACTGGAAGGAAAGAATCACTGCCAAACCACTGCTTGCACAACAATGTGCTTCTGAGTAGGGTACATACAATTTTTGTCAGTTGAATCCTGTGTTCCTCCTGACTTACATGATGGTCCAGATATACTCTGGCTTCCATGCTCAAGGGAGGCTCATCCACTAGTAATGGCTTCACATTCTTTTGTCTTCATTAACCAACCTATAAACTGGCATTTAAGTTCATGAAGATAGCACCTTCCTTCCAGGAATTTCTCCAGGCTTGGAGGTTTGTCTCTGCTGTTCTCTTCGTGTGTGTGCGGTGAAGGAGGCAATGCCCACAGGCAGTGGGACCATCTCTCAGCCTCTGACCTCTGGCATACGTGTGTGCCATCCCTTGCATTTGGCACATCTGCACACAGGTGCTTTGCTAGTGAACTTTGGTCTAGGAAAACTGAGGAAGAAGGCAGGTCCTCCTCTTACTTGCTATACAGTCACAGCTGGCCTGACCAGAGCTGACCCTTCCCATGCTACCTACTAAGCACAGCGTCATGGTCACCCCTGAACCCTGGGGCTGCTGCTCCAGGTGCTCCAGAACACCCTCCACTACCACAGGGAGGGAGAGGTCCACTCCTAGTGCCACTACTTGGGATGTCTGAGCCCAGATACCCAATGTTGTGTGACTACATCGCTCTCTCCCTTCAGCCCTCAGTGGCTCTCCATTGCCTGCAGGATCAAGTCCAAGCTCCATGGCCTGGCCTTCAAGTCCCTAGATTTGCAATCTGGACCCAGGTATACCTCTGGCACTATCTCCCGACACCACATACCCCCCTGTCTAACCACTCATTCAGCCCAGGCACACTGGAGTCCAACTTATGCATAAGTCTAAAGGCTGTTTTCCAAACTTCGTAGCTGCCCCAAATGCCTCATTTCAATGACAGCCTCTCTCTTATTAACTGATGTCATCAGAATTACACTATACAGATGCAGATGCAGGCGTGCCAATGCCTGTTCTAATGCAGGGCCTTACCCTGGTGCTCACACCACCCTTGAGGCTGCACCTGGCTGAACATCATACAGACCACTCTCTAGAATGGCTGTCTCCATGTGAGCAGCTGCAGATTCCTCCCACCTCCCCAGAGCTCACTGCTGTGGAGCAGAGGCAGTTATATTAGGACATATCACAGCATCTTGCTGCCAAAGTGACAACTACAATTATGTTTTGGCCGACAGCTAGAGATGAGAGAATGTACGGCCAAGGCCTCATGGGCCTTCATGACTCAGCAGATTGTGCTGTGTGTCCAACTGATAGGTGAGGTGGGCCCAACCTGCCCACTGCCCAGGCCCTCCCTTGTTAGGCAAACTGCTAGCTACGACCTCGAGTTAATACCTGGGGCCCTCAAGTGAAGTCCTTCACTGGAGTGCGATAGTTAATCCCCCAAGGGACACCATAGGCCCAGAGGAGAGAAATAGTAGAGTGATCATGCCCAGGCATGGCCCAAACCAAAGACAGACAATTGATTCCTCGGGAAGGGCAGGGGCAGGCCATACAAAGCCAAGTTGTCTAGGGGTGAGCTCCATCATGCAGGGCAGCCTGATGAGGGGGATGCTTGTGATGGAGACAGAGTCTCTTGAGGCTCAGGACACCACCTCCATGAGGAATCTTGGTGCCAAAGGCTGTGGGCAGAGGATGGTGTCAGTGTAGGGGCCCAGATGATGCAGCAAGAACAAGTATGCAGCAGCGGCAGCTCCCACTTACTGAGCCCTTCCGAGTGCCTGTCAATGTGCTGACCACTTTACATATGTTCCTTCTTTGCATCTTCCCCATAACCCAGTGAGGTAGGTTCTGTTATTATCTCCACTTTGCCAGGAAGGAAACTGAGTCTAAGAGAGGAATGTGATGGTGGCCACGAAGCTGGCACATGTGCAGACAGAATTGGAGCCCAGACAGTCTGGCTCCAGAGCTTGATTGGTCTATGTTCTCATTATCTTGTTTCAACCCTTTCAATCCAGTCTTGGTTGCAGGAAGTTAAGAGACTGCCCCCCGCCACCCCCAGCACATTCCTCACAGATTGTGAGTTGAGTTGTGGCCTCCAAGTAGACTTTGACCTGGAAGCCAAAATATTACCAAGGAAAATAAACAGCAGCTATTTCAGGTGACAGGTACTGGGCTATGGAATTGGGAGGAGAAAAAAAGCTATCAGGATTTCCTCAAAGTCCATATTTGCATGTTCAGCAGAACAAGCGTCACCAGGAAGCTGCTCTGTGGCCAGCGTTGCCCCCGGAGGCAGGGCAGGAGCAGGAACGGTCCTTTCTCTCTGACCCACAGGCCTCCTGTTAGCCCAGGGCTTGCCTCTTACTCGGCCCTGACCTGGGCTCTGGCTGAGGCCCTGGGAGGGGCGGGCTCAGGCTCTTAGAGTACTCTGAGGAGCACTGCTGCCCTTTTTCAGGCCCCTTGTTGAGGCAGAACCTGCTTGTCCACGCACTCTGCCCAAAGGCATGCAGAGTGGAGGCAGTAGACTAACTCTGTTCTACATGCTTCCGAAGTGGGCATCTGAAAGGCTGGCGAGGCTGGTACATGGGAGCATTTGTATTTCAAGTGACTGCTGCCCATGAATCACCAATTTCATTCTGTGCTCTCAGCTCTGTGAAGGCATCATTTCCACCCAGCCTCACATAGCGCTGGCGGCCAGAGCCTCTTAGTGGGGCTATAAATAGCAGATCATCAACTCACCTCTTCTGAGCTCATCACAGACTCCTGGGTTTACTGCGTGTCTTCCTGCTGCCTGCACGTCACCATCACTCAGATTTCCCAGGTGAGGCGTGGCTGAGAGACCCAGGGCATGCTCTGGGGGCTGCAGGGTTTGAATTTTCAGAGCTGTTCAGGGTGACAGCAAGGGCAATGGCAGACTTTTGAAGAGCTCGGCATTTAGGGCGTCATAATTATAATCTTGGGTCTCTGAGATCCTCTCCAATTAAACACAGTAGCAAGGGACTGTCATTCCTCCAGAAGTCCTAGAAATAAAAGGCAAAGGACTCACCAAACACATACCCAGAGAAAACCACCCAGAGTGAGTAGCAAGAAATGAGAGGTTTCATGCCTTCCTGTGGACTTGTCTCCTAACACTGAATGAAATACTTTATGGCTCTCCGGCTTCAGAAGTGAGATACACTGAATGAAATATTTTATGGCTCCCTGGCTTCAGAAGTCAGATCACATTTTTTTAGTATTACTCAGAGCTACCATTATGGAGTGCTCCCTGCGTGCCAGGCTCTGTGCCCAGCCTTGGCATGCAGCATCTCATCAAGTCATCACAACAACCATATTGAGTTAACTGCTAGTGGCATTGGCTTTCTATTGGTGAGGAGGCTGAGGCTCCCAAAGTCTCAGGGACAGGGCCGCTGGATTCCAGAGCCCAGTCTCTGAACCACCACACCTTCTGCCTCCTGCAGAGGAAGACTGTGTATCTACTTCTGTGTTCACGTGTAGCCATGCATGTGTCCATGCACGTGTGCGAACAGGCAGGATCTGAACTGTAGTCTCCTTTTCCCAGCTTCACATATTCCATGACTAGAGTAGAAGCCAGATGCTCATAGTCATCTTCCCCCAAGTCCCAGGCCTCTTCGGCATCATAAACGTCCCCGATCATCATCTTCTCCTAACTGTGATCTTCTTCTAGGTTCTCCTGCAGGAGGGGCCCAGCCTCCATTTGGCTCTTGAAGCCCAACTTGATGGTATTCCTCATGCCTCCCTCCCCTCAGGCCTTAAACAGTCAGAGGTCAGGTGGCATCCCTCCCCTTTGCTCTCCCTTTACTTCCCACTCTGAGGGCAGCCTCCCTCACCTTCCAGAGTCACAGCCCCATATTTGAGGTCCAGGGCCCTTTATTGGCTTGTTTCAATAGCCTTCCAGCTCAGTGCTGTACCTGATGAATGTACTGAGAACACAGATTCTTAGTTCCCTCTCTACACTACCTGAAACAAAATCTGGCAGGGTAGAGGCTAGGGTTCACATTTTTAAAATGCTCTTCCAGTCATCTATGCAGCCAGGATTAAGAGATCCTTTGTCTAACTAGCCACCTAGACTCCAACCTCTCCCTGCTCCAAACCCTCCCACTCACAGCTATAAGCTTAAATTTCTTTTCTTTTTCAAAGGTGTTTATTTATTTATTTGGCTGGGCCTGGTCTCAGCTGCAGCTCTGGGATCTTCGTTGCAGCATGTGGGATCTCCGTTGCAGCACATGGGATCTCCGTCGCAGCACGTGGGATCTCCGTCGCAGCACGTGGGATCTTCGTTGCAGCATGTGGGATCTTTCCCTGAAGCACATGGGCTTCTATAGTTGTGGTGTGCACACTTCTCTCTGGTCAGGACATGCAGGCTCAGGTGCCCTTGGTGTGTATCATCTTAGTTCCCTGACCAGGGATTGAACTGGCATCCCCTGAATTAGAAGGTGGATTCTCAACCACTGGACCACTAGGAAAGTCCCATAAGCTTAATTATCTTAAAGCTCAGTTTATCTCATGTCACTCTCCTGCTCAAGTTTCCTTGGGTGGCCTCCACTGCCTGCAGGACAGTGCGAAGTCCTTAGCGTGGCCTTCAAAAGCCTCTCCATCCTGATCTACTCACGTCCTGATAAACTTTGCCCCGTCCACAGAGTCATCCTTCCCTGTAACACCCTCCTGACCCTGCTTTCTCTCCTTGTCTGGACTTTAAGAAGTTAGCTGGCACAGCAGAGCACACTGAAACAGCAGTGATCTTTTCCTAAGACTTTGAGCCCTTCAATAAGAGGAATGAAGAATTATTGCTAAAATGCCCTCTTAACTCAAGAGTCACGCGTGCAGCTTTAAATGAAGAGGGTTTTGTGTGGCCAGAAGATGAAAGGAGATCTGCCAGCAGATATAACACAATAGCAGTAATGTATAAACACAAGATAGCAGGAGAGGTGGGGCTCATGATTAATTCAAAGAAGATGGTATTTCAGCATTCTCCCTGGTTTTATTCAAGCCCAAAAGACAGAGCAGGTCTGGTAAGCACTGGTGCCAAGGCCATGTTTCAAACTGCCTCTCATGCTTTTCTGTCCCCATTCCTAGACAAAAGCAGAGAAGAACATTTGGATCTTGTTCAAAAGGTCAAAAGTGTCTTACTAACATGATTAAACAATGTGTGTATTTGGACTTTGCTCCATTTCCCACAAAGAAACACCTAGCTCAAAACAAAATAAAGAATGACTATGCTGGGGAATGGGGTAGGATGAATTGGGAGATTGGGATCGACATATATTTACTACTATATACAGTATTTTTTGTATAGTGCAGGAACTTGGTGCTCTGTGATGACCTAAATGGGAAGGAAATCCAAAAAAGGGATATATGTATATGTATGGTTAATTCACTTTGCTGTATAGCAGAAACAGACTCAGCAATGTAAAGCAACTATACTCCAATTTTAAAAAAGGTGACTGTGTTGACTGACAGCAGAAATTATTTCAGAACATGGCCTGGAAATTGTTCCCCCCAAGTACTTCAAAGTGAAAAGGGACTCTAAAGAACTTCGGACCAAATGTGACAGAAGAACTTCTCAAGAATCTCTGTCTGCTCCCTCCCAAAGCCCTACTGCAAACAACCATAAAGGAATAAAAAGAGTTACAGATTGACAAGTCTATGCAGACAGGGGAAGACACAGCAGCAGACTGAGAACCTCAGCACATTTCTGAAAGGCAGGAAGCAGTGGCGAGCCACAGGGCAGCACAGGGAGACCGAAGGCCTGATGCCTGCAGAGCTTCCGGGGGAGGAGTGGGCAGGTTGCTGGGACAGGGAGGGCAAAGCTGCACACAGGAGGGACTGGTGGACACGGCATGAGAGCACAAATCCCACTGGGCAGTGGGGTCACACCTGCAGGAAACATGAAGTGCCTGCTGGGGAACTTGGGTCAGCTCCTCAGGCACTGTAGAAGGTGAGGATGGAGTACAAAACCGAAAATATGGGGAATAAATGGAAACTCTGAAACTAAGAGGTAAACTGCCAGCCCCTTTTTCTCATTCTGTTTCTAGGAAGCTTGATAAGCAGGCATACTCTAGACTGAAGACTCACGAACTCTTTTCCGAAGAAACTGAACACATTCAAGGGAAAGACCTATAGATACATACATGATATGGATACAGACCTCCAGAAGAAGAGCCAGCTCATGACCAGCCACCCTCTACAGGAACATCTACTGACAGACAAGATCCACCCATGCATGCTGACCATCCAATCATCTGTTCAGCACATAGTTCCTAAATATGATCAGAGAGCCAAGATCCCCAGACATTTAATGAAAGCCTCAGACATGAAAGGTAGGTGTAGAGGAGGGAGGAAGAATGCATATGTTTAGAGAGGAGAAGAAAGCCTTACAAATGCTATGAAATATTCAGGGAGAAAAAATAAGATTTCTATTTCAAGACTCACTTTCATGAAATGTCAAAACACCAGGGATAAAGAAAAGGCTCCAAAAGAACTCAGAAAGGAAATACAGGTCAGTTGAAAGGATCAGGGATGAGAACAACACCAGACCTCTCAGTAGCAACACCGAAAGCTGGAGGATAATGGAATCACAGATTCAGAATTCTGAATGAGAATTATTTTAGCTTAGAAATCTAAACTCAAACCATTAAGAGAAATGGTAGAACAAAAATACTTGAAAACATGGAAGATCACAAATCACTTGCCTCTCATGATCCCTTTCTCAGGAAGCTTTCCACCCAAATAAGAGAAGAATGAAATACTTTATACTCTCTCACCCAAATAAGAGAACAATCCAAGAATGAGCAAGACATACCCAGGAGAGGGCAGAGGCATTCTCAGGATGATGGTGAAGGATATCTGGTGCCAGATGGGCCAGATGGATTACCTAATAGGTATGAATAAGTGGGAAATTATGTTCAGGGGCTATTAGATGGTTGCAAGAATTAGCAATAAGTTTACCAAAAACTGAGTCAATAAAAAAGTCTGAGGCAACTGCTACCTACCGATAACCCCACAACACATAAACTGTAAAAGAAGATGAAGGCAACACAAAACAATTTACAGAGCTATGATAGTGTTAACACAGATTATTCATTGATCAATATCTGTGATGTACAGTACTGGGAACCTGGAGAAAAGGGAAGGGGGATGTAGGTAGAAGAGAGTAAAAGGAATCAATCTTCATATGCCATGATTACAAATAAATGGGTAATGTTTAAAATTGACAAACCAACAAATGAACACTATAATATAAGATTTAGAAAGGTTAAAAGTTAAACCTGGGAGAAACAGCTGAAAGAGTTTAACTGGGTATCTCTGGGCATCAAGCAGGGAGTTAGGGTTGGGTGGGATAGGAGGCTACTATTTTTTACCATATGCCTTTCTATTTGATATTTTAATTGGGGGGGGGTGTATGTGTTATTTTTATGAAAATTAAAAAAGTTACCTAGAGGGGTGGGATGGGGAAAGTGGTGGGAGGGAGGCTCAAGAGGGAGAGAATAGGAACATATGTATACCTATGGCTCATTCAAGTTGATGCTTGGCAGAAACCAACACAATACTATAAAGCAATTATCCTTCAATTAAAAATAAATAAATTTTTAAAGTTAAGAAAAATCATCAGAAAATATTTTAAATTTAAATATTTAAAACTCACCCAAGGGCAACATGACTTGAAAAAGTCACTTTACATTCCAATCCCAAAGAAGGGAAATGCCAAAGAATGTTCAAACTACTGTTCCTATAGTATAATTGTGCTCATTTCACATGCTAGCAAGGTAATGCTCAGAATCCTTCAAGCTAGGCTTCAGCAGTACATGAAATGAGAACTTCAAATGTACAAGCTAGGTTTAGAAGAAGCAGAGGAATCAGAGGTCAAATTGCCAACATTCACTAGATCACAGAGAAAGCAAGGGAATTCCAGAAAAATATCTACTTCTGCTTCATTGACTACGCTAAAGCCTTTGACTGTGTGGATCACGACAAACTGGAAAATTCTTAAAGAGATGGGAATACCAGACTACCTCACCTGTCTGCTGAGAAACCTGTATGCAGGTCATGAAGTAACTGTTAGAATTGGACATGGAAAAATGGACTGGTTCAAAATTGGGAAAGGAGTCTGACAGGCTGTACATTGTCACTCTGCTTATTTAATTTATATGCATAGTACATCATGAGAAATGCCAGGCTGGATGAATCACAAGCTGGAATCAAGATTGCTGGGAGAAATATCAACAATCTCAGATATGCAGACGATATCACGCTAATGACAGAAAGTGAAACGAACTAAAAACTTCTTGATAAAGGTGAAAAAGAACGGTGAAAAAGCTGGCTTGAAATTCAACATTCAAAAAACTAAGATCATGTCATGCAGTCCCATCACTTCATAGCAAATAGAAGGGAAAAATGTGGAACCAGTGACAGATTTTATTTTCTTGGTCTTCAAAATCACTGCAGATGGTGACTGTAGCCGTGAAATTAAAAGACACACTTAATCCTTGGAAGACAAGCTATGACAAACTTAGGCAGCATATTAAAAAGCAGAGATATCACTTTGCTGACATATATCCATATAGTCCAAGCTATAGCTTTTCCAGTAATCACGTATGGATGTGAGAGTTGGACCATAAAGAAGGCTGAGCGCTGAAGAATTGATACTTTTGAACTATGGTGTTAGAGAAGACCCTTGAGAGTTCCTTGTACAGCAAGGAGATTAAGCTAGTCAATCGTAAAGGAAATCAACCCTGAATATTCATTGAAAGAACTGATGCTGAGGCTGAAGCTCCAATAATTTGGCCACCTGATGTGAAGAGCTGACTCAATGGAAAAGATCCTGATGCTGAGGAAGACCGAAAGCAAAAAGAGAAGGCAGCAGCAGAGGATGAGATGGTTAGATAGCATCACTGACTTAATGGACATGAATTTGGGCAAATTTTGGGAGACAGTGAAGCCTGGTGTGCTGCAGTGCATGGGGTTGCATAGAGCTGGACACAACTTAGCAACTGAAGAATAACAAAATTTTAAATTGACAAACTGTTCAAGTGTTAAATTTTCATTAATTATACCTCTGTGATTTTTCTGTGTGTTTCTGTCCTATTGATCTTCCTGACCATTCATTTATTCATTCATTCATTTTTCCTTTAAAAGTCTTAAATACTGATTGGAAAAATGCAGTACGTTGCTAGAGAGAACACATTTAGGATCTACTAATACTTTAAAAAAAACAAACGGAGAAGGCAATGGCACCCTACTCCAGTACTCTTGCCTGGAAAATCCCATGGACGGAGGAGCCTGGTAGGCTGCAGTCCATGGAGTCGCTAAGAGTCAGACACGACTGAGCGACTTCACTTTCACTTTTCACTTTCATGCATTGGAGAAGGAAATGGCAACCCACTCCAGTGTTCTTGCCTGGAGAATCCCAGGGATGGGGGAGCCTGGTGGGCTGCAGTCTATGGGGTCACACAGAGTCGGACAGGACTGAAGCGACTTGGCAGCAGCAGCAGCAGCAATACTAAAAAAATATTTATCTGAAATCTAAATTTAACCAAGCTTCGGAATTTCTCTGTGTGTGCTAAATCTGGCACATTAAAATGTGATTCTTCCATTAGCCCCACAAGTTAATACTGTGGCTAAAGATAGGGCGGAACCAGAAAGTTTGTCTGCACTTAATAGTCACAGTGTAGGAGAGGACCCAGCATGTGACAAAACTTCCTGGTTAGATGCTGAAAAGCAACCTGGTATCTAGTTATGGCATGGTGCCAACCAGTCCTTGGCCAGTCTTGGTGAGTCCAAAGGTATTATAAAGTGCAGTTCTTGCCCCGTGACTAGCAGCTGTGTCCACCCCAGGGCCCAGCACTTGGCAACCTGCCTCTATCTGTCCCTCAGGACATAAGAGATGAGCCTAGGGCTCTTGCATTCATCACCATTCCTTTGTTGCATTTTCTTTCTTGAGAAGAGACAGGGCAAGATAAAAAACAAACTTATTTTAGCTAAATCCAGGAGTGAAACCACATCCATATCATCCCTTCTTGCCTTTTTTTTTTTTAAATAAAAAACCAAAATTGCTAGTTGTTGTTTGTTTTTTCATGGCTTACAGGATCTTAGTTCCCCAACCAGAGACTGAACTCAGGCCCCAACAGTGAAAGTACTGAGTCCTAATCAATGGACCACCAGGGAATTTCCCCTTCTTGCTTTTTATTGAAAAACTATCTCCTTTGTTATTGAAGTACAATTATTTACATAATGAATGATCTCACTCTCTCAGCTTTATTTATTTATGTTTGGTTGCGCTGGGTCTCTGCTGCGGCTTGTAAACTTTTCCCTAATTGTGGCAAGTGAGGGCTACTCTTTGTTGTGGTGCATAGAATTCTCGCTGTGGTGGCTTCTTTTGTTGTGCAGCAAAGGCTCCAGGGTATGCAGGCTTCAGTAGTTGTGGTGTTTGGGCTCACCAGTTGTGGCGCATGGGCTTAGCTGCCCTGCAGCATGTGGGATCTTCCTGGACCAGGGATCAAACCTGTGTCCCCTGCATTGGTAGGCAGATTCCTCACCACTGGACCACCAGGGAGGTCCCTGAAGTATACTTGATTTACAATGTTGTGTTAGTTTCAGGTGTACAGCAAAGTGAATCAGTTACAGGTTATAAGGTGTGGTGGTGGTGGTTTGGTCACTAAGTCATGTCTGAATCTTGCGACCCCCATGGACAGAGGAGCCTGGCAGGATACAGTCCATGGGATTCTCCAGGCAAGAATACTGGAGTGGGTTGCCATTTCCTTTTCCATTATAAGTTATAGGTCCTTGTTTTCTATTATATATTATTATAAAATATAGTCTTTATTATTTATCCATTTACTATACAGTAGTGTGTATCTGTTAATCCCAAACTCCTAATTTATCCTTCCTCTCCCCTTCCCCCTTAATCATAAATTTGTTTTCTATATCTGTGAGTCTGTTGCTGTTTTATAAATAAATTCATTTGTGTCATTTCTTTAGATTCCACATATGAGTGATATCATATGACATTTGTCTTTCTCTCTCTGACTTACTTCACTCAGTATGATAATCTCTAGGTCCATCCATGTTGCTGCAAATGGCATTATTTCATTCTCTTTTATGGCTGAGTAATACTGCATTGTGCCATATACCATATACTCATGCATTCATCTGTTGATGGACACTTAGGCTGCTTCCATGTCTTAGCTATTGTAAATAATGCTACTATGAACATTGAGATGCATATATCTTTTTGAATTAGAGTTTTTGTCTTTTCTGAATATATGCCTAAGAGTGGGACTGCTGGATATATTGCAACTTTATTTTTAGTTTTTTAAGGAATCTCCATGCTGTTCTCCATAGTGACTCCACCAATTTACATTCCCATCAACAATGTAGGAGGGTTCCCTTTTCTCCACACCTCTTCTACTTGTTGGTGATGTCCATTCTGACTGGTGTGAGGTAATGCCTCACTGTAGTTCTGATTTACATTTCTCTAATAATTAGCAATCAATCAAGCCTGTTGGCCATCTGACCATCTTCTTTGGAGAAATGTCTATTTAAGTCTTCAGCCCATTGTTTGATGGGTTGTTTCGAAAAACTACCTCTGTCAGCAAATTTCTTACACAAAAACTGTACTATGTGCTTTAAGTTTCACTCTCACGGAGAATTTTGTTCTTGAACTGTGTGGGGAAATCCTCTACCGCCACTGACCAACGGTAGGAATGTTGGGAAATGGTTCTTTGGGGTTAACAGAATTAATACAAAGGATATGTGAGTCCTCCTGACAGCTAAAATTATCTCTGGAATATATAAATTCATAATTTGGAAATACACATACATAAATGTATATAGAGAAAGAGAAAGAGTTAACATTTGGACATTTAAAAATGAGGGAGAATGCAAATATAAAGCTTTACTGAGTTTTTGTTATTAATTATACCTTATGTGAGTAGGTGTCAAAGGCTACCAGGCAGGCAACAGGTTTCAGAACTCCAACAGGGATTAAGATGATCAGCCACAGTGTCCTGTTTTGCAAAATTAACAGATCACAAGAGAGTTTGCTTTTTAAAAGACATTTTGAGCTCTTCTTATGATATTTTTTAAAATTGTGAAATATTTAATTACGTATCTGGTTCAATCATGAATTTATTGTAGATGTGCGATGGCTGGGAGCTCGGTTCAAGTCAAGGAAGCTTTTTTTTATTTTTCAGGCATCTCTAATAAAGGTCTTCTATTTAAAGATGAAATCTAACTTTATAGAGTACTCACTCTTTGGCCCTACACCTGCCTCAAAAAGCAATGAAGAATGAGCCATCTTTTACAAAACAGCCCTTCAAAGACGGGAAGACAGTCCTACGGCCTCTCCAACGGTGTCCTTTGCTCCCATGTAACCTGGTCTCCGACTTCCTTCCTCCACCTCCTTCCACGTGAACACTTCAGTTCATCAGTGCCGTGCTTAAAATGAGGCAAACTCAACTCCTGGTATGCCCTGAGGTGTACAAAATAGCGAGGAACTAGAACTTTCTGTGATCTGAGAGCTGAACGTCCATTCAGTTAAAGCAGCCACTCAATTGCCGTTTTAAAAATACCAATTTTAACATTTCTAGCCAAGAGAAGACTAATTCAACAGTAAAAAAAGTTAAGCTTACATTTAAAACAGGTTAAAGTATTCATGATTTTGATCTTTAAAAAACCCACCATCTTATATGAATATAAATAATGGATTAACGAACTTTTGCATAACAGAAGCTAACCTGATTTTAATCTTTACTACCTTTGCAGTAAGGAGCAGAGTAACTTCCTGCAGAAGGAAGCCTTTGGGGAATGTAATTTTCACTGCCTTGTGATGTTAATTTGAGATAATTATCATAAGCGAACTAAAAAAAGTTGTGCATATTATTTGTCTCTCAGAGCCTTCTGCTGTTGGCTAGGCAGGATACCAAAGAAGCCCTGGGAGAGGAATATTTAGAATTTAGATATTTCTTTAATAGCCGTGGATCCCAGAGTTTCAAAACTTTTAATGTTTCCCAGCTTTGGCTGGGAAAGCCATTCTCTACAAAGGCTTGAGAAGCCAGATCCAAGAGCTCTCTCCACTCGGTATTTTTTAAAGCACCCCCATTGTCAACTTTTCCAAAGCAGGATGGGTAAGACCATTTGGCTATTTTGGAATAGTTTTGTCATGTATGGAGGGAAACTACGTATTTTTTTTCATTTGATACCTCCAGGACCTTTATGAATTTAGGTTATTTGCTGAGAAAAAAGAAGCCCTGGAGTCCCTGGTTCAGTGCTCTCATCTGACTGCCCACTAGGAGGCCTTGAGCCATTTCCATGAGCATTTTCACCTGTTGGACTAGCCTCCCTTTTCAAGACCAAAATCAGAACAGAAGAGTGCTGGAAGGTAAATAAGGACTAGCTGTTTTTCCAGTCTCAGGCCTCCAAGCCATGGCCTTTAGGCAGGGGTGGGGGATGGGGGGCGGGTCTTCTACAGAGCACCAGCCACAAAGTGGGAGCCTGAACAAAGAGAAGGGACGTTTTGCTCAACAGAGTCTGGANATAAGGACTAGCTGTTTTTCCAGTCTCAGGCCTCCAAGCCATGGCCTTTAGGCAGGGGTGGGGGATGGGGGGCGGGTCTTCTACAGAGCACCAGCCACAAAGTGGGAGCCTGAACAAAGAGAAGGGACGTTTTGCTCAACAGAGTCTGGAAACATTAGAATGTGCCCAGCAGTGATTGAAGAAATTGTTCGCCAGCTTTAAAGAGGAGGCCTGTGGCTGGTAGGTATGGAAACTCAGGTGCAAACTTTCTAGGGGATATGTGGATACTTCGGCATAGTAAAAGTGTGAATGCCCTTCTGAACCAAGAATTTCACTTTTAGGAGTTTGTCAGAAGTAAAAAAAACCCTGATGTCCACAGAGGTTTAGCTGAAAGAATGTCTTAGTGGAAATAATATTTTTTATTATAATTTCAAAATAGGAGAATGTTCCATTTCTGAAGGAATAGTTTAGTTCTGAATCGTTTCATACTTAACAAGAACAACAGCAAACCTGTCAACTACGTAGTTGTGCAACCAGGAGAAAAATGCAACCTCCGAAGTATTTTTAAGGAACTGCAGGGCTGAAAATGAGCAGGAAGCCTGGTGAAAACCTTGAGTAAAGAGGGGATGTATAGCCTCAGAGGACTTCCCTGGTGGCTAAGACAGTAAAGCGTCTGTCTACAATGCAGGAGACCCGGGTTCGAGCCCTGGGTTGGGAAGATCCTCTGGAGAAGGAAATGGCAACCTATTCCAGTACTATTGCCTGGAAAATCCCATGGACAGAGGAGCCTGGTAGGCTACAGTCTATGGGGTTGCAAAGAGTCGGACACAACTGAGTGACTTCACTGTCACTGTCACTGTATAGCCTCAGAGAGCTCAGAAATCTCAGCAATGATTCCCTTCTGGAAGGAGAGGACCCTATTATGAAAGGGAACAATGAAAACAAGGTCTAAATTGAACAAAGCAGAATTGCTGGGGACACTGAAAAATCTTGGAAAGCACTGTAAAAAACAAACAAACAAAAAACAACGAACTTTAAAATGTGGGTCTAATTTTCCTAGCGACAAAGGCTGTAAAGAAATCTGAGAAACAGAAACTCTCCTGGACCAAGCTCTGAAATCCAGGGGACAGGTGACTTCTCAAGGGGTCCATATCAGCAGTTCATCACTGTGGCAACAGAGAGCTCCCCCAGCCCCACATTCCAACCACCTCTCCAGGGCAACAAGCATTACTGCAAACTGGACCCAAACCTGCAAGACCCTCGAAGGAAGGACCAAGAGTTCTGTTCAGCCAAACTGATCTTCAAGTACACAGCCTGCAGACAAACATTTAAAAATCTGTAAGAAATCAGAGAATACTATTCTCATGAGGCTTTTCAGAGGAACCCTCTAGAACCATAGGACAGCAGTTGCAGTACCCCTGAGCAAGCCTAAGGAAATCAGGATACAAGGACCTTCCTTGAGCATTGGCTGTATTAAACTGTAGAAATAAAACAAATACAGAGATTAGGGTGAAAGATCAGAATGCAGATGTTAAAAGCCGTACTTAATATTGTAGACATTTCTCATTATTAATAAAAAATTGAAGAGAAAATAGGAGTAAGAATAAGTTTATTGATCACCTCAAATTATTTGATTCAAAGGATAGTATTTAAAGCTTCCAAATCAAGTAGAAGCTTAATGATATTCAACATAAACACTAATTCTATTGACTGAATGGCAGAGGAGGCATGAGGCGGAGAAGGTGAAATTAAAAGGTAATTTTATTGCTGCTCATAGTAGAGAATCAAGATACAGTCTCCAGAAAGAGTGGATCCAGGGTATTTTACAAAGGTAACTTTTAGAGCAAAAATACAAACCTTCCTAAGTATCAAAACCACATTAAGAAAAAGGGCAAATACAAAAGTAAATAATGAAAACACAACATAAAGTAATATGACAGAATTGAAACCAAATATATCTGTCAATTCAATAAATAAAATATAACTTATCTATTTTTAGAATGATTTTCAAAATAGATTGCAAAGCCTAATCCAACTCTAGGCTATATACATCTATGACAAAATGACTCAGGTTAAAATGAAAGGATGAGCAAAGAAAAGCATACCAGAAAAATATAAACATTAAAAATCTTAATATCTGACAACACAAAATTCAGGACAAAAAGCTTCAAACAAGATAAAGAGAAGTACATTTAAACGCCAAAGGCTATAAAATTCATTATGAACATTTAAACCATGAATATGTACCAAATAACACAGCAAGAACTTTCACATAATACAATATAGAGATGCAAGGACATCTAGACAAAGACCCAGCGGTAAGGCCAGGTAGGGCCAGGTAAGAACACAGGATTGGAGATGTATGAAACACAGCCAATATTCAATGCATAATCATTTGGTCTATTGCACACAATTAACACACAACACAGTTTAGTCAAAGTAGTGAAAATAGAAAAGGGTAATGAACCACTCCAAGGGGAAGTCCCCAGAAGGAGGCATCTCAGCAGTGGTCCCCAGTCACTCAACAGGTCTCACAACAAGCCTGAGTGAGCAGTCACCCTCTACTCCAACATTCTCTGGCAGTTTTGGTATAGAACAGCTCTCAGCAGACTGGAATCCTGTCCTCCAGCAAAGAGCTTTCAAGTCACCTGACTCAATGACCTTTTTAAAAAAAAAAATTATTTATTTGGCTAAGTTAGGTCTTAAGTTGTGGCACACGGAATCTTCCATTATGGTGCACAGACTCTCTAGTTGTGGCTTGTGAGCTTAGTTGCTCCACAGCATATATGATCTCAGTTCTCCGACCAGGATCGAACCTGCATCCCCTGCTTAGAGCATCTACGGTCTTATTTTAAGGAGTCCACCAGTAGGGTATAATGATTACACCACAGGGAGTCTTGTCTCTATCCAATGTTCTTTCTGTTCCAGTGGTCTTTCTGCCGATTACCAAACAAAATTCTTATCTAAAGTAACACTCTTAATTTCTAACACTAAGACACTCACAATTCTACATCAGACATTTCAAAACAACTAATATGGAAGTTCACATTGGCCACTGTGACTCCATTTTGAACTACTTAAAACAGCTTAAATTCTATCAGCAGTAAAAGAACTGAATAGAAGTATTCTAGAGTATTTTCTATAGTATCTTCTAGAATTCTCTTAAAAGTTTCTAGGCCTACAATTAAAAGAATTGGTGAAGAGTATTCTAGAAAACAATCTTAGGAGGAGGAGGAGAGAGAAGAGGCAGAAAGAGTCAGAAGAGGAAGAAAGAGAAGAAAGAAAAGGAAAAACCAAGATAAGAGAAAAAAAATTTTTTAATGAAGATGTAGTGGTTTAAAATTCATTCACAAATTCTCTGACACTCTATTTAAAAGGTGGAGCCTAAAATATCTCGCCCTCAAATACGTAATGGTCTTAATAATTTACTTGTAAGTTAGAGTGGTGGTATGGATCCTCTGAGTCCGTGTCATATAGGATATTGCAGCTCTCCTTTACTCCTCCTTGGTCAGCTGACTCTGAAGGAAGGCCTCCACCATGTGAGGACACACAGGCAGCCCTGCAAAGAGTCCATGTCAGGAGAAACGGAACCCTGAGACAAACAGCCATGTGCCTGAGCCATCCTAGAGGCGGCTCCGGTGCTCCTACCTGAGCCTTCACATAACTAAAGCACTAACCCGTAAATGGATTGAGACCGCATCAGAGACCCAGTTAAACTATGCCAGTTAAACTATTCTGTGAATTCCTCATTCACAGAAACCATGAGATAATAAACAGTTATTGTTTTAAGTCACGAAGTTTTGGGGTAATTTATATCCAGCCAAACAACGAACACAGAAGGAGAATAAAAATTTTACATTTGACAAAAAGTGAGCTGCCACTAACAGACTAAAGGAAATGTTAACAAATTTTTCAGGTAAAAGAAAAGTAAAAAAGATGGAAAGTAAGAAGAAGAGAATGAATGAAGAATAACAAATAAAGTGGCAAATATGTGTTTAAATCTAATGTTTCAACAGATTTTAAAATATACCATAACAATAAGACCTAAATAAATGGAGATTTACCATGTTTATGAATTGGAAGACTCGATATTGTTAAGATGTTAATTCTCCCCCATTGATCCACAGATTCAGTGCAATCACAATTAAAATCCTAGCAGCTTTGTTTTTCTAAAAATTGAGAAACTGATGCTAAAATGTGTATTGAAAAGCAATAGACTAAAATAGCCAAAACCATTTTGTGAAAGAACACAGCTGAATAACTCAAATGACATGATCTAAAGACTTACCATAAAGCTACAGCAGGAGTTGATCAAAAATGACTTTCATGTTTTTAAACAACTGAAAAAAGAAACAAAGAAAAGTATCTAACAGGAATTATATAATAGCCACCCTTTACAGAAAAATCTTGCTCTTTGAGCTACAGTAATCAAGACACTATCATATTGGTAAAAAGATATACTCATAGATCAATGGAGCAGAACAGACTCCAGAAATAGATTCACACATAGATGGTCAATTAATTCTTGACAAAGATATTAAAGTACAATAATGAATGGAAAAAATATAGTCTTTTTCAACAAACTGAACTGGACCAATTAGATGACCACATGCGAAAGAAGAAAAAGAAAAAACAACCTATGCTGGGAAACAATTTTCCATGGGTGTCTTATGTATCTGCATACCTTAAGTGTTAAGACACTAATCGCCCTTTTGTTCCAGATTGTCTTTTCAAGGATATTTGTTCATGAAGCAGTCTAGGGATAGTGTCTATCTTCAAAATAAAGGGTCAGTTTGTTTACTGTCCAGATAAAAAAGATAATGTACTCCTCTGGGGCAAAGGTTGAGCAGGTTTGCTTGCAGCCTTTTATGAAAGATTGTGTGTGCGCGCGCTCAGTCATGTCTGCCTCTTTGCGACCCCATGGATTGTAGCCTGCCAGGCTCCTCTGTCCATGGGATTCTCCAGGCAAGAATACTCGAGCAGGTTGCCATTTCTTCCTCCAAGAGATCTTCCCATTCCCAGGAATAGGATCTTCGTCTCTTTTATCTCCTGCATGGCTGGCGGATTCTTTACCACTAGCACCACCTGGGAAGCCCTTATAAAAGACTGATGTTCCCTAAACTTGGGGTTCCTCAGCAGTCATACAAATCCATCGGCTGTACCTGTTTGTACCTCATCCACTGCTGACCTTTTGTCATAACCCCCGTGAGACTTAAGGGACAAGAGGAACCATTGCAAACATAAAGCGTATGCTGTTTGCTGTACTGTGATCACAGTACAGAATTCTTTGTCTCTGTTTTAGGAGTCTTAAATATTTTGCCAGCATCCACTGAAACTACAACAGGAGAAACTTTTAGCTTGTAAGTGTGGTACATGAATGTTCACAGTAGCATTATTTATACTAGTCAAGGTGTAGAAACAATCCAAATGTCTAGCAACTGATGAAAGGATAAACAAAATGAAGTGTATCCATATGATGGAATGTTCAGTTCAGTTCAGTTCAGTCTCTCAGTCGTGTCCCACTCTTTGCAACCCCATGAACTGCAGCACGCCATGCCTCCCTGTCCATCACCAACTCCTGGAGTTCACTCAGTGATGCCATCCAGCCATCTCATCCTCTGTCGTCCCCTTCTCCTCCTGCCCCCAATCCCTCCCAGCAGAGGGATTTTCCAATGAGTCAACTCTTCACATGAGGTGGCCAAAGTACTGGAGTTTCAGCTTCAGCATCATTACCTCCAAAGAAATCCCAGGGTTGAGCTCCTTCAGAATGGACTGGTTGGATCTCCCTGCAGTCCAAAGGACTCTCAAGAGTCTTCTCTAACACCACAGTTCAAAAGCATCAATTCTTCGGCGCTCAGCCTTCTTCACAGTCCGACTCTCACATCCATACATGATCACAGGAAAAAGCATAGCCTTGACTAGACGGACTCAGCCATAAAAATGGAATGAAATACTAACACATGCTACAACATGGATGAATCTTGAAAACATTATGTAAGTGAAGAGCTAGTCACAAGAGACCACACATTGTATGATTCCACTAATGTTAAATGCCCAGAATAGGAAACCTATAGAGATAAAAAGTAGATTAGTTTTTGCCAGGGGCTTGAGTGAGTGCAAAGCAATTGCTAATGGGTATGGAGTCTCTTTTAGGGGTGATGAAAATGTTTTATATTTAATATGTGTTGATGGTTGCACAAATCTGTGAATATATTGGAACCACTAAATTCATCCATTTAAAATACTCAATGGTACCCACTCCAGTATTCTTGCCTGGAGAATTCCATGAACAGAGGAGATGGGTAGGCTATGGTCCATGGATTGCAAAGAGTTGGACACGATTGAACAACTTTCACACACACATAACGATGTTTTAAAAAGATAAGGTAGGATAGCTGTATTTGTCTATATAAGCACTTCACTTTAAGAAAATCTGAATCACAGAAACGAGTTAGAAGCAATAACCTGGGCAGTGACTGGACTTGCCACAGGGCCCTGTAAAATGTTAATATTAACTAACATTTTTAGGCTACTTTACATTTTGAAAGTATAATGTTAACAAGATCATAGTATAAAAAATGCCTATTTGTGTACGTTTGAGTTCTTATGACCTGCATGCATGTATGAATATGTCTATATGTAGGTACACATATGCATATGTCTCATCATTATTAAAAATGATTCTAAATGAAACAGTTGCCAGATGACCTCTTAGCCTTTACACGAGTTAGCTATGTAGCTGCAGTTGTTGGTCACAAAGTCCAGGTTCCTATTTCTGGGTCAACCTCTCCACCATACAATCAGGTGACCAAGAATTTGGTCCCAAGAACCCTCATCAATGTTTTTCAAAGTTTGGTCAGCTGCAGATGGAATCAATTTCCTGGAGCCTTGAAGCAAAATCCAGTTATGGGCCTGGGACTCTGCTATTTTTGGCTATGTCTCACAGCTTTCATAATGTCAGTTTCTTGACCAGGGACTGAACCTGGGCCATGGCAGTGAAAGCACCAAATCCTAAACTTTGGACCACCAGGCAACTCTTAAGGAATCTGTTATTTTAAGAAGCTCCTTAGGTGATGTAATCTACACTTAATTTCGGGAACCCCAGCTCTGGGCACCTATTGCTGACTGATGTGGAGAGGCTGAGTCTGTCTGATTTCACAGGTCTGTTCATTCTTCCCAATAACCAGGGTAAAAGTAGCATGCCTCCCTACTGGTAACCACAATGGATGTCACCGGGCCTGGTACTGGTTTTTGCAGGCACAGTCTACTTGTGAGACTGCCTGATATTTCCATTCCATACCTGTTTTCTGCCTGCTAGAGGCCCTGATGTCTCATTACAAGCTGCAGAAGCAGGAGATGACTCATAGGTTGCTTTGCTCCTAAGCCTCACAATACTGGACCTACACTGAAGCCTTGGATCCTGGATTCTAGGCTCAGTTCTGTACTTCAACCCACATCTGATGGGGGAAAATGGGGAAGCCTATTAGCTCAATAACTTCCCAAGGTTGATGGAAGTGCAAGTGGTTTCCCAGTTCCTGAATGAGATGTGAAATTCAGCTTTTATGACCTCGTTTGTCAGTGGGTCTACCTGACCCTAGAACCGACAGCAGAGTCAGGCCAACTCACCTACTCATTTCCTCCAGACACATCCATTTTGGCTCCTGCCAACATCTTTTGGAAATACCTGGTTAAAATCCTTCAGTGGCTCCCCATTATTTTTAGGGCCTAGACCATAACTCCTTCCGTGATCTACTGTCCTTGGTGATCTTTGCATCCTTATCTCCTCCACTGTCCCCTTACTCTAGGATTTGTCACACAGGTCTTGCAGTTCTCTCACCAGTTCAGGGTCTCCTGCGGTGCTCTGCTCTTTTCCGTGTAGTTAACTCTTGTCAATTCCTCAGCTCTCCAGTATCATTTCCCTGACCACCAAGTCTGCATCAGGTCTCTTGCTTATCCATGCTCCTAGCACTCTGGGTCTCTCTTTTATTAAACTTTGTCAATGCTCAAAAGTTTCCCTTGAGCAATTATTAAATAGTCACTAATAGTGTCTATCTTCCCCAGCAGACTAAAGTTCACTAGAGGAGCACTCTCAGTTTGCTCTCATACCATCCCAGCACCCAGCAAAGGGTCTGGCAAGCACTCAGCTGGATCGCTAACTGGTTCCAGGAAGGCGGGCCACAAGCTGGGTGCAGTGTCAAGGCCTCTGGGAATGGATCAAAGTAGACCCTGAGCAACCACACCTGTAATTCTTCGGAACTGTGGGCAGAGGTCCCGCGGGCCGGGTGCTCAGGGAATTCCCAGGTCAAGGACACAGTAAAAGCCCTGACTGAGGTCCAGTTGCCGAATGGGAGAGGGCCGTCCTTGCTCTGTGCTTGGGAAGGCCTCCGTTTCCCTACTGGTTTTCCACTGGGTCCAGTGAGAACTGCCCCTGAGGCCCTAAGGTGCGGGTTCGGGCTGGGTGAGGCCGCCGCGCCCGCCGAGGGCGCTCCAGACCAATCCTCCGGCGCCTCGCGCGCCGCCGGCGCTCCTCTAGCCGCAGAGAGGCGGCGCGGTGCGTGTCGGGAAGGCGGTGGGCGGGTCCGGCCCTTAGTGGTGGAGGGCGCCATGGTGGGTGGCGAGGCTGCCGCTGCCGTGGAACAGCTAATCTCGGGTGTGCGGCGAGCGACTGACTTCGCTGAGCAGTTCCGCGCCTACTCGGAGAGCGAGAAGCAATGGAAGGCCCGCATGGAATTCATCCTGCGCCATCTGCCCGACTACCGCGATCCACCCGACGGTGGCGGCCGCCTGGATCAGCTGCTGTCCCTCTCCATGGTCTGGGCCAACCACCTCTTCCTGGGTTGCAGGTGCGGACCCCTGCCGGCTAACTGACCCTGTCCCAACCCGCAGTCCTAACCCCAGGGCTGACCCCGTCCCCCATCTCCAGGGGGACTAGCCAGGCCTAAGGCAGAGTCCCACCTTAGCCAATTCTTGAAAAGATGCTTTCTCATCTCGAAAATGAATTGTGATGACTACAGTATTAAAGGGTGAAAAGCACTTAGCACAGGCGGTCATCTAGCAAGAAGAGCCCTATACGTGCTAGGCGTTCGAGTTTCTATTATTTTGTAATGCAAAATACAAATATTTTGTTTATATTATTACTGTAATTACTTCAAACCATCCTCTTTCTGAGTGCATAATTTTAAGTTCATTAGCTCCCTTCTTCCACATGGCAAACGTGCAGGGACAGAAACTGAGATCCCCAGTTTACATAAGCAACTGAAGAGAGGAAGAGAGACATACCGAGGACCGTGCAGCTTCTTGCAGGATTGGTGGATTTTACCATTTATGGCAGGATGTATTTTGTGGCCCTTGGCTCTTTCACATCCTAGTCTGCTGGACCCAGTAGCAAGCAGCACTCTTTGTCTCTCTGCCTTTCCTTTTATGAAAATAAATGCCTTCAAGAACTGTGTTTGAAATGCTTGAAATATGGCACTCTACCACTCCATGAAGTGGTTGGCAAATCTTTAGGTTCCATCCTTCTATTTAGCATTTCCTGAAATTCTGTTAGGATAATGAAATGACTTGGTTGACTAGTTCTGGTCTCTGTGCTCCTTATGGCTGTGTGGTCACATGGCCCCTCCAGTCCTAAGCCACTTGGTTTTGCTTTCAGATTTGGGGAGTTATTGGAACAGAATTNTCTAAATGAAACAGTTGCCAGATGACCTCTTAGCCTTTACACGAGTTAGCTATGTAGCTGCAGTTGTTGGTCACAAAGTCCAGGTTCCTATTTCTGGGTCAACCTCTCCACCATACAATCAGGTGACCAAGAATTTGGTCCCAAGAACCCTCATCAATGTTTTTCAAAGTTTGGTCAGCTGCAGATGGAATCAATTTCCTGGAGCCTTGAAGCAAAATCCAGTTATGGGCCTGGGACTCTGCTATTTTTGGCTATGTCTCACAGCTTTCATAATGTCAGTTTCTTGACCAGGGACTGAACCTGGGCCATGGCAGTGAAAGCACCAAATCCTAAACATTGGACCACCAGGCAACTCTTAAGGAATCTGTTATTTTAACAAGCTCCTTAGGTGATGTAATCTACACTTAATTTCGGGAACCCCAGCTCTGGGCACCTATTGCTGACTGATGTGGAGAGGCTGAGTCTGTCTGATTTCACAGGTCTGTTCATTCTTCCCAATAACCAGGGTAAAAGTAGCATGCCTCCCTACTGGTAACCACAATGGATGTCACCGGGCCTGGTACTGGTTTTTGCAGGCACAGTCTACTTGTGAGACTGCCTGATATTTCCATTCCATACCTGTTTTCTGCCTGCTAGAGGCCCTGATGTCTCATTACAAGCTGCAGAAGCAGGAGATGACTCATAGGTTGCTTTGCTCCTAAGCCTCACAATACTGGACCTACACTGAAGCCTTGGATCCTGGATTCTAGGCTCAGTTCTGTACTTCAACCCACATCTGATGGGGGAAAATGGGGAAGCCTATTAGCTCAATAACTTCCCAAGGTTGATGGAAGTGCAAGTGGTTTCCCAGTTCCTGAATGAGATGTGAAATTCAGCTTTTATGACCTCGTTTGTCAGTGGGTCTACCTGACCCTAGAACCGACAGCAGAGTCAGGCCAACTCACCTACTCATTTCCTCCAGACACATCCATTTTGGCTCCTGCCAACATCTTTTGGAAATACCTGGTTAAAATCCTTCAGTGGCTCCCCATTATTTTTAGGGCCTAGACCATAACTCCTTCCGTGATCTACTGTCCTTGGTGATCTTTGCATCCTTATCTCCTCCACTGTCCCCTTACTCTAGGATTTGTCACACAGGTCTTGCAGTTCTCTCACCAGTTCAGGGTCTCCTGCGGTGCTCTGCTCTTTTCCGTGTAGTTAACTCTTGTCAATTCCTCAGCTCTCCAGTATCATTTCCCTGACCACCAAGTCTGCATCAGGTCTCTTGCTTATCCATGCTCCTAGCACTCTGGGTCTCTCTTTTATTAAACTTTGTCAATGCTCAAAAGTTTCCCTTGAGCAATTATTAAATAGTCACTAATAGTGTCTATCTTCCCCAGCAGACTAAAGTTCACTAGAGGAGCACTCTCAGTTTGCTCTCATACCATCCCAGCACCCAGCAAAGGGTCTGGCAAGCACTCAGCTGGATCGCTAACTGGTTCCAGGAAGGCGGGCCACAAGCTGGGTGCAGTGTCAAGGCCTCTGGGAATGGATCAAAGTAGACCCTGAGCAACCACACCTGTAATTCCTCGGAACTGTGGGCAGAGGTCCCGCGGGCCGGGTGCTCAGGGAATTCCCAGGTCAAGGACACAGTAAAAGCCCTGACTGAGGTCCAGTTGCCGAATGGGAGAGGGCCGTCCTTGCTCTGTGCTTGGGAAGGCCTCCGTTTCCCTACTGGTTTTCCACTGGGTCCAGTGAGAACTGCCCCTGAGGCCCTAAGGTGCGGGTTCGGGCTGGGTGAGGCCGCCGCGCCCGCCGAGGGCGCTCCAGACCAATCCTCCGGCGCCTCGCGCGCCGCCGGCGCTCCTCTAGCCGCAGAGAGGCGGCGCGGTGCGTGTCGGGAAGGCGGTGGGCGGGTCCGGCCCTTAGTGGTGGAGGGCGCCATGGTGGGTGGCGAGGCTGCCGCTGCCGTGGAACAGCTAATCTCGGGTGTGCGGCGAGCGACTGACTTCGCTGAGCAGTTCCGCGCCTACTCGGAGAGCGAGAAGCAATGGAAGGCCCGCATGGAATTCATCCTGCGCCATCTGCCCGACTACCGCGATCCACCCGACGGTGGCGGCCGCCTGGATCAGCTGCTGTCCCTCTCCATGGTCTGGGCCAACCACCTCTTCCTGGGTTGCAGGTGCGGACCCCTGCCGGCTAACTGACCCTGTCCCAACCCGCAGTCCTAACCCCAGGGCTGACCCCGTCCCCCATCTCCAGGGGGACTAGCCAGGCCTAAGGCAGAGTCCCACCTTAGCCAATTCTTGAAAAGATACTTTCTCATCTCGAAAATGAATTGTGATGACTACAGTATTAAAGGGTGAAAAGCACTTAGCACAGGCGGTCATCTAGCAAGAAGAGCCCTATACGTGCTAGGCGTTCGAGTTTCTATTATTTTGTAATGCAAAATACAAATATTTTGTTTATATTATTACTGTAATTACTTCAAACCATCCTCTTTCTGAGTGCATAATTTTAAGTTCATTAGCTCCCTTCTTCCACATGGCAAACGTGCAGGGACAGAAACTGAGATCCCCAGTTTACATAAGCAACTGAAGAGAGGAAGAGAGACATACCGAGGACCGTGCAGCTTCTGGCAGGATTGGTGGATTTTACCATTTATGGCAGGATGTATTTTGTGGCCCTTGGCTCTTTCACATCCTAGTCTGCTGGACCCAGTAGCAAGCAGCACTCTTTGTCTCTCTGCCTTTCCTTTTATGAAAATAAATGCCTTCAAGAACTGTGTTTGAAATGCTTGAAATATGGCACTCTACCACTCCATGAAGTGGTTGGCAAATCTTTAGGTTCCATCCTTCTATTTAGCATTTCCTGAAATTCTGTTAGGATAATGAAATGACTTGGTTGACTAGTTCTGGTCTCTGTGCTCCTTATGGCTGTGTGGTCACATGGCCCCTCCAGTCCTAAGCCACTTGGTTTTGCTATCAGATTTGGGGAGTTATTGGAACAGAATTCGGGGAAGCAGTGCCTGCTGCATCCCTTGTTTCTCTGACTTCAGGTGCCCCTAGTAAATTCTAGTTAACAAGATGCAAGATTAGGCAAAAGAAAGAATATTGGACAAATGAACAAGTAATGTTATTTTCATTAGACCAGTATTCCACATATTAAAAAAAAAAAATTTGGCCCTCATACCATATCGAAGAATACGTACTGCCAGATGTACAGTGCCTCTATTTTTGTAAGTCTTGTTTTGTAAATCTTACAACACCTGCTCTGTTGGCATTCCTAGTGCCACTTCTGTAGCCACATGTGGAAGAACTGTTTTCTAACTTGATGTTGCTATCAGTTTCCCCAGTAGTATCAAATTGTTCCTCTGAGAGTTGAGTTTATAGTCCATCTACCTGCAATTTCTTTTTAGCCCACAGTGACAATAATTCTTCCAGGGTTTTTATCTTACTACTTTTTATTGTGCAGTTACAACAAAGACCTTTTAGACAAAGTGATGGAAATGGCTGATGGGATTGAAGTGGAAGACCTGCCACAGTTTACTACCAGAAGTGAATTAATGAAAAAGGTAAACAGGATTTCCAAGTGCATTTGAAATGGTATAGAGCTAATGGCCCCTGCCTTTATGGTGGTGTATTAGAGTATATTGTTTTCTGAATGCTCTTCTTTACTACCCCAATCTAAGCCCTTTCATTTTATTTCTCTGTAACTGGTATAAAGCTTTTCATAACCAGATAACAACTCAGTAGGTAAATTACACAGTGGGTGGAGTAACACATAAATTCAACCTCTTTAGTTCCTTTGGGAACATTCTGTTTTGAGCTTTATGCTTGAATTTTAAGAAAATGTTGGTTAGAGTGCTACAGTTTCCCACTTATTAAAAAATGTTATTGATAATCTTAACTTATCCTTATCGCAGTGGTTGAGGACACCACCAGACTTGTTTGGCCTCTCTGACTTGATGGAAATGTGGATGGTGTGATATCCACACATCATCGGCCAGGCTTGGTCTGATCTGAGGCTGTGAATTTTTCCATAGTGAGCTGTTGCCTGTCAAGCCTTGTATTTGCCTGTAGGGGCAGGGGCCACAGAGGATACCAACTGCTTTTTACTGTCTCCCAATATAGGCTTTTTCTTATTTGCCCTGGTCTCCCTAGGCAGTGGAATTAATTGTTTCCTCATCCCCCATAGCACTTCACCCAGACCTTTTTAAGGGCACATGGTAAGCTTCTTGAGAGATGAGATGGTGCTTAAGACATTGATCCTGTTAACTCTGAAACCTAGTATAGGCATGCACTAGAGAAGGTGCTCAGAAAATGCTTACAGATTTGACCAAAGGCTGCTAGCCTCTGTTAGTTCTCATCTCAGAAGGTTCTCTTCAGTGTGGGTTTCGGGAACTAATCAAATCCTCAGCTGCCCTGAAAATATTTCAGCCCCAAACAGCAAACCCCACTTGATTTCAGATAGTTTCCCTTTAAAAGTATTGTTTTTTTATGTCAGAAGCTTTCTCTATCTCCTTTATACTTTAATAAAACTTTAACATACACACACACACACACACACACACACACAGATGAGTTCAAGGGGCTATTTTGTTTTTCATATCAGCTGTTAACAGGGCTACTGTTTGTAGCCAGGGAGCCATTGTGAATTGGGAATTTGTGACTTGGAATTCTCCTATGAAATATTAAAAAAGAAACCTGGGGTAAGTCCCTCAGTATCCAGGTTGTGAGGTTCCTTGGGCTCAGGCATGGGACAGTTAGATAATTTCTGGCCACATGGGTTAGGGGCAGGCAGGGAGTAGGGTGAGCTTTCATTTCCTGACTGCTCATGGCCAGTTTTTTCCTTGACTTTTTGCTCCTAAGACGTGGTCTGCCCTCTCTAAGATTGGTTTTTCTCATGTTATATTTCTCTCTTTACAGTCATGCTGGGATATTGGAGGTCATAACACCTGATGAATTTTGGGTTTCAAACTCCAGATGAGACTAAGGAGTTTTTGTAATTAACAAGCATGTCCCTAACATTATCCATAGACCAGAGTGAAGAAGTATGTGTGTTGTGTGTGGTGAGGGGAAGAATTTCTAAACTGTTAAACATTTTGTAAAGGGGTCTGGAACCTCAAAAATGTAGGGAACCCTTGTTCTGGGTTCATTTTTGACACTCACAGTGTCAGCCTCCAGAGTAGAGTCCTCAGAGATGAACTTTGGCATCCCTGAAGCCAGCTTTGCCATCAGACTAATCACTGGCACCTAGTTACCTGGAAGAAGCCTTCAGGGTGGCTGCATTTCTATAGCACTTTTGGATTATGTATGTTTGAACTTCCTTCAAATAATACTTTTTTTAGTAACCCAGTTAAATTTTAGACTGTCAGTGTCACTGAAAATGAATCTAAGTAGATTCTGAAAAGTGAGATACTTGGAGGATGTGTAGTGTGTTGCCAGGTGGTAAAGTCTTTTAGATAAGCCTGTCCTGTGAATGAGTCATCTTACCTGTTCCATGACAGAACTGTGGTGTGTTGAAGGCTGTCCCTTCTCTTCTGAAAGCCAATGAGTGCCCTTTCTGAGTGGAAAGAGCCCTGGGGGCTTTGCACCAGTTTGTTTGTGTGTGTGTTTTGCCTGAGGTTTTTGCATGTAATAGAGGTTGGCAAACAGTAAGCACCATTGCCAGCCCAGAGACAAAAAAACAAAGAACCTTGATGTTGAGCCATGCACTTGGAAAAGGTCAGTTATGGTTCTGCCCAGATTTGATCCTTAGCTCTAAGAGTTTTTAGTTGGGTTTTGAAGCTAGCTACCAAGTGGAAATGAATCGCCTGGCATCACTGGTATAGAGACCGGATAGTGAAGATTACTTAGGGACACAAGTTCTTTAAAGATTAAAAAAATACTTTATGGCTACTTGGTACTTTTAAGGCCAGTAAAAATGAGGTCTGTCCAGCTTTTTTTTAAGGGAGTGTGGTGTGGGCAAATCTGGTAAAAGAAATGAGCATGGGACGCTGACAGGTGGTATTTGTCAGACAGCTGCAGTGTATGATTTTTCTTTGGAAAAAGAGATTCAAACACAAATATATTGAACACTCAATTATCCACCGGCCCTCCTAAGGTACCTACCAGCAGAACTTTGTGATCAACTATGTTACCCATTAATGAGCAATAATTAACCAAGTGCAGCAGCTCCCTCAGGAATGGTGATGTTACTGAGACTGTTTATATTATTTCCAAGGCATCATCTTAAGGAGAAAGAGCAGTGATTCACTAGGAAGTTATCGCTATTGGCCAAAGAAAGAATCTGTCCACTTAATAACTCCATTTTTCCTGAGAACATTTTTATCAAGAGGGAAAATGGCGGTATGGAAAGTGACTAAATATGAAATGTGGGAGAAGTTAGANTGGTATAAAGCTTTTCATAACCAGATAACAACTCAGTAGGTAAATTACACAGTGGGTGGAGTAACACATAAATTCAACCTCTTTAGTTCCTTTGGGAACATTCTGTTTTGAGCTTTATGCTTGAATTTTAAGAAAATGTTGGTTAGAGTGCTACAGTTTCCCACTTATTAAAAAATGTTATTGATAATCTTAACTTATCCTTATCGCAGTGGTTGAGGACACCACCAGACTTGTTTGGCCTCTCTGACTTGATGGAAATGTGGATGGTGTGATATCCACACATCATCGGCCAGGCTTGGTCTGATCTGAGGCTGTGAATTTTTCCATAGTGAGCTGTTGCCTGTCAAGCCTTGTATTTGCCTGTAGGGGCAGGGGCCACAGAGGATACCAACTGCTTTTTACTGTCTCCCAATATAGGCTTTTTCTTATTTGCCCTGGTCTCCCTAGGCAGTGGAATTAATTGTTTCCTCATCCCCCATAGCACTTCACCCAGACCTTTTTAAGGGCACATGGTAAGCTTCTTGAGAGATGAGATGGTGCTTAAGACATTGATCCTGTTAACTCTGAAACCTAGTATAGGCATGCACTAGAGAAGGTGCTCAGAAAATGCTTACAGATTTGACCAAAGGCTGCTAGCCTCTGTTAGTTCTCATCTCAGAAGGTTCTCTTCAGTGTGGGTTTCGGGAACTAATCAAATCCTCAGCTGCCCTGAAAATATTTCAGCCCCAAACAGCAAACCCCACTTGATTTCAGATAGTTTCCCTTTAAAAGTATTGTTTTTTTATGTCAGAAGCTTTCTCTATCTCCTTTATACTTTAATAAAACTTTAACATACACACACACACACACACAGATGAGTTCAAGGGGCTATTTTGTTTTTCATATCAGCTGTTAACAGGGCTACTGTTTGTAGCCAGGGAGCCATTGTGAATTGGGAATTTGTGACTTGGAATTCTCCTATGAAATATTAAAAAAGAAACCTGGGGTAAGTCCCTCAGTATCCAGGTTGTGAGGTTCCTTGGGCTCAGGCATGGGACAGTTAGATAATTTCTGGCCACATGGGTTAGGGGCAGGCAGGGAGTAGGGTGAGCTTTCATTTCCTGACTGCTCATGGCCAGTTTTTTCCTTGACTTTTTGCTCCTAAGACGTGGTCTGCCCTCTCTAAGATTGGTTTTTCTCATGTTATATTTCTCTCTTTACAGTCATGCTGGGATATTGGAGGTCATAACACCTGATGAATTTTGGGTTTCAAACTCCAGATGAGACTAAGGAGTTTTTGTAATTAACAAGCATGTCCCTAACATTATCCATAGACCAGAGTGAAGAAGTATGTGTGTTGTGTGTGGTGAGGGGAAGAATTTCTAAACTGTTAAACATTTTGTAAAGGGGTCTGGAACCTCAAAAATGTAGGGAACCCTTGTTCTGGGTTCATTTTTGACACTCACAGTGTCAGCCTCCAGAGTAGAGTCCTCAGAGATGAACTTTGGCATCCCTGAAGCCAGCTTTGCCATCAGACTAATCACTGGCACCTAGTTACCTGGAAGAAGCCTTCAGGGTGGCTGCATTTCTATAGCACTTTTGGATTATGTATGTTTGAACTTCCTTCAAATAATACTTTTTTTAGTAACCCAGTTAAATTTTAGACTGTCAGTGTCACTGAAAATGAATCTAAGTAGATTCTGAAAAGTGAGATACTTGGAGGATGTGTAGTGTGTTGCCAGGTGGTAAAGTCTTTTAGATAAGCCTGTCCTGTGAATGAGTCATCTTACCTGTTCCATGACAGAACTGTGGTGTGTTGAAGGCTGTCCCTTCTCTTCTGAAAGCCAATGAGTGCCCTTTCCGAGTGGAAAGAGCCCTGGGGGCTTTGCACCAGTTTGTTTGTGTGTGTGTCTTGCCTGAGGTTTTTGCATGTAATAGAGGTTGGCAAACAGTAAGCACCATTGCCAGCCCAGAGACAAAAAAACAAAGAACCTTGATGTTGAGCCATGCACTTGGAAAAGGTCAGTTATGGTTCTGCCCAGATTTGATCCTTAGCTCTAAGAGTTTTTAGTTGGGTTTTGAAGCTAGCTACCAAGTGGAAATGAATCGCCTGGCATCACTGGTATAGAGACCGGATAGTGAAGATTACTTAGGGACACAAGTTCTTTAAAGATTAAAAAAATACTTTATGGCTACTTGGTACTTTTAAGGCCAGTAAAAATGAGGTCTGTCCAGCTTTTTTTTAAGGGAGTGTGGTGTGGGCAAATCTGGTAAAAGAAATGAGCATGGGACGCTGACAGGTGGTATTTGTCAGACAGCTGCAGTGTATGATTTTTCTTTGGAAAAAGAGATTCAAACACAAATATATTGAACACTCAATTATCCACCGGCCCTCCTAAGGTACCTACCAGCAGAACTTTGTGATCAACTATGTTACCCATTAATGAGCAATAATTAACCAAGTGCAGCAGCTCCCTCAGGAATGGTGATGTTACTGAGACTGTTTATATTATTTCCAAGGCATCATCTTAAGGAGAAAGAGCAGTGATTCACTAGGAAGTTATCGCTATTGGCCAAAGAAAGAATCTGTCCACTTAATAACTCCATTTTTCCTGAGAACATTTTTATCAAGAGGGAAAATGGCGGTATGGAAAGTGACTAAATATGAAATGTGGGAGAAGTTAGAAAAGTGTGCTTGCCTTTCAGAAAATTTCTCTTCTTGTACATTATATCCAATCTTGGGAAGCTCTAAAGTAATAGAGCAGCCACTCCACTGATGGAAGATGTGATTCTAGTAAAATGGCAAATATTTGTGAATATTAAAAAAATTTTTTTCACCCTGCCAGAGTAGTTAAATCAGGTTTTGTCTTGGATCCTAAGATAAATGCTTCGTGGAGCTACCTTTCTTTTTCCCTTTATCCACAGAAATAGAACCAGCCAGAAGAGCTGTGTCTGACCCTACAGGCCAATCTGTTGCCTGGTGCCCAGCATGAGTGAATCACCTACCAACACGAGTGTCAAAGACCAGACTTGAAACAGCCAAAGCCAGGGGCAGCTCTGCTGCTACTGAAGTCTTGGTCTGTCCTGTTGGAAATTGAAGAGAGGGCTTACGGGATTCTCTTTCCCTTTGGAATAAAGATAGTTTCTTTAGGTGATAACTGCATTCTCCTCAAAGGAGAAAGACCTCTTATATTTTGCTCTTGCTGAGGAATTTTGCTTCTTCACTTGTCAAAGACTGGTATGACAGGCTTAAGCCAGGAAATAGGTCATACCTTGAAAACTGATTGCTAAAAAGACTCTGATTGACTCACTTGCACTGCTAAATGTTAAGGAAATCCATTCAAATAGGTGACAGCCAAAATGATTTCTTCACACCCTGCTTAAAAGTTGTCTAAAGCCAAGTTTAAATTTAGCAAAGGTGCTAGAGAGTACCCAGAATGTATCTGCTTCAGTTCATCATTATTTGAAGACATGCATTTACAGTTTCTAAAAGTGTGAAATTCAGAAACACATAACCTTTACATCTTCTAAATAACCTGAATCAATGTGAAATGTTGTGAATTACTACCTGGATTCAACTGATTTTAATTTAGAACAACAAAGGGTTTGTGTGATTCTGTTTTTAGAAGCCTTCATTGCAGAGCATGCCGTGGAAAAAGTTATTTTTTAAGTATTTCTGTTATCACTGTGAATTGTGAACATTAACAGATCACAGGTGACAAAACAAAAAATCAGTGTTTTGCTCTATCTTCTGTACATAGTAAAATCTTAATAATTTCTGAGTCTACTTACATACCATCTGGGTAGGACATAAAATTTGTATCACTGCTGTATTTTTACTTATGAATTTGAGTCATTAGACTACATGGCTACTAACTTTTTCTTTTTTTTCCTAGCATCAAAGCTAAGGCAGAAGATTCATCACACTTTCATCATTAGTTACAGGCTTGGAAAGGAGGCTGGCATGAACGCGACATTGACCTCAGCGGCCTCTTAAGATTCTTGGTATTAACATGTAGGAAAGAGGCAATTAGTATGAAAGGGAATCTTGTCTAGATTGACATTTTTAAAGTTCTCATTTTTCTAGTAGCTATCATTGTAAAAGTATGCATGGATATTTATGTGTTTATAAATCATGCCCTCTTTTGTTGGTCAAAATGTTTAAAATGCCTATTTTTTTATGTTGATGTAATAATGGCAGGTAATGAATTATACACTTTGAATTTTTCAACAGTGTAACTTTAAGTGTGATTCTGCTTGATAGTCTTTTTTTCTCTGCTGACTGAGGCAAATCATATCCCTTATTTCTACCTTAAGTTTACACCATCCATATACCCTGTTTTCCACACACATTTCACCTTTTAGAGATGAGTGAAAATCAAAATTGTAGGGCTTCAGGTTTATCTACCACCTCATGGGAAAAGGCAGCCTTACTTTTTAAAAAGCCTTATTTTAAAGCTCACTGAAACAAGATTCCACAGCTTGGTCTCTATAAGGCCTGCCAGGCTGCTGAGTAAAAAGCCCATGCATATTCTTTTCCTGGAGGGAGCCTGAGGTTTGGTTTTCTAGACTTGAGGAACTGCCTTGTACAGTCCCTCAAGAAGTTCTTATTTAGTGCAGTGCCGCTTTGCTCTGCAGTTCTCTTTGTTTCCCTCTTTCAGTTGATGTGTTTCTTACCCCCGCCCCGTTCCTCTTTCCTATTCAGTACCCACTCTTACGTGCCTCTCTCTAAGCGTGAATACTGAGGGCTCCACATGGGGACAGTGGTGTAGCAGTCAGTCACGGCAGGACTCCCTTGTCACTGTGCTTGGTACTGGGGGTGGTGCCGAGATACGATAGTGGGCTTGCCTGAGCTTAATCTGCTGGTGAGCTCAGGACACTGAAGTGCTAGAGAGGAGAGCGACTGGGAGCCTGGTGCCTGGGAGCAGAGAAGGGGGACGACTCTCACCCATGATCCGAGGCTGAGGCCAAAGAGCACACCACATCTCTGTGCAGCTTCTAGCTCTGATCTATAGTGACCACTGGGGTGGGCCAAATGAAGACCTTGGGACCTCTGACAAGTCACTTCTCTCCTGTGGCCTTTCCTGGAAAATGATAATCATAGAAACAGCTACCACAAAGACCTGTGACAAGGATTAAGGGCCAAGTATGGTGCTCAGTTAGCCCCGGCCTCTACAAGATATAATTCCCCAATAAAATATTCAATAATAATATCCTATCAGAAGCACATCCATTGCAAATTCAGCTTATTTTTGAAGACTTCGCCAGCTAATCAAATTTTATGATGTCATTTTCTAGTGGATTTTCTATTTCCTCAGCTTAAACTGCCTTAAAAAAAAAAAACTTTATTTTAGAACAATTTACAGGAAGTCTGTAAAAATAGTTTGTAGAGTTCCTGTATACTCTGCAGTTTCCCCTATTATCAGCATCTTACATTAGTATGGTACATTTGTTACTATTAACAAGCCAATATTGATACACTCTTAACTAATGTCCACGCTTCACTGAGACTTTGTTTTCACTTGATATCCTTTTTCTGTTTCAGGATCCCACTACTCTCCAAAGGGTAAGTTGCCTGTTTTTCATCTTTACCTCTTTCTCCTCTATAAAATTATTTAACTTTTATCCTTTACTTGGAATAGAAAGTGGCATAGAAATCCAATATTCTGCATTGCAGCACTTCTTGTAGGTTAGTAAAATGGCCCACTTTTAGATTTGAAACAGGAGCTCACAGGTAAGATACAAGCTATAAGCCACTGGTGGTCTCATATATACAGTCTTGCCCACAAAATGGAGTGAGGATCAAGTGAGATTATACAAAGGGACATGGTAAAGTATTACTTCAAGTAATGACTAGGAGAGGCTCTCATCTGTTAGACATTAAGTCTCAAGACCTTTAGAGAAGCAACCACAATTGACAGAGGAACAACTCATGGATTCGGTCAACTGCAGATCATGTAGTACTGCAGGTCCTTGTTTATTGGTAGCAATTTATGTATAAGTGGACCTGTGCAATTCAGACCTGTTTGGGTCATCTATACTAACAGTATAGTTTAGTGTGCTCAGTTAATAGTGATGCCCTTTCATGTTATCCAGAAATTGCTTTTTGGAACATTGCTCAGAGTCTGTGGCCCACCTGATAGTCCCTTTCTACCTGTGCACAGGCAAGGATTCCCTCTAAGCTTTTCCAGGATCCACTTAGATCTGTGGCTTATCTATTTTATGGGCACTGGGTGGAATCACATTAACTGTCACTGCCCATCCTCTGTTGCTCTGCTATCTTTAGTAATAGCTTCCTTCAATAAACAAGTACATGTTAAACAAACTGCCCTTCTGCATAGTATACACACACACACTCCCTGAGAAACAGAACCTTACCTGGCTTGTTTTTCATTAAAATCAATAGCCAGATAACCTATTCATTTAAATGAAAAGCAAGCCAAGCAAGTTCTGTTTCTTTCCCAAAGTTTACTCTGTCCTTTCAAAGTTAGGACTCCCGGGGCAAGGCACAGCAATATTTCACTGCCTTTCTCAGTTTGGAAGGCTTTTTCACACTGCCAGCAGTAGAGGCCAGAGAAGGCAATGGCACCCCACTCCAGTACTCTTGTCTGGAAAATCCTATGGATGGAGGAGCCTGGTAGGCTGCAGTCCATGGGGTCGCTAAGAGTCGGACACAACTGAGCGACTTCCCTTTTACTTTTCACTTTCATGCATTGGAGGAAATGGCAACCCACGCCAGTGTTCTTGCTTGAAGAATCCCAAGGACGGGGGAGCCTGGTGGGCTGCTGTCTCTGGGGTTGCACAGAGTAGGACACAACTGAAGCGACTTAACCAGCAGTAGAGGCAGAGTTCTTCCATGTGTTCCTACCTGAGATGGAGGTGGGCCTGAAGTCTTACTCATAGATAAGAGTTCCAGGGACTTCTCTCATGGTCCAGTGGCTAAGACTCTGAGCTCCCAATGGAGGGGACATGAGTTCAATCCCTGGTCAGGGAGCAAGATCTCACATGCTGCAACTAAGACCTGGTGCAGCCAAGTAAATAAAAAAAAAAAAGTTCCAGCTGAGGAGGTGGAGTAAGAAGACTATATCATGTATACAGATTCCCTTGGAAATCAGAGACTATAGTTGAGACTATTAAGAGCTCCCATTAGATGGAGCTAATTCTTACCTGTTCTAGACCTTGGCATGTGAACCACTTTTTTCCCCTTGACGTGCTGTCAGACAAGGAAGCTTCTTTAGAACATAACCCAGGCACTCACATCCCAAGTCCTATCTTTTCCCAACCAAGTAAAAGTAGGTTAGCAAACCAAAAATATCATTGAATAAGGCCCTTCAACCTATGTCCCTGGGAGAAAGATGCTGTTAGGAGCCTGAGACAGGTCTTGGTCCACCTGTGACCCGTGAAGTCATCCTTGAACTGCATGAGTCTAGTGATTAAAGCCCTTGCTTTGCTGTCAGTGCTAGCACCAAAGTCTCACGCTGCTAGAGCTGCACTGTTTTCCCTTTGACATTTTCATTAAGAATGTTGAATCATCCCTAGTAGTTGTGGACTGGTAGTAATTCCTTCCTCTTCAGTTCCTCAGTGTTGGGATGATTCCCTCTTTAGTGTTTATTGGAGGATTCCACAGGAAAACTGTGTTAGTACCTGGCCCTTGGTGAGCTCCCACTGCTTCATTTCTGCCCTGCTTCCTTTGAGACCATGGTGGGAAGATACGAAATGTTTCAACTAAAATTTACAAGATAAAAATAAACACCCGTAATCACCCCTCCATGCCAGGCTTCATCCCCAAAGCTGCAAAAGGGTGGACCTAACATGCTACCTAGCACCCGTTAAGTGCCAGCATTATCAGCAGACATACTGACAGAACAAATGGCAGCAGGCACTGTACAGTAGCACAAATTAAACACGAGCCTGTTCTGGATACGGGCAGAAGCAGGATGGGAGGAAAGGGGCCAGCACGCAACCAGCCTTGGAACCCCTAATCTCTGGGTCCAGGGCTTGTAAAGGCTGTGGCTATGTTCCTTTCTCCATGAATGTGGACTTTGCCCTATTAGTGACTGGAAGGCAGACTTCTTGCCCTAGAGTATCACACTGTAAATTGCCTAGATTCCTTATCACTCTTGGGTGTGAATTTTGGGCCTCAGACAACTGGAAAAATTTGGTCTTAGACCAACACCTAGTCCTCACTTCCTCTGAAGCCAGCTGTTTCCAGCTTCTCAGGTGGTGAGATTGACTCATGCTTCCTTCTACCTTTGTGCTTACTGAATTATTTTATATGAGTGTTCTACTTTTGTAACAGAAAACAGAAAGCCGCTAATTAAAAAGTGTTCCCAGAGGATTCATGGACCCTGGAGGTTTCACTGCTGTCCTGCTGGCCTTCTGCCCAGGCCAGTGCATGTACTGCCAGAGTTATCTGGAAAGCAGTTCCGAGTGTTAGCTCCACTCCATGGTACTTCTAGTATGGCTCAGCCTGATACCTCAGACATAGTCTTGAGGGTGCCAGGGTGATTGTGGTCTGTCCTCAAGCTCCCTTGTGCACAGCGCCCAGCCCCTGTCAAAGAACCAATCAGTAAGGGCTAACAAAAGCTAGAAAGGAAACTTCTTCCCAACAGATGGTATCATCAACTCACCACCAGGCCCCAGGACCGCCCTCACTCACATTTCTGACTTGCAAAAGGTTTCTTGTACCTAACCCCTGGGATTGTCTTCATTCTAAAGGCAGTTTTCCAGCTGATATTCCATAGTCTCCACCTGAAATCACAGCCTTAGGTGCTCATGCAGGTACAGTCACTACAATGCAGCAAGGTCACTAATGTAGAGTTTTCTTTGGAGGCCATATTCTAAGCCTTGAGCCAAAGCTGAAGATACGGGCTGAAGTCTCTGGATTCTTTCCTCTTCTCTGCCTAGGATGGTTAGGGCTGAAGTCTCTGGATTCTTTCCTCTTCTCTGCCTAGGATGGTTATCCGAACAAGAAGCTTCCTGTTGTCTTTGTATTACCACCAACATAAAACCAGAAAATCTCCCAACTCAGGTTTTGTAGGATGACTTTACACAGAGGCTAGCCAAAGAGCCGCAAACCTCTCTGCATCTGCATTCTATTCCAGAGTGCAGCTAGTCCAATTCAGCTGGTGGGCTGCAGTATTCTTGGCCTAAGGTCTTCTTTGTAAAGGGGAAAGAGCAAGAGGGGCTTCAGACAGGAAGCAGCATCAAGAAGTCCACCTTAAGTGTGCTGCGTTTGCACTCTGGCAGCATTCAGCACACCACAGATGCTCTCCTGCATTCTAGGAAGAATGGCAACTAAAGCAGGTCAGGCTGATGAGAGGATCCTTTCAGAGAGGCTCTGGTTTCCTCTAGACAAAAGTCCTAACCCAGTGGTACATTAAAGATCCCAGTCTGACAGGTAGGACTTAGATCAGTTATAACATCCACCCAAAAGACTACAGAAGCATCACACTTATAACCAAACCAAGACCATCACCATATAAAGACCTCTCTAGCTAAAAGGTTGTTATTTCCTTTTACTCAGCAGAGCACACACTATATTTGGTCTTCCCAAACACAACTCCAGAAGTCACTGGTAAACAAAGGCATCTTGTGGCCAAACTTTAGCACTACGTCAATGGCAGAGTTCCTGACAGTCCAAGCAGGCTTCTAACCTAAGTCTGAGTCCTCCATGTGCCAGAGAGGAAGCTTGGAGCCCTTCTTTCCAGAGCTCTTGATTTCAACCAGCTAATGTTGCTGAGCTAAGAAAGATTTGCAAAGGGTGCATCTCATTCAGCTTTTGGGCCCAACTAAAAGAAAGCCCAGTCCAGGCTATGGACAGGAAAAACTCAGAACAGCACACACATCTGTGTATTTTTTCAAAGGATAGAGGAAAAAGTCAATTCTTTAAAACAAAGTTTTGTTTCTAATGTATCTTTGTGCTCTATATCATATACTAGAATAACAAGATAACTAAAATTTCCCCTTAGACAATACCTTAGTTTTTCCCTAACTAGATGGTAAATGAAGTGACAGAGCTACCATCTTTGCACAAGGCCCCTGCCCTATGGATAGTTTCCTTTAACAGCTTTCCACCTACTGACTTTTCTGTTTACATACATAGTCCCCACATACCAGGTTCCTTTGGGACTCGGCAATGCTGAACGCAGCAGAAAGAATTATAACCACCACCACCAAAACCTAAAAATTTTCTCTCTTAAAACCTGGAAGAATTGAGAGATCAAAATACCTCATACATAACTTTTAAGCCCCAGGTTTCTCTTTTAAAAGAGTACTAAATGAATAAATTAAGACAGGTACCTTGTTTACTGGGCATACAACAGACTATTAACTAAATATGTCACCTTCAGTAACTTTCTTTCTTCACTACCTTCCACCGACATGAGAAAGAATTTTTACATCAGTTCCAAAAGTTATTCATATTCATGGAATCTTTAAATTTTAGGGGGTGTGTACAACTGTGTACAGACTGGAGGATATTTCTACAAAGGGGGAAAAAATGGGGTCTGTAAGTCAAGTGCTATCAGAGACTAGATAGCGTTCCTATATTCAGACTTGTACATTTTTTAAAAAAGGTGGAAAATGCTGAAAACCTCTTCACTGGATAGGTACGAATCTATACAAAACTCTAACTTATGAATTTTCACAGGTTGGGATGAATATTTAAATTCAGTACAATTTAAAAAACTAAACTCAATCCCTTAATATTTCTGGCTAAAAGACCAGACTGCCTGGGTTCAGATACCAGCTCTATCACATACTGGTTGGTTGGCTTTGAGAAAAGTCACTTGATCTGTATCTAAGTTTTCTTATCTGTAATACAATAGTACCCACCTCATAAGATTACTTGAATTTGAAATGTGATCATATTAAAATGCTTAGAATGGTGCCTTGCAGAGACAGTATGTGTCAGAAGTATTGTTACAGAGGAATTACACATCACAAATGCACTTAAACATTAACATGAAATCCAACTTTGTACAAAATGAATAAATTAGTACTAGCCTCTTGCCATACCATGCATATATAAACTTTATGTAGTAAATGTTAAAAGTAAACCTGGTATTCAACCAAATAAGGAATCTGTTCCAAGGCTGAAGAAAAAACCTGAGTAACTGAAAGATGGAGCATCCCTAAGAATTTCCTCCAACAGGAATGGTGACTAGGTATGAGGTTTACGCACGTGTGTTGAATTTAGGAATTAGAGCTTATTAACCCTTTGTAAAGTAAGATATAATTTCCGTGTAACTATCTAGCAATACTCGAAATTTCTTAGTTGTACTTTCCGGCTGTGCTTCATAGCATGTGGGACCTCAGTGACCTAACCAGAAACTGAACCTGCACCCCCTGCACTGGAAGCACAGAAAGAAACAGGGGAAAGAAAACAGGTTCAGGATGAAAGCAGATTTTGAAGCATTATCCAAATAGCATTTAATATATTAAGAGGGGAGACTATCATAGCTACTGCATATTTAATTTAAGAGTCAGTCACTGGATTAAATGTCTAAAGAAACTATAATTTTAGAGCTGAATATAAAAGTATCACACATTTGATATGACGAAAAACTACCTTTAAATACAGCATCTTTTTTTTTTGGGGGGGGGGCATAATTCCAGTGAGTGAACTCTCAATTGTATCAAATGTTCCCTGAGATCATACAGTTTTCCCGAGATTTCCCAAGCATTAACTTTTAAAGGGAAACATCAGCACTTCTCCTTCCTACACTCTGCTTAATAGAAGCTATAGAAATTGCCCTTCTAAGTCTTCCAGTAGAAAAGAAAATCCGTCTTCCAACAGAAAAGATGCTGTTAGCTAACTAAGCTAGTATGAATGTACAAGAAACTTTAGGGGTTAATGAAATAGCTGTTTTAACTACTAGAAAGACTACACAGATGGTTCAATAGAATTTACTTGTATATTTTCCATTTTCTATACTATTTGAAGGCATAGGATAGCTTGGATTAAGCTTTCTACAAATACTGTGTTTTAAGTTTATCCAGTAAACTAAGATGCAGTACAGCTTTTATACAACTTAGGAGATTAAAAAAAAAAATCTCCACAAGAGAAAGCAATTCAACAGGCCCTGGTATTAAAACATTTTTCCAGAATAAACAGATAGGCAATTGCATTAAAAGGCAGTTTTCAAATATTTAAATTACACTAAGATGCCTTCCAAATATCTGCCTTGTTCAAACCAATGCAACAAATTCTTATATTGTTAATTGTAGGGCATGGATTTTTGTTAAACGTTGATCGTTTTACTTTCTTCATTATCAAAAATTTTTTCAAGTGTTATAAAGCAGCAGAGTAAGTTGCATAAGCTCTCTGCTCAAGGTAGAGGTGCCAATACCCCATGGTGGAGGTGCAAATTGTGAAATCAAAGGGTGCAGTTTAACAGTAAGTAGTGCATGAAGAAACAGTAATAAGTGGCCTAAATACAGAGCTGGACAGAAGCAAACCAGTTATAATTGCTCAACTAAAACTAATAAAGGTACATTCAAAATACAGTTTGAGATTATAATTGGTATTTAGAATCAAATCTGAATTTCTTGATAAAATATAAATCTGTTCTTTTGAAACTGGAAATGAAACTATCAATTGATAGAGCTAGAGACTTATTAACCCCTCCTACTTAGATAAGGAAATAAGTGACAAAGTCTCTTGCACTGAAGTATGTATTTTAACAGCTTTACATGTAATAGTCATATATAAAAAACTTTAAGTGCTTTTCTCCAATTTAAAAATCTAAAGAATTCAAAAATAAGGCATTCAATATTTGAAAAAAGTACAGATTTACAAAATGTGTATATTCTGTCATGAAAACTCCACACCAACATTATACACTTGGAAAAAAATACAAACAGGATATATTACAAATTTATGTAAGCAATAACTTAGTTCACACCATGCAATAAAAAGTACATTAATCAAGATACACAAGCTTTTGTAGGTTCTAAACTGAAGGACTTTTTTTCTGCAGAATCCTTAAAACCTGTGGCACTTAAAATTTGTTAGCCTTTCTACTGAGAGGTAAATTATACACAACAATGATGAAAAAGATAAACAGACCAGTTGTCTATTATGAATCATTCCAGCTTTGTTCAACAATGGCTGAAACTCTTTTCTCATATTCTCGTTTGTTTTCCTGATAAAGCTGTGCTGCCTGACTATTGGCTGGACTATTTGGATTCGGTTCATCCAGCAGAGACTAGAAGGAAAGACAGAAGAAAAAACACACATGTAGAGTTATTTTTTTATATTAACGTGGGTCAGATATGGAGCACAAGTTATAAAAAACAAATTACTTAATGAAGAAAGAAATTAGCATGTCTCATGTATTTTCAGATCTAAACACTTTAGTTTGTTAAAGACAGTAAGAAGTTTCCTATTGCTACAAAACTTCAGTTTTCAAAACAGATAGCTCTCAGTTGCCTTAAGACCTCTAATTTCAAAGAAACTGGAAAAGAACAAATATTATTCAGCATACTGTGATATTAAACGGGAACTAAACAATTTGAGTTGGTTAATATACAATGTCTACAAAATAGCTCAGCAACTAACATTTTCCAAAGTAAAACTCTATTATTGTGATAGGTTTGCAAATTCCTGGAAGTAAGTTGGGGAGTATGCCTTATTTCCTTTAATCAACAAAACATATACACCTAGCAGCAAGGGAATATATTAATAACAGGAAGATTGAAAATACTGTTTATGACTCAAATTAAAGCAGAAGTGTCACAGAAAAAACTTGAATGCCAAAAACCAAAATATCACATCTGCTCCTCTCAGATCCATGTAACTAAAACTTGACTCCACCCCAAACCTTCCTCCTAAACTGTCATTCAAGGTCAACTCTGAAATATTCTGCCAGAGTGCTTTGGTGGATAGTTACATTCTTTTCCTTTGAAATAGCATTTCTTGGATGGGGCAAAATGATGCTTTTCTGCACTGCAGTTTCTTGAGGTCCCTATGTTTTCACTAAACAATTATCTTTCTCTCTTCCCAAGATTTTTTCATCTTTCTCCATCGCCTCTGGCTATGCTTTCTAGGCATGAATGATGTTTGACCGGTGAAGGAATTTTCTGGTGGTCCAGTGGTTATGACTCTGCACCTGCACCACAAGGGGCACGAGTTCTATCTTTGGTTGGGGAACTAAGACCCCAAGGCTTCGAGATGCAGCAAAAAATTAAAACAAAACACCCAAAACCCAACCAACAAAAACAAGATCACTTGATCTCTGAGAACAATTTATACTTTATCAGGAAAATGATCATGGATTTGATCCAACATGATCATTATTCAAAAAGCAGATCAGTTGTATGAAAATCCTGAGGATTCTGTATGAGGTCTGCCACTGATAACCTTAGTGTTGGGAAGGTTAGCTTGCTCACTTGGCCTTTAAATTGATCCTAAAAAGTCAATTATATTCCACAGAATCTTGAAAAATTAAGATGCATTCTAACACATGCTTACCTGAATTGATGTTAAGATAGAAGATACATCGTATGTTGGACTCCATCTATTCTGAAGGATATCTAAACATATGCTACCATCAGCATACACTGCAAAGACAACACTAAAATTGGTAAAATTGGTTACACGTTAACTCGGTCATATCTAATAATTAAACAGTATAATTTTTTTTTTTTTTTTACCACCAACAGAATGCCTGGCTCAGTGAGAAGCCTTGAACATTGGTTAATAACTAAAACTTTCTGTCTCACAGGAAAATCAGTCTCCAACTAAGGACTGTTTACCACATACCTTTTGATGAGGAGGCTGAGTGACAGTTAAATTCTTTCAACACATAATATATAGCAAATCTGTTTAAATCCCACACTTCTACATATTCCTAAATAAAGCTCCTGGGGGGGGCTAATTTTTTGAAATAGCAATTCTCCTTTAAAAGTAATAATGATGCATAAGCAAAGCTTTATTCACAGCACGTTCTCTATCACACTCTACAAAAGTGACAAACTGGAAACGATCTGTGGCCCACAGTGAGGGGACTGGCTAAGTAACAGTACATTATTAATGCCACATACCAATACTGCTGCCAGATACATGTCTACCATGTGTTAATTAATGTAGAATCACATCCCTAATATATTACATTAGTAAGTTTCCAATTACTTATATAATTCCATTTCTTATAAAGAACCATTTACAAATACTTTAATTTGAAGTATAGGCAGTCACAAAAACATTTGTAAGACTCAATGCCAAAATGTAGATATCTGTAAAAAGTAGGATTATGAAGGATCTTATTTACCTTCACTTGTACTTTGATTTGTTTTTCCAATAAGTATGCATTCCTCTCATAATAAAAATAAGAATCAAGTGATTACTATTTTAAAAGTTTAACATTTGAGAGTGGATTTTTCCCCCTCTTGAATTGATTATGAGAATACAAACAATGAACACAAATTTTTATCCACTTTCCAGATTATATGTACAATGAATTTACAAAAATAGAATCACTGTGTTGACAAAGAATAAGTGCATTCAAATGTTATCAATACTATCAAATTGTGGAAAGCTTCACAGAACAAGTCTGATCGCTCTACATCGAAACAGGAGGAAGTGAGGCCTTTTGGGGGAGAGGAGGTAAATTACACTTAATATTGTCATTCTTTAGGACTCTATCCTTGGTCTTCTTCCATCTTATACCCTTTACACAACCTCTGGGGGCAACTTTATTCATGGCCTCAATTACTATCTATGTGCTAGGTATTTCCAATTGTTAGTGTTAGACCAAATTTAACTCTCAGCTTTAAAGCAGCATAGTCAACTGCTTACTGTGTACCCCACAGGAACATCAAACTTAGCAAGTTCAAAGCAAAAAATCATAACCTCTGTAAAACCCACAAAAATGCAAAATCATTTTAAAGTTTTGAAGTAGTAACTATTTTTGAGAAGTAATACAAATCAGAAACCAAACATCCATCAACTGATAAACAAAATGTAGTCTATTCATACAATGGATTATAATTCAGCAATAAAATGAAGTACAGTTATGTGTCATGAGATGATACATTTGACACATGTATGACTCCATTTATATGCAATGTCCAGAATAAGCAAACCTATATAGAGAAAATAAACCAGTGGTTGCCTATGGCTGGGAGGCAGGAGGATAGGGATGGGGAGTGACTGCTAACAGGAGTGGGATTTTTTGGGGAGAATGATAAAAATGTTCTAAAATTGATTATGGTGATGACTGTACAACTCAGTCAAGGTACTAAAAACCACTGAATTGTACAACTTAAATGGGTGAGTAGCATAGTAAATGAATCTTTTAATAATAAAGATTTAAAAAAAAGTAAACTAGGAAGTTAACTAAATGAAGTTTTCCACTCATAGTGGGGGAAAAAAGGGAAACAATGCTATTAACATGGAGGGATAACAAAAATAACCAAAGGACCTCCTTGGTGATCCAGTGGTTAAGACTCCACCCTCCCTATGCAGGGGGCACAGGTTCCATCCCTGGTTAGGGAACTAAAATCCGACATGATACACAGATCAGCCAAAAAAAAAGAAAAAGGATATTTATTTAATTTTACATATAACATGATCTCAATTTCGAACATTTGTTTGTAGTTTTACAGCTAAACTTTAAGCTACAAATTCTTTTTAGTATCTTTCACACTCTGACAAATAAATAGATATTACTTTTAAAAATCAGAAGTTATTAAAACTTTCCTCAAATCAGGAACCTTGGTAAGATTCCAGACTGAAGAAGCATGGTTAACACTGACATGGAAGCAACACCGAGAGGTGGGCCCTAACGAAGAAAAGCATGGGCAGCACCTACAAGGATGGAACGACTCTTTCTTCCTCCTACCATTTGCAAAAGCTAAAAAAGGTTTACTTACCATTTGGATGAAACATTTTGGATAAAAACCTAACAGTTGGCGGTTTATTTGGATATTCTTCAGAAAATTCTATTACTAGTTTAAAAGTACCTAGATAGAAAACAAACCAAAATAATTACAGTAATGACAAGCACTTTTCTATCTCGTCACCAATGAATTCCTAACCCTATGCTGGCTTTTGCACAACCACACAAAAATTAATGTCAATTTTGGTTTAGCATATAAAACATACTATATTTCTATTTATGTACTGATAATATACAACATTGGCAAGCATTTTGGGGTACAAGCACTTAACATATACTACTGGTAAGAACATTAATTGTCATATTTTTGGCAGGCAATTTTGCCCTAGCTACCAAACTTTTAAATGCACATTTGAGTAACTACAGATAATTTACTATAACTTAGAAGGAGGTGCCAAATGATTTTGAGAGGGGCTAACCATCATATGACAAAGGACTCAGATTGGAGGGTATGGCCACTAATGTGAAAAAGTCTTTTCTGTTCCCATCATTTAAGTACGTCAAGAATCAGTTAAGCATTAGTGTAACTGTCTACCGTTGGTTATAAACCAATATGGTACATTTTGGTCAGCCTAAATCATTATTTGCTGGTCAAGAGACAGGCATTAAAAAAAAAAATTACGTATTTGTAACAAAGTCAATCTGTTCAGCGTACAAAGAGCTCTCAACTCAAATTACAAATCTATTTAGCAGATACAACCACCATTAATATATAGTTTTATGTTTGTCATTCTGGACTCCTTTTGTGTTTATTCACTATCCAGAGACGTTTTGCATTGTGGAAATATACCTGAAGGCTCGATAGGTCCTCCAATTACCCACTGTGGGCTTACTCAGTAAGTTGAAGCCTATTCCTAATGAAGTCAATACAAGTTTAAACCATTCAAGATGTCTCCACAAGCTTTTCTCCTTACTTATTAATTCAAAAAAAAAAACCACAAAACTTTCTCAACCTAAATTCTAAACTCATGACTTCAGTCTACCAAGATCAAAGACATGTATTTAGTAAAATATTTAACACTCTATTTTCATTGCTCATATATTCAATATATAACCTCTACCTCTTTAGATTTTTTTGTTGTTTGGAAATTTCAGATTAGGAGGCCAAACATACAAACAAAATCAAAGGTGATATTTAATTCACGTTCTGATATATTAAGAGGTTCTATGAAATGTATAGTTCATTAGCAAAGAGAGCCTTATAACCTAATGTATTTTTAATACCTAATGTTACATATATATATTTTACACTTACTTTTAGTTTTCCTTAATTACAAAATGCACAATGTAAACATTTCAGGTAGGCACAAATATGAAACAGCTTTAAGCTTGCTTTCTTCATATTTATGGGGTCTCAGGACCTTTTTATACTCTTACTCCCAATCACACCAAGCTTTGAATGTGAAGTCACTGAACGTGAAGATGGGAAGAGATGCATGCAACAGCACACCATTTTATGGCATTTCCACCAAAAATTAAAAATATTTCAACTTTTTGGTTGGTAAAAATTCCCCTAATTAAAAAAAAATTCCTCTAATTTTTAAACTATCTATTCTCATAATTGGTATAAACTGCCTCCAGCACACCATGTGCTACCACTATTGATATTTGTATTAGAAATGATTACTCAAGGAAATCTTAAAATACTTAACAACTGTAAACTCATTACACATTAACCTAAGTAACATTTAATGAAAATAACTATACTTCCCCCACCAAGTTAGTGAGAAGTGTAGCACTGTTTATTTGCAAATCTCTTAAATGATTAGCTTAATAGAAAACAGCTGCGTTCTCTCAGCTGCCTCTGCATTCAATCTGTTGCAACATGCTGTTCTAGATGAGATACATGAAGAAAATCAGGCCTCTTCCAAATATGAAAAGGAAAAAGGAAGTATTTTCATAGCCTTTTCAGATAAAGGTAGATATTCTTTTTTGCTATTACATAAAAGAAATGGTAAAGTTTTTAATGGTTAGCTGCAACATAAAATTTGAAGCCATATAAACTTTTTGCATCACTTATATTAATGACTGTTGCACACTGCATGTATCTTTTATCCATCCATAATTTCCTAACACACTGGCCATTTGGAAAATACCAGTTCACCATGTTATCCAAAGCATCTAAATGTTGCCATATTTCATTTGATATGTATTTATATACACCAGGGCTTCCCTCATAGTCAAGAATCTGCCTGCAATGCAGGAGACCTAGGTTTAATTCCTGGGTTGGGAAGATCCCCTGGAGAAGGAAATGGCAACCCACTTCAGTATACTTGCTTGGAGAATACCAAGGACAGAGGAGCCTGGCAGGCTACAGTACATGGGGTCGCAAGAGTCGGACATGACTTAGCGACTAAAGAGAAAGAGATATACACCATCAAAAACAAAGCCACAACCGGTAATACCATCTACTAATCTCATCAGAGAAAAAAGTATTGGGAAACCATAATTTTATCAGCAGCAACAAATCCTGTCAGTCACTTTCCTCAACTTAACTTAAAATCTTCCCTGGTGGCTCAGATAGTAAAGAATCTGCCTGCAATGTGGGATACCCAGATTTGATCCCTGGGTTGGGAAGATCCCCTGGAAAAAGGAATGGCTATCCACTCCAGTTTTCTTGCCTAGAGAATTCCATGGACAGAGGAGCCTGGCGAGCCATAGTCCATGAAGTCACCAAGAGTCAGACATGACTGAGCAACTAACACTTTCACTAAGAATATGGCAACCAAATACATACTCAAATCTAAATAACCAAAGTTTGCCAGTCATTCTTTCAAGTAAAAAATGTTCCATGAAAAAAGCAGTAATTCAAGTTGCAACTCAAACAACTGCAGAAACTGCTTTCCCTCCAAACATCAAACTGGTATGCAAGGAAGTGCTGTATGCATACTTCCAACTTCATCAAGCAGAATATCAGAAAGCAGCATACGCAATGGTTAGAGTTTAGCAATATTAGTAATTCCCACTTTTTCATCAAAACATTTTAAAGTGAAACTGACATCTTTTATTTAAAAAAAAATGCGAAAAAACATGACTCCAAGCAGTTTGGTGCCACCATCTTGGTATGTGCCAAGGCACTAAATTGCTTAGGACCAGTTTTAGTCACCAATGCTTTGTACCATCAGTGCTATGTTAATACAATAAAAAAAAGTAGGGGAAAAAAGCCTTACTATTGCTAGGAAGACAGTTTTGATCACAGGAAACCCCTGAAAAGGTCTCAGGAAACTTAAAGAGCTTGTGGACCACCCTTGAGTATGTGTGCACACACACACACACCCCCCACACCCCCCCCCCCCAGGTTTTCTCCTTAAAAATACTTCTCCAATCATTATTTGTATAAATAACCTTGATGGGTTAATTCTGGAGCCACTGTGATAACTAAGACAAATCTATTTAACACATTTTAAAAATTCATGGTATATCAGGGAAACTAAGTATCTGGTTAAANCTCCCCGCCCCCACCCCGCCCGCCTACGGTTGCAGCGGGTAGGTTGGATTGACCGAGAGCTTTCCTGTCTTCTTGCTGTGGGTTCCCTGAGGGCTGACCACCCATTGCCCTCTGGTGCCACCCTGCCCCTGGCTTGTGGGTGCTGACCCAGGGGTTACTCACACTCTGGCAGGTGGGAGCTCTCTGCTGGTGTGGACCCCACCCCAGGGGACTCGATCCCATTGCTAGGAGGGGCTGCCCAGACCTTTCAGCCCTCAGCTGCCCCTCTGCCTGGGCACACTGGGTCACCGGGCAGCGCCATTGGCCATGCACCCGTGCTCGGGGACCGGCTGAGAGCCCAGCCCGGGGCCGCCTAGGCTTGCAGCTCCTGCTGATGACCTGGGAGACTTGTCCAGCCTGGGGGAGGGGCCCGGAGGAGCAGAGGGTGGGGGCTTCCTCCCGAGCTGTTCCCTAATGAGCAGCCCTGGGCCCCTACCCTCCTCGTCCCCCGGGGTGTTGGTGCCGCCTGCCTGCGGCCACAGCCGCCCCCTCCTGGGGTGACCCAGGCCCTTCCTTCCTGCAGACTGGGCCACGTTTGCCGTGGGGCCCGGCCACGGCGTGCAGTTGCGCTCTGGCCGCCTGCTGGTGCCGGCCTACACCTACCACGTGGTCCAGCGGGAGTGCTTCGGCCGGATCTGCAGGACCCGCCCCCAGTCCTTCGCCTTCTACAGCGACGACCACGGCCGCACCTGGCAGCGTGGGGGCCTCGTGCCCAGCCTGCGCTCGGGCGAGTGCCAGCTGGCCGCGGTGGACGGCGGGTGGGCCGGCGGCGTCCTCTACTGCAACGCTCGGAGCCCCCTGGGCAGCCGCGTGCAGGCCCTCAGCGTGGACGAGGGCACCTCCTTCCTGCCCGGGGAGCTGGTGCCCGCCCTGGCCGAGACTGCCAGGGGCTGCCAGGGCAGCATCGTGGGCTTCCCGGCCCCACCTGCCAGCGGGTGGAGGGATGAGGAGCCGTCCGCAGGCAGCAGCAACCCCCTCCACCTTCCACGCCTTTGTCCTGGGGCCAGGGAGGCCCCAGAGGAGGGCACTGGAGACACCCATGGGGGCGGGGGGCTGGGTGGGATGGAGGGCTGTGGCGCTGGCCCCGGGGAGCCTGGTGAGGACTGGGGATCCTGGGCCTCAGCGCTCCCGGGACCTCCTGCAGCCTTGTCGCAGAGCCCCACATGGCTGCTGTACTCCCACCCGGTGGGGCGCAGGGCTCGGCTCCACATGGGCATCCGCCTGAGCCGGTCCCTGCTGGACCCCCACAGCTGGACGGAGCCCGGGGTCATCCACCAGGGCCCCAGTGGCTACTCGGACCTGGCGTCCATTGGGCCTGCCCCTGGGGGCGCCCCGACCTTCGCCTGTCTGTTCGAGAGTGGGGCCAGGGTCTCCTATGAGGAGATCTCCTTCTGCATGTTTTCCCTGCAGGAGGTCCTGGAGAACGTGAGGCTGGGCGGGGTGCACCCCGGCCCTGGAGACAAGCCTGCGGGGCGCTGCCAGCCCTCCTGATGAATCCCTGGCTGGGCTCGGCCCTGCCTCGCAGCAGTGGCAGAGCCGGGGACAGGTTGGTGGGCACTGGGAGGCAGGGGCAGAGGTCCCGTGGGCAGGGGGCTGCCCCCAGGTGACCCGCACCGGCCCCCTCCCAAGGCTGTCCAAGGGCTGGGGGCCTGGGGTGGCACGGGGACCCTTAATGGAACACACGGGGCTTGGTTGTCGGTACGGCCTTCCTCTTTAATCTTGCTTGGCTCACGACTTTCTGGCTTATGAACAAGAAATAAAGGGATCTTGTGCCACTTTTCACTTTCATGCATTGGAGAAGGGAATGGCAACCCACTCCAGTGTTCTTGTGTGGAGGATCCCAGGGACGGGGAAGCCTGGTGGGCTGCTNCCCCACCACATAGGCCTAGAGTTCAAGAGCCAATACAAAAGTAACAGAAAGAGCTAGCAATGAAGGTGACCAAGCTGACATGGGAAGACAGTTCTTTGTAAACTATAAATTCTCAGTAGCATTATTTAGTTTTATTCTGATCTATTATTAATAGAAAATAGCCTTAACTAGATAGACTGGTGTTATAATTTTCTACTTAAAAGAAGCCTCTTAATACTATAGAAAACATATTGAGAATGACTTACCATCTTCAAAGGGTGTCCCTTCTGGTCTGAAAACAAGAAGATTTCTGATTAAAAAAAGTTTTTCTTTCTGCTTTTTCCTGATTTTCATAGTGGAGAGGATACACTCAAACAAGAGGAGGAGCTCATTCTGATAATTTGTGGAGTATTTATTGTTAATTTAGTATCACCTTAGCCCTGGATTTTTATTTATATACACATGAAAGGGGCCTCCTTGGTGGCTGAGACAGTAAAGAATCTGCCTGAAATGTGGGAGACCCAGGTTGGATCCCTGGGTTGGGAAGAGTCCCTGGAGAAGGGAATGGCTAGCCACTCCAGTATTCTCGCCTGGAGAAATGCACGGACAGTGGAGCCTGGGGTCACAAAGAGTCAGACACAACTGAGCAACTAACAGTGACAAACACAAGACATAAATAGTAACTTTCATTTTCCAAGTTTTCCTTTTAGAATGGTTTTACAAAAAACAAAAGAAACTTGTCATAATTTTAGCACAAAAAAATTCAGTTCATAAATATCAATCCTTTTGTAAAGATATGTATTAACAGAAAAATTCCTATTTTCAATATATATCAATAAAATGGAAGTCAATACCCTTTAGTTTAAGATAATTATGATACCAAAGTATCCTGCTTTTCAAAAGAGAAATAGCTCTTATTCAACTCAACTAAATTTATCTGATGTCACCAAGAATGCCAGTTTTTTTTGTCCACGTCTTTTCATTGTACCATATCCCTATCTCATCTTTCCTAAGCAGCAACCTGAAGTTTACTTTTTAAATTTTTTTAAAGTTTGTTTTAATTGCTTTACAAAGCTGGGTTGGTAAGGTTTAATTATTATTTGCAAGGTACATTCAAGATCTCAAAGAAGCATGCTAACAGCCTGATTTAACATCGATTTAAAGGGCTTCCCTGGTGGCTCACACGATAAAGCATCTGCCTAGGATGCAGGAGACCCAGTGTTCGATTCCTGGGTGGGGAAGATTCCCTAGAGAAGGAAATGGCAACCCACTCCAGTACTTGTGCCTGGAAAATCCCATGGATGGAGGAGCCTGGTGGGCTACACCCCATGGGGTCCCAAAGAGTTGGACAAAACTGAGCAACTTCCCTTTCCTTTACTTTAGAAGGGTGAACTACACTCATTTTCCCCACTAATTTTTAATGTAGACTCTTAAAATGGAGTCAATGGCAATTCAGAATTCTGTTTACAGAAGTGTTCCTTTTAAGTTTTAATGTAAAACCCTAGTATAAAAAGAGCAACAAAAGAGATTTCCCTGGAGGTCCAGAAGTCCAAGAATCCACTTGCCAACACAAGAGACACAGATTCAATCCCTGGTCTGGGAAGATCCCACAAGCAGAGAAGCAACCAAGCCCATGGACCACAGCTACTGAACCCATGCACTCTAGGGCCCTCATGCCACAACTACTGAGCCCGTGTGCTGTAACTACTGAAGCCTGAAGGCGTCACTCTGCAATGAGAGAAGCCACTGCAATGAGAAGTCAGGGCCCTGTAACCAGAGAGAGTCCACACACAGCAAAAAATAATAAAGAAAATAAAATCCAGTTCAGGAAAACCAAAGAAAGAGCATAAAGAAATAATGCTCTTAGACAAATACGCCTACATGCAATATATATGTAAAATGTAAGACTGCACCTTGAAAGGCTCCATACAGTTATTTCACATTAAGCTGTGAAACACTTTTTATTAAAATTCTTACTACGGTAGAAGTTATCAATATTTTTGGTTCCTACTCTTTCTACAGTTCTAGTAGAATGCATACTAAGCATTTGCTTGGCACATTTTGTACAAACTAACTTATCATTCTCTTGTAGTCTCAAATGATATTTTTATCAAATAAAACCCACTGATTATAAAATCAAATTCTATGCAACTGCTAAAACTGTTTATCAGAATTTTTTTTTAATCTTACAGTTTCTGTAAGATCCCTCATCCCTCAGTTTCCTTTCCTAGCTGTTATACATTCAATTTTCTTAAAAGAATCACCATACCTACCATTTGTTATTTCTTTCAACTCACCCAAATATAACTGCATTCCACTGCATGATGTTGTTTTCAGATGGTGCGCCGCTGACACCCACAGGTGGGTCCTCTTGCAATCTAGAAATCCAGAAAAGAAATTTTAAAAGTTGAACATTAAGGCCACTAAGAAGGCCAATCAAACATCTTTCAACCATCTACTTTGAGAAACAAACTAAATCCATTTTTTTGTTGTGCTGAGCTGGAATAAACCATACCACTTTAAATGGCTTGGGAGTCATCCCACTTCAAATATCACCAAGGTTAAGGTATCTGTTCAATAACTACTTTTAACAATAACAACAAAGGAAAAACCTCAAGTGTAAAAAAAACACTATTTACTCAACCATCAATTTTGCTACTGTAAACACGCAAAGGCTGTGTGAGTCCCAACCAAAGCTACTTGGGTAACATGGCCACCAAAAAAACTCTCCCCCAAACAAAATATAAAGACCCCACCTCAGTGTAAATATTAAATGACTGAAAAACACTTGCATCCAGTTTAATCAGCAAACTAGTTTTGGGCAGTAGAACTACTTTACTCCATTTGCTTTAGTTAGCAGCAGCTTTTAGAGTAAGCAAAGCTCTGGCTAGGTTTTCCCTCAGTCCCTATTTTAAAAGCTCTGCACCAATACTTCATTTTACCTCTAAGATCATGCACCCATATACAGAGCTACCTTCCAACACCTGTCAGAAATTCTTGCAAACGAAGATCCTTGGAAAACTACCGAAGGTGCCAAGCACACAACTCAGAATTAAGCAGAGAACTGCAATGAGAAACTAGGGTACCAAAGGCCAGAAACCTCGAGATTTTATTATTGGAATTTCACTCATGTTGGCTAATCTGAAATCTATGGTTTCAAGCTGTAGAAATCGAGTTTTGCACAAAAAGGGGTATCTGCTTTTAAAACTGTCATCTCAGGAAAAAAATAAAGTAAACGCGACACTAAATACACACANTTATTATTGGAATTTCACTCATGTTGGCTAATCTGAAATCTATGGTTTCAAGCTGTAGAAATCGAGTTTTGCACAAAAAGGGGTATCTGCTTTTAAAACTGTCATCTCAGGAAAAAAATAAAGTAAACGCGACACTAAATACACACACACACACCCCCCGTCATGTGGTATGATTCTTGGAATTAGTCCCCCCAAAATGGCTTTTAGTCAACCTCAAGCACTACAAGCCATGACGAAAAGAACCCTTGGAAGATACGCTGCGTGACATCGCCCACCAAAGATAAAGGCTAAATTACCAATACACTCAAGGCCAAACTGGGCAAACCCCAAACAATGGCTGCTAAGTGCCTCATTTAAAGGTTTACAATGAAGTTGAGAGGTTACTTCCTGATAAGCCAATCTAAGTTTTTACATTGGATTTTTTTCTCTCGAGCAGGGCAGATCTCCCTAGAAAAACACTTATAAATGCGCACGGGAGCGTGACGCTAAGTTTTCTTGGTTATTTTCTTCTCCGTACCTGTAAGCATTCAAAGTAAAACAACTGGGGGAAAAAAAAGTCACTTCCTCCTCATCAACCCTAACATCTAACAAAACCCTATTTTACAAAGGAGGCTCAGGGAGTATCAGGTTAGCACNAGAAGAGAGTGCTAAAACGGGGCTAGAACTGGGCTTCCGTCTGTTCCCCTGGGCCCACAGCAGCCCTCTTAGGGTCAAGAGGGGAAGGTGTCCCGGATCCCCACCCAAGCCCTGTAGCTTTGGGGAGGAGTCGTCATTCAGACGAAAATGAAGGCCCTTACCGCTTGAAATCCCGCATAAGCCTCCTCCGGGCCGGGGTCGACATGCTCCCCTGCAGCCCCGCGGTCAGTCTGAAAGAAAAGAGTCCCGCGCAGCCCCCCCACCCCCCGGCGCGGCGGCCGAATCACTGTGGGTCACCGCCGCCGCCGAGGTTGCACAAACAACCCTGCAATGACGTCTCCCTCCGCCGCCTCCAGATCCCTCCGCCTTCTGCCTGTACCATGCAAGGAGGGGTGGGAGAGAAGGGAACGGGACGCAGGAGAGCTAGTTATGGGGGACCTTCAGCAGGGACCTTATCCCTTTTGTCTCCTGGAACGAATCGACCAATTACTGTTCCCTATGCTCAGACTGGAGGTTGTGATTAAGAAGTACCGAAACTGAAACACCAACCCGTCTCCCCCTCTTTCACTAGTTTAGGCTCAGCCGGGTGGGGAGAGAGGGACGCATCCGGGGCCAGAGATTTCAGGAAAGGAGGTGGGATGACGTAAGATCACGTGACTGCCGGCGCTGTCAACAATCCACCTCCGAGGGGGAGGGGACGAAGTATCTAGAACCACGTGTCCCTATGACGCCATTGGGACGGATCACGTGAGAGCGTCTCCTGGATCTAACATTCAGCCGTCTTTCAGCCCGGTAGTTAAATTTATGGGCTGAGGGCTGGTATGCACTTTCATGTTTTTACTCCATTTTGTCCTATGGACAGCTATTGATGAGATTGTGTCGGAAGCAGTAGTTTTGCATCTTAAATCTTTAAAATAGAGCCCCAAATAACTTGGATTTAAAACTCCCCTCCGGTTGGCTCAATGGCTTATCAAATCTGGCATCTGAGGAAAAGTGAAGGGACCTCCGTTTTCCTCAGCTGAATGCTGAGGCCCATACAGAGCGAAATCCCCTGAAATGCCTCCTTAGGGCCACCAAGTATTACTGTATGAGCACTGCAGTGTGTTTCCAGGGTTGGCGATGCTGGGCAGAGATTAAAGAACGATGTGCAGATTGTTTAATGTTTGTTTACAATCCCCACAGGATTACGGAATTTTGTTTTTCCTTTGANCTCCTTAGGGCCACCAAGTATTACTGTATGAGCACTGCAGTGTGTTTCCAGGGTTGGCGATGCTGGGCAGAGATTAAAGAACGATGTGCAGATTGTTTAATGTTTGTTTACAATCCCCACAGGATTACGGAATTTTGTTTTTCCTTTGAGTCTGCTCTTATTTGAGGCTTTGTGTCAGAGTCCTTGGATTGGTCTACAGTGGGGTACCGTTGTATTTGTCAAGAAATGTGCAGGTTTGATTATAGAGAGTGTGTATAAACAGAGTGTAGGTGACTGGTTGTCAAAACTAGAAGTTTGACTCACATGTGGGGGAGAGATCATGCAGACGTGGATAGGGGTCGTATATCTAGCCTGAGTAATTTATTTCAGATTTTCAACACTAGGAAGTTAATGGCCTGAGATGCCCCCCACCGGGGCTCAGAGATATTGGCCGTTGGAATTCTGACATTATTTCTAGTCATCGAGTTCCCTTCCTCTATCGCCTCCAATTCTGTTCTTAAAGACTTTTTTTGGCTGAACCCCGAGCTCTTTGAGTCCATTTGGGTGATTCCTCAACCCAAGGTGTTACAGTAGGACAGAATGAGGAATATGGCGTTGAGCATACTTTTACTGAACTAGAAAGGGTTAATTTCCCCTACTTTTCTGGTACCTCTCTTCAATCCTTGAATTCTTTCTCTTGCTTTTATTAACTGCCTTGATGATCAAGTTAGCCAGATCTAATACTTCATAGATACTCACTGACAAATGTAATTCTCCAAGTCAAAAAGTTATTTTCTTATTTTCATTTTTTTGCCTTCCTGCCATAGCAATTCTTAGCTTCCCTATAGCTAAGGATGGAGACATACTGTTAGGGTTACCTACAGTGAAATGCTAAATTTTTTTAAAAATCTGTCATGTCATTTGTTTAGCAATTATAATTGTTTTGGAAATCTACAGTTCATGGTTTTCCAGAATGAAGTAATGCTTTCGATCAAATCAAGTAAGTTTCATTAAAGTCCGAGAACTTTATTGTATAAGCAAGAATCATACGTTGTCCTGGTTACCAACCCTGTCATAATCTAGTTGTAGAAAGGATAGTTTTAAGGCTATAATTTTATAGTGTAGACTCAGTTGCTCTAGATTGTGAGCTCACTGAGAGCAGGGACTCTGATTCATGCTTTGATCCTTGACAACACTATAAGTCAACAACAAATATTTAATAAATATGCTTTACAAGTCTGAGTCCAGTATAAGATTTACTATGATACTCAGAGAAAATATAACATAGCTGAGTAACTTTTCAAAAGGAAAGACAATTTTGAATATTTTTATGGTGATAAGCAAAAACCATGACCACTTTTCTTTCCCCTCCGTCTCTCAATATAAGCTGTCGCAACACAGAAACACTTAGGAATGTTTTAAAATACCAATTTCTTTACCCTAACTCATTTAAATCAGGATCTCTGGGGGTGGGGCCTTTTAACAAGCTCTCTAGGTGTGATTTTAATGTGCAAGTTGGGGTAAGACCAACTGGACTAGAATTTATTGGATAATAATGACACCTTCTCTTATTCAGAAGCAAAGTGAGATTTGGCCTCTTACGCTTTTAAAAAAAAACAAAACAAAACAGGAAAATGAAAGCCGTAACGAAAACAGCACTGCCTGGGTACTTCCAGTGATATTCTTTTTATTTATTGGAGGCTGTCACTCGATCCGAACCCCATGTCTAGTTCTTAGACAAGATTCTGGGAGGTGGCGTGCCTTGTATGTCATTCTATTTTGTGGTGGAGCCCTTTGAATTATTTGCTTTTCCAAAGAGGGCCTTTAACGAGTTTTGACGTGTAAAAAGGGAATTTTTTTAAAAAGAGGATTTCTATGAGTTCAAGAAAGAAATTTTAAGCATATATGAGGTGTTCAAGAAATGTTCTTATGAATCGTCTTATCCCTGTTTTAAGGATGAATATCGACAGCTCAGGTCAAACACAGATTATGTAATATTAAGATAAGTAGGTAATTTAGAAAACTATAATTTTACAAGACTTCCTAGGAAGTTTCGTTTTACAAGAAGTCTCTACCTGTGACACCAAGCATCCTTTTAGGATCCAGCATAAGCAGCAAGTGTTCTCGGGCCTGCGGGCGTCTAAGATGCAGGTCGGATAAACTTCCACCCCTGCTCCCCTTCCCTGGAGGATTTGCACTCCCTCGAGCTTTTGCCAAAATATGATCCTCCCCTGTCGCGGCTCAGAACCAACCTTCTGTCTTGGCCCCAGTTTGATCGACAGCTGCTCGTAATACCGACGTCCACCCGCAGGGAAGCTTCCAGTTAGCCCCCACAGGAACTTGCCTCCGCTCGTTCCCATCTTTCCTTCCGGGTCGGGCCTGGACGGTTTTCCGGTCTTGCGCAGTAGACCCCAAGAGAGTGACCTGCAGCTCCGTTGCTATGGTAGTAGGCAGTGGGGAGCTAGCGAGCTAGGTAGGGTGGGAGTCGCTGTGACTGCACTGAGCCAGGCTGGCAGGATCCCAGAATGGGCTGAGGCAGCGGCGGCTGCCCGGACGAGGTCGACGGCGGGGAAAGGGGCGCCGCACTGGTCTGGGACCCTAAGACTCTTGGTTTGAGGAGCGGGCGGGACCGAGGTTTTCTTGGGTCCCTGGGCCTGATCTGTTGATGACCGCAGCTTTGCGGGAAACTTATGTGGGGCTTGACAAGACGGGTGGGGACCTTACCCTTGATGAATAGGTGACAGGTAGTGAGAGCATCTTAAATCTTGGTGGGAATGATGGAGACAGTAGGAAGTTCCCCCAAGTTCTGGTGGTGGCCGAAGCCACATAAGGACATCTTGCTGGCGAACTGGCAGAGTTCCCAGAGACAAACAGGACTCATGGAAGATTCCTAGTTTTCCTTTTTTCCGTAATTTAAAGTATTAGTTTATTGTGATATTGCATTATCCACCTTGAATAAATAAAGGTATGAATGTTTAATCTTCTCCCCCCTTCCCACCCTTTCTTTCCATAAAGAAAAAACCGGGCTTCAAAATGGAGATGTATGAAACCCTTGGAAAAGTGGGAGAGGGAAGTTATGGAACAGTCATGAAGTGTAAACATAAGGATACTGGGCAGATAGTGGCCATTAAGATATTTTATGAAAAACCAGAAAAGTCTGTCAACAAAATTGCAATGAGGGAAATAAAGTTTCTAAAGGTTTGCTTCTTTTACCTTAATTGCTCTCTGTAAGTCAAAAAAGAGATTGTTATGAAATAAAAACTTATATAACAAATATTTCAGTTAACATAGGTATTTGGAATAGAAAAACAAGTGTGATAGCTTACCTTATTGTGTATATTTTGTAATTTTACAGTGATACTAGATAAAATGTGCTTGTGTATAATGTAACAAAAACTGCCAAATGTGAAATAATTGTTAGTTTTATAACACAATAAAAATGTCTGTTTGTGCCAGATATTGTGACTATAATGAGGTAAGAGACAGTACCTGCTCTTCAGAACTTTTATTATTTAATCAGAAAGACAAGAGGGCATATAAAAGTAACAGTGAATTTTAAGTAACTCACAATAAAAGCCAGTGATTAACACAAAGTCCTACTGAATAGGGACGATTTCTTGGAGAAGATGGAACTTGAATTGGGCTTTAAAGGGTATGTAGGATTTAAGAAAGAGGGAGAGACTCTTGTTTCCCAGGTTAGGGGAACAGCTTAAGCTCAGAGAGCCTAAAGCAAAAGGATAAAGAGCAGAGCAGAATGGACAAACCTGTAGAGTTTCTTATACAGAAGGGGAAAGCAGTGAGATTAGAGAAGTAAATTGGAGGTAGGTTTTAAAGTCTTTTAGGCTGAGAAATCAAAACTTGATTTTTCTGAGAGATTTTGAATTCAGAGTAAAGAAATGGGTAATATTAATCTAGCATTATTTTTTAGAATAGATTGGAGGACTGAGAAAGTAAAAACAGGGAGATGTGTTGTGGCCTTAGTTCAAGAATCCTGTTAAATGTGAGGGACCATGCTAGAATGCCGCAATTTGAATGGAAAGTAGTAATATATTACTAAAGAAGACATGAAAGTGTAGAAGGCAACAAAGAGGAGGAATCAAAGGTATCTTTGAGGTTCCATGATTGCTACCATTGATGGAAACATCAGAGACTCGAAAGAGACATGGTTTGGGAACTAGTTCAGTTTTAGAAATGTTGAATTTGAGGTGACAGGAAATCAGTAAAGATGACCAGTAGGCTTTTAGACATGGGGAACAATATGAGGAGAAATCAGGGGACAAGGTAGAATTTCATGTAGGTATGATAGGTCCACCCAAGGGAAGGACTTAAAGAAGTGTAAGGAAAGGAGCATTAACATTCCTAGGGGATTGGGTACAAAACGAGTGATTTTAAAAATATCTATATATACATATGTATTTTGTTTATTGGAATTTAGATGCTGTAAGGGTCATAGTCTAGATTTTTATATGTGATGGAAAAAACAGCTTCTCATTCATTTTTATCTGATACAAAAGTAATATTCTCTTCTTGCTTTGTAAGTCTGTATTAGATATGATGGATCAATTTGCTTTCTAAATAGAAGAAATATATTAGGCATCTGTGGATATTTGGAACTGCTCTATTTCTAGACAATGAAAAGGGAACTTAAAGTCAGTAGAGATGTTATGATTTTGTGAGAGATACATGTCCTTATCCTGATGACCTAAAACATAATAATACTGGAAGGCAACTTTGTGCACCATAAGTGAAATCTGATTAGGAGACCTTTTCCCAGGCAATATCTTTTTCTCTCTTTTTTTCAGCTTTGTTGCATTTAAGCAGATTTTTTCCCCTTCTTGATTCTTTTGTAAAAATAACTGATATGTGGCAAGAACCCAGAGATGAATTTGGCAATTTACTATTGTAACTCCTCAAGCTATTTTGAGATACCCTTTTTTCCC
>SJYV01054450.1:1524257-1534743 GCA_006410875.1 Neotragus pygmaeus
AAAAAAAAACAAAACAAAACAGGAAAATGAAAGCCGTAACGAAAACAGCACTGCCTGGGTACTTCCAGTGATATTCTTTTTATTTATTGGAGGCTGTCACTCGATCCGAACCCCATGTCTAGTTCTTAGACAAGATTCTGGGAGGTGGCGTGCCTTGTATGTCATTCTATTTTGTGGTGGAGCCCTTTGAATTATTTGCTTTTCCAAAGAGGGCCTTTAACGAGTTTTGACGTGTAAAAAGGGAATTTTTTTAAAAAGAGGATTTCTATGAGTTCAAGAAAGAAATTTTAAGCATATATGAGGTGTTCAAGAAATGTTCTTATGAATCGTCTTATCCCTGTTTTAAGGATGAATATCGACAGCTCAGGTCAAACACAGATTATGTAATATTAAGATAAGTAGGTAATTTAGAAAACTATAATTTTACAAGACTTCCTAGGAAGTTTCGTTTTACAAGAAGTCTCTACCTGTGACACCAAGCATCCTTTTAGGATCCAGCATAAGCAGCAAGTGTTCTCGGGCCTGCGGGCGTCTAAGATGCAGGTCGGATAAACTTCCACCCCTGCTCCCCTTCCCTGGAGGATTTGCACTCTCTCGAGCTTTTGCCAAAATATGATCCTCCCCTGTCGCGGCTCAGAACCAACCTTCTGTCTTGGCCCCAGTTTGATCGACAGCTGCTCGTAATACCGACGTCCACCCGCAGGGAAGCTTCCAGTTAGCCCCCACAGGAACTTGCCTCCGCTCGTTCCCATCTTTCCTTCCGGGTCGGGCCTGGACGGTTTTCCGGTCTTGCGCAGTAGACCCCAAGAGAGTGACCTGCAGCTCCGTTGCTATGGTAGTAGGCAGTGGGGAGCTAGCGAGCTAGGTAGGGTGGGAGTCGCTGTGACTGCACTGAGCCAGGCTGGCAGGATCCCAGAATGGGCTGAGGCAGCGGCGGCTGCCCGGACGAGGTCGACGGCGGGGAAAGGGGCGCCGCACTGGTCTGGGACCCTAAGACTCTTGGTTTGAGGAGCGGGCGGGACCGAGGTTTTCTTGGGTCCCTGGGCCTGATCTGTTGATGACCGCAGCTTTGCGGGAAACTTATGTGGGGCTTGACAAGACGGGTGGGGACCTTACCCTTGATGAATAGGTGACAGGTAGTGAGAGCATCTTAAATCTTGGTGGGAATGATGGAGACAGTAGGAAGTTCCCCCAAGTTCTGGTGGTGGCCGAAGCCACATAAGGACATCTTGCTGGCGAACTGGCAGAGTTCCCAGAGACAAACAGGACTCATGGAAGATTCCTAGTTTTCCTTTTTTCCGTAATTTAAAGTATTAGTTTATTGTGATATTGCATTATCCACCTTGAATAAATAAAGGTATGAATGTTTAATCTTCTCCCCCCTTCCCACCCTTTCTTTCCATAAAGAAAAAACCGGGCTTCAAAATGGAGATGTATGAAACCCTTGGAAAAGTGGGAGAGGGAAGTTATGGAACAGTCATGAAGTGTAAACATAAGGATACTGGGCAGATAGTGGCCATTAAGATATTTTATGAAAAACCAGAAAAGTCTGTCAACAAAATTGCAATGAGGGAAATAAAGTTTCTAAAGGTTTGCTTCTTTTACCTTAATTGCTCTCTGTAAGTCAAAAAAGAGATTGTTATGAAATAAAAACTTATATAACAAATATTTCAGTTAACATAGGTATTTGGAATAGAAAAACAAGTGTGATAGCTTACCTTATTGTGTATATTTTGTAATTTTACAGTGATACTAGATAAAATGTGCTTGTGTATAATGTAACAAAAACTGCCAAATGTGAAATAATTGTTAGTTTTATAACACAATAAAAATGTCTGTTTGTGCCAGATATTGTGACTATAATGAGGTAAGAGACAGTACCTGCTCTTCAGAACTTTTATTATTTAATCAGAAAGACAAGAGGGCATATAAAAGTAACAGTGAATTTTAAGTAACTCACAATAAAAGCCAGTGATTAACACAAAGTCCTACTGAATAGGGACGATTTCTTGGAGAAGATGGAACTTGAATTGGGCTTTAAAGGGTATGTAGGATTTAAGAAAGAGGGAGAGACTCTTGTTTCCCAGGTTAGGGGAACAGCTTAAGCTCAGAGAGCCTAAAGCAAAAGGATAAAGAGCAGAGCAGAATGGACAAACCTGTAGAGTTTCTTATACAGAAGGGGAAAGCAGTGAGATTAGAGAAGTAAATTGGAGGTAGGTTTTAAAGTCTTTTAGGCTGAGAAATCAAAACTTGATTTTTCTGAGAGATTTTGAATTCAGAGTAAAGAAATGGGTAATATTAATCTAGCATTATTTTTTAGAATAGATTGGAGGACTGAGAAAGTAAAAACAGGGAGATGTGTTGTGGCCTTAATTCAAGAATCCTGTTAAATGTGAGGAACCATGCTAGAATGCCGCAATTTGAATGGAAAGTAGTAATATATTACTAAAGAAGACATGAAAGTGTAGAAGGCAGCAAAGAGGAGGAATCAAAGGTATCTTTGAGGTTCCATGATTGCTACCATTGATGGAAACATCAGAGACTCGAAAGAGACATGGTTTGGGAACTAGTTCAGTTTTAGAAATGTTGAATTTGAGGTGACAGGAAATCAGTAAAGATGACCAGTAGGCTTTTAGACATGGGGAACAATATGAGGAGAAATCAGGGGACAAGGTAGAATTTCATGTAGGTATGATAGGTCCACCCAAGGGAAGGACTTAAAGAAGTGTAAGGAAAGGAGCATTAACATTCCTAGGGGATTGGGTACAAAACGAGTGATTTTAAAAATATCTATATATACATATGTATTTTGTTTATTGGAATTTAGATGCTGTAAGGGTCATAGTCTAGATTTTTATATGTGATGGAAAAAACAGCTTCTCATTCATTTTTATCTGATACAAAAGTAATATTCTCTTCTTGCTTTGTAAGTCTGTATTAGATATGATGGATCAATTTGCTTTCTAAATAGAAGAAATATATTAGGCATCTGTGGATATTTGGAACTGCTCTATTTCTAGACAATGAAAAGGGAACTTAAAGTCAGTAGAGATGTTATGATTTTGTGAGAGATACATGTCCTTATCCTGATGACCTAAAACATAATAATACTGGAAGGCAACTTTGTGCACCATAAGTGAAATCTGATTAGGAGACCTTTTCCCAGGCAATATCTTTTTCTCTCTTTTTTTCAGCTTTGTTGCATTTAAGCAGATTTTTTCCCCTTCTTGATTCTTTTGTAAAAATAACTGATATGTGGCAAGAACCCAGAGATGAATTTGGCAATTTACTATTGTAACTCCTCAAGCTATTTTGAGATACCCTTTTTTCCCCATTGGTTTATTTCTTGTAGAATTTTTAGTTTAATCAAATCTAATTCCACAAGAGACATTTCTTGGATTAGTTAACATTCTTAGTCTAAAAACAACTGCCATAATGACTTAATTAGAAATTAAATTTTTATCTGCTAGAATTTCATTAATAAGTTAGAGTAATTAGTGGGAATATCTGTAGAAAAGTTTTCTGTTTATAAAAGAAAACAAAAATAAACAACCTGAAAAAGGACAGTGGAGTATTTCTGGGGGTTTCACTGTTTATCTGAGGAAGTCACTGATCCCTTATCCCTAGATGCTGCTGCTGCTGCTGCTAAATCATTTCAGTCGTGTCCAACTCTGTGCGACCCCACAGACAGCAGCCCACCAGGCTCCTCTGTCCATACGATTAGAGAATCCCATGGACAAGATATACGTGGCAAGAATACTGGAGTGGATTGCCATTTCCTTCTCAGTACCCCTGGATGGGATGTTCCTTAATGCTTATTAACTTGCAATCACCCTTCTCTGTTTTGGCCTTTAAAATCACAACTGGACAAGAAAACAGTAATTTTCCATAGTTGAAGGATTATAATGTGGTATCCAAAGGCAGTCTTTTTTTTTTTTTTTTGCTACTGCCATCGTGTTGCTATAGCACTCCGGTACCCCACCAACCCGGGAAATTGGAGCAAAAATAGGAACGGAATCTGGCATTATATTTTGGTATGTTTTTCTGTTAGTCATGTTNAGGCAGTCTTTTTTTTTTTTTTTTTGCTACTGCCATCGTGTTGCTATAGCACTCCGGTACCCCACCAACCAGGGAAATTGGAGCAAAAATAGGAACGGAATCTGGCATTATATTTTGGTATGTTTTTCTGTTAGTCATGTTTTGAGGACTTTAGTTTGTATATTAGTACAGATAACTAGAAAAATTGATATTGTGCCATTGGAATAAGGCAAATTTTTTTTCATACGAGTTAACTTTTTGATGAATCCAACATCGAAAATATACCCTTTAATTTTTAACCAAATGAATAAATTTTTTGGTAATTTAAAAAAGTTAAATATTTGGGAATTGATTGTAATTAAGTCAGTGTGTTAAAAAATAGAATAAGCAGCATAAAACATTAAACCCGNTTTTTTTTCATACGAGTTAACTTTTTGATGAATCCAACATCGAAAATATACCCTTTAATTTTTAACCAAATGAATAAATTTTTTGGTAATTTAAAAAAGTTAAATATTTGGGAATTGATTGTAATTAAGTCAGTGTGTTAAAAAATAGAATAAGCAGCATAAAACATTAAACCCGACATTTTGAAATTATCTTCAGTGAGTGCTTACCAATGTAAAAACGTGTTTCATTGCTTAATAGAATCTTACAATGAACAAAAATGTACCCACAGATAATTGTATATTTATATAAATTTCCTATGGATATAAATTGGTATTTCACATATCAGAAAAGTTTCCAGATATTTTTATACCTTTTTGTTATCGTGTGATGAATGTATAATCTCCACCTGGAACTTACATTTTACTCTTGAGAGTTCAGGACCAAATTCAGTAATTAATTTCTATAAATTCAGATTACATGCTCAGTGGCACTGGAATTCATGCTCATTTGAAATCATAAGGACCTTTTAATCACAGCCAATTTAAAGGGTAGGACAATATCTCTTAGCAGAATACAAAGTTACATTTCATCATGTTAACTCTGAATTATTTTAGTAAGCAACCAAATGTCAACTTGAAGTAAAGCAATATATCTCCCTTTGTTCTATAAATATTAACTATGAAATAGATAAACATTAAAAAAAATAGGAATGTAAACAAATCAACAAATTTTTATTGAAATGCATGGAGGTAAAGAAACAGAATTTTCCTCTTTTTAAAATTATATGAGTCTTATATGTGCAAATTATGGTGCATGAGATACTTATTAAAAATCCATTTCTTTTGTTGATAGCAATTTCGTCATGAAAACCTGGTCAATCTGATTGAAGTTTTTAGACAGAAAAAGAAAATTCATTTGGTGTTTGAATTTATTGACCACACAGTTTTAGATGAGTTACAACATTATTGTCACGGATTAGAGAGTAAACGACTTAGAAAATACCTCTTCCAGATTCTTCGAGCAATTGAATATCTTCACAATAATAATGTAAGTGTTTCAAAGTAACCTAAACTATAGGAAAACCGTGAATTGTAAGTGCCTTTTAAACATTGTTCTGTTTTTATGAAAATTGTTAAAATTATTTTTCTTTACAATATCAACATTATGAAAATGGAAAGAAGGTTGGGGGAATTACTACCTTATAATTCAGTCACAGAACCAAAAAACATATTGAACACAAAATAATTGTAACTATAAAGCAGACCAACTCTGAGATGCTAAGGAGGTATAGAAAAATCAGCAGTTAACTCTGGTGTCTTTTATTAGTGAAAATATATTAAGACATCGAAAGTCAAGCCAGCCCAGATGATGGGAGGTCTGGAAGTAGGAATTGGAAACTAAGCCAGAGGAATGGCAAGAGAATGTCGATGCCTTTAGGGAAAGAAAGGAGAGAAAGTGGCTGAGGAGTATAGAGCCTTGTCTTTAAATCAAGAAAGGAAAGAAGAGCAACTGTTTTGATTTTTAGTGTTGCCTTTTAACGTTGTTTAGTTACTGTTTATTTCAGCAGGTTTTTATGGACATACTTGGTTCCCAACATGAACTCTACTTTCTGTAAAGTTAGACATAGTAAGTGATATTAACCTGTATATAGCCTAAGCTTTTTTAGACACCTTAATTTCTAATAGTCTGTCTCAGTGCATCTCCTGTTGCAGCTTTGTTGTAATGGCATCTAGGACTCAGATTGTAATTTCCTTGCCCAAATGGATCCAAGGGGAGGCAGTATAATACTTAACAGCACACAGTCTTTGGAATCAGACTATGCTAGGTTTTTACCTAGTGGCTTATCTATAGATAACCACACAACTTGTGTAGCTCACAGTTATGTAATAAAAGGTAGTCCCATTACTCTGTGGCCCCAGGAAAATTATCTAACCTTTCTGAGCCTCAGTTTACTCATCTGTAAAATAATGCTGTAGTATCTCACAGATTTTTTGGTAAAGATCAAATTAGGTAATAACTATGTAGTGTTTAGCACTGTGTCAGGTATATTTTAAGTGCTCAATAAACAGTGCTGATAGGGAGTCAGATATAGTTATCTCTATCCCTATAGTGCCTCGCCTGTAGTAGACTAAAAACATTTCTTGAATAATGGGAGACATCAGTCTGAGAGCAGAAAACTTCAAAGAAGAGGTAAAATTAAAGTAAGAATTTTGAACTTAGGTGTTTAAATTCAGGCACATAGGTAAACAACCCAAGGGTGTAACAGACAATTGAGATGTCATTGATACATATATGAATATTACTAAGCCATGAAAAAGGGTGAAACATCACCATTTGCAGCAGCATGAATGGTAGTGGATATCATACTAAGTTAAATCAGACAGAGAAAGATAAATATATCACTTAAATGTGGAATCTAAAAAATAATACTAATGACTATATATAAAACAGAAGCAGATTCACAGACGTAGGAAACAGAGTTACCAAAGGGGAAATGGGAAGGCTAAACTGGGAGTACAGGATTAACAGATACAAACTACTATATGTTAAATAGATAAGCAGCAAGGATTTACTTTATAGCACAGGAAACTATAGTTAGTATCATAATACCTAAAATAATCTGAAAAGTAATATGTATATAACTGAATCACTGCTGTACATCTGAAATTGATGCAATATTTTGATTCAACTATAGTTCACTAAAACAAACAAAAATGGCTCAATAGAATAAAAATGGAGTAAAAATGTAAATGATCTTGAAACTAATAAAATGAATCAAAAAATTTCAAAAGCACATAGAGCTAATAGAACAGAATTATTATCATTTTAATATGGAGTTCTATGCATTTTGGGAGCATTTCACTACAAAATAAAGGAGAATCAAACTCACTGTTTGAATCCAAAATGTGATAACTCATATCATATATAAAAATTAACTCTAAATGGATTAATGATCTAAATGTAAGCACCAGAACTATAAAACTCAGAAGAAAACATAGGTGGTAATCTGTGTGGCCATGTGTTAGGCAATAGTTCTTTAGATATGACCTCAAAAGCAAAATAGTAATCAAAATACACAGATTGGACCCCATCAAAATTAAAAACTTTTATGCATTGAAGGACACCATCAAGAAAATAAGTTCACAGATGGGAGAAAATATTTGAAAATCAAATACGATAAGCAACTAGTTTCTAGATTGTATAAAACACATTTCAACATAAAAAGACAACCCAATTTAGAAATGGGCAAAGGACTTAGCAGACATTTCTCCAAAGAAGATATACAAATGGCTAATAGCACATGAAATGATGCTCAATATCTTGAGTCATAATGGTAATGCATATCAAAAATCGCAGTGAGGTACCATTTCACACTCACTAGGCTGGCTGTAATTTAAAAAATTGACGAGAACGAATGTTGGCAAGGAATTTGAGAAACTGGAACCTTTATACGCTGCTGGTGGTAATATAAAATGGTGCAGCTGCTATGGAAAACAGCTTGGCAGTTCCTCAAAAAGTTAAACATAGAATTAGCATATGACCCAGCAATTTTACTCCTGGGTATCTATCCAAGAGAATTGATAGCATATGTTCCCATAAAAACCTGCCCAGGAATGTCGTATAAGCATTATTTAAAATAGCTGAAAAGTAGAAACAAATGTATATTAGCTGATTAATGGATAAACAAAATGAAGTATACCCATATAATGGGATTTATTCAGCCTCAAAAAGGAATGGATTGCTGATGCATCCTATAGAATGAGTAAAACTTGAAAACATGTTGAAAAAAATCAAATGCAAAAACATGTAAGTATAAATTCCACTTAAATGAAAAATTCAGAAGAGGCATTTTTCTCTCCAGGTACAATGGAGTCCAATTTGTCTGGGCTTCCCAGATGGCACTAGTGGTAAAGAATTCGTCTGCCAATGCAGGAGATGCAAGAGACCTGGGCTCAGTCCCTGGGTTGTCAGAAAGGTCTCCTGGAGAAGGAAATGGCAACCCACTCCAGTATGCTTGCCTGGAAAATCCCATAGACGGAGGAGCCTGGTGGGCTATAGTCCGTGGAGTCGCAGAGTTGCATATGACTGAACGTCTTTCTTTGATTGCTTTTGCTTTTGATGTCATATCTAAAACAAAATAAGTTTATATTTTTTTATTTTTGAAGAAATGTCTATTCAAGTTCTCTGCCCATTTTTAAACTGGGTTATTTTATTGTCAAATTGTATTTTCTATATTTTGTATAGTAGATCCTTATCAGATACATGGTTTGCTATTATTTTCTCTTTTGGGTTGCCTTTTTGCTTTCTTAATACTGTTTTTTTTCCCCCTCCGCTTAGTTTTTAAAAAATCATTTCTTTCTCTTTATTGATATCCTTTATTTGGTGAGACATTCTGTTGATACTTTTCTTTAGTTCTTTAGATATGGTTTCCTTTTACCTTGAACATATTTAAACAATACAAGAGAAGACTCTACACATGGACATCACCAGATGGCCAACACCGAAATCAGACTGATTATATTCTTTGCAGCCAAAGATGGAGAAGCTCTATACAGTCAGCAAAAACAAGACCCGGAGCTGACTGTGGCTCAGCTTATGAACTCCTTATTACCAAATTCAGACTTAAATTGAAGAAAGAAGGGAAAACCACTATACCATTCAGGTATGACCTAAGTTAAATCCCTTATGATTATACAGTGGAAGTAACAAATAGATTGAAGGGACTAGATCTGATAGAGTGTCTGATGAACTATGGACATGAACAGAGGTTCGTGACATTGTACAGGAGACAGGGATCAAGACCATGTCCAAGAAAAAGAAATGCAAAAAAGTAAAATGGCTGTCTGAGGAGGACTTACGAATAGCTGTGAAAAGGAGGGAAGTGAAAAGCAAAGGAGAAAAGGAAAGATACACCCATTTGAATGCAGAGTTCCAAACAATAGCAAGGAGAGATAAGAAAGCCTTCCTCAGTGATCAGTGCAAAGATATAGAGGAAAACAATAAAATGGGAAGGACTAGAGATCTCTTCAAGAAAATCAGAGATAGCAAGGGAACATTTCATCCAAAATGGGCTCAATAAAGGACAGAAATGGTATGGACCTAACAGAAGCAGAAGATATTAAGAAGAGGTGGCAAGAATACACAGAAGAACTGTACAAAAAAGATCTTCATGACCGAGATAATCACGATGGTGTGATCACTCACCTAGAGCCAGACATCCTGGAATGTGAAGCCGAGTGGGCCTTAGGAAGCATCACTACGAACAAGCTAGTGGAAGTGATGGAATTCCAGTTGAGCTATTTCAAATCCTGAAAGATGATGCTATGAAAGCACTGCATTCAATATGTCAGCCAATTTGGAAAACTCAGCAGTGGCCACAGGACTGGAAAAGGTCAGTTTTCATTCCAATCCCAAAGAAAGGCAATGCCAAAGAATGCTCAAATTACTGCACAATTGCACTCATCTCACACGCTAGTAAAGTAATGCTCAAAATTCTCCAAGCCAGGCTTCAGCAACATGAACCATGAACCTCCAGATGTTCAAGCTGATTTTAGAAAAGGCAGAGGAACCAGAGATCAAACTGCCAACATCTTCTGGATCATCGAAAAAGCAAGAGAGTTCCAGAAAAACATCTATTTCTGCTTTATTGACTACGCCAAAGCCTTTGACTATGTGGATTACGATACACTGGAAAATTCTGAAGGAGGTGGGAATACCAGACCACTTGACCTGCCTCTTGAGAAACCTGTATACAGGCCAGGAAGCAACAGTTAGAACTGAACATGGAACAACAGACTGGTTCCAAATAGGAAAAGGAGTACATCAAGGCTGTATATTGTCACCCTGCTTATTTAACTTATATGCAGAGTACATCATGAGAAACGCTGGGCTGGAAGAAGCCAAGATGTAATCAAGATTGCAGGGAGAAATATCAATAACCTCAGATATGCAGATGACACCACCCTTATGGCAGAAAGTGAAGAAGAACTAAAGAGCTTCTTGATGAAATTGAAAGAGGAGGGTGAAAAAGTTGACTTAAAGCTCAACATTCAGAAAA
>SJYV01054450.1:1535472-1638574 GCA_006410875.1 Neotragus pygmaeus
TGAGAGTTGGACTATAAAGAAAGCTGAGCACAGAAGAATTGATGCTTTTGAACTGTAGTGTTGGAGAAGACTCTTGAGAGTCCCTTGGACTGCAAGGAGATCCAGCCAGTCCATTGTAAAGGAAATCAGTCCTGGGTGTTCATTGGAAGGACTGATGTTGAAGCTGAGACTCCAGTACTTTGGCCACCTGATGCGAAGAGCTGACTCATTTGAAAAGACCCTAATGCTGGGAAAGATTGAGGGCAGGAGAAGGGGACGACAGAGGATAAGATGGTTGGATGGCATCACCGACTTAATGGACATGAGTGTGGGTCGGCTCCGGGAGTTGGTGATGGACCGCGAGGCCTGATGTGCTGCAGTTCATGGGGTCGAAAAGAGTTGAACATGACTGAGCGACTGAACTGAAATGAACTGAATAGTCTTTTTCTTGCAGGTTGTATCTGGGCTTCTTTAGGCAAAGCTTCTTATTGACTGCTTTTTCTCCTTATGCATGGCCATATATCTTTCTTTGCACACCGTTTTGGGGGAATTTTCTTGGAAATTTTGTAATTTTTTTGTTGAGAACTGGACATGTTAAGTAATACATAGCGGCAATCGGGAGATCAGAATTTCCCATGTCTCAAGGTTTTGCAGTTGTAACTGTTAGTTATTTTCCTGAACTAATTTGTGAAGTCTGTATTGTATGTCATGTGTGACCACTGAAATCTCTACTCAGTTAGCTTACTGGTCAGCTAATGTTTGAACAGAGATTTCCTTAAACTCTTGAAACTAATAATTCTCTCAGCCATATTTACTGGGTATTAACTGAGAGCTCCTTTCTCTGTGTTGGGGCATATCTTCAGTGTTTAGGCAGAGAGTTTATGACTTAGCCCTTCTTGGTTGTGTAGTACCTAGATTCCACCAGACTTGAGAGCTTAGGGACAATCTCAGGTCTTTCCTAGTGTGTGCACAGCTGGGCATGTACCCTTCATGATTCTAAGTAATATGTTGGAACTTTCCAAATCCTTTATGGACATCTCACTCCCAGCCTCTCTTTTTAATTAAGTACTTTGTCAGCTTGTTTGTCCTGTTATAGCTCCCTCAGGTGGCTATAATGTTATTTGCTGCTGCTGCTGCTAAGTCGTTTCAGTCGTGTCTGTCTCTGTGCGACCCCATAAACTGCAGCCTACCAGGCTCCTCTGTCCCTGGGATTCTCCAGGCAAGAACACTGGAGTGGGTTGCCATTGCCTTCTCCAGTAATGTTATTTAGTAGATGCTAATTGTTTCTGACAAAGGCCCTTTGCCCTGGGCAAGCTCTGAGTTAGGTCCGTGAAGACAAGACTTCTAGTGGCATTTTCCAGTAATCTGACAGACATGTTAGATAATGACTGTTACCTGGGAATGGGGCTTTGGAGGAGATCCAACCCTATAGCTAGGAGATACAGCTTCCTCTGGTGGCTACTAGGCTGCTAGTTTTCATTATGATTTGGGGGCTCTTGGTCTGCAAAGCTACCAGGAACTGGGGAGTGGGGAATAGAAATAGGATAACTCAAGAATACCAGTGGATCATGTGGTGAGGTTATGTTTTAACTTTTTGAAGAAAACTGCAAAATTGTTTTTTCCAAAGTGGCTATACCATTTTATATCCCCACCAACAATGTATCAGTTTTTCTGTGTCCTCCCAGTATTGTTATTGTCTTTTGATTATCACTATTCCAGTGGATGTGAAGTGGTATCTCTCTTTTTTTTTTTTTTTTAGCGATAAAATTGTCTTTATTCACAAATGACATGATCATTTCTGTAGAAAATTTTATGGAATCTACAGTAAAGTTAAAAGAACTAAGCTATAAGTTTATCAAGATTGTAGGATAGAAGATCAATAAACTGAAATTATTTGTATTTCTGTGTATTAAAAACTCAGAAACTGAATTAAAAATACCATTGTAATAACATCAAAAATATAAAATACTTAGAGAAAATAAGACCTACACACTGAAAACTATTAAACATTGATGAGAAAAATTAGAGAAAATCTAAACACATAGAAATACTGTGTTTATAGAGGTCTCAGTGTGATTGTGGAAAACAAAAGAGGATGTTGCTAAAACTGGATTTTAGAAGTTGGAATTCAGAGACTGCTTGATTCTCAAAGATAACAAAATTCTGCATGTAGTCAGGGTGTTAACTGTTAAAAAAGAGTGAACATATTAGGGTGTCAACTGAGTGTATCTTTATGCATGTTTAGAGCACTGAGGAGGAGGGTCATGGCTGTGAAGTAGGCAGAATATGTAAAGTGATATTTTAAAGCGCTTTTCCATGTCTATTTTTGCTCATGTTATATTCTCAGATCTTGGTATAGTACCTGGCATGTACTAGTCACTCAGTAAAAGTTGTGAAAGTAAAAAGGGACTAACAAAGTTTTACAGATGGTGCCTTTAAGGTGATTCATTACCCTGAGATAATTATTTGGCCAATTAGAAGGAAGACTTGAGGCAGAACAAAAGCTAATCCCAAAAGCTTATAGCAATAAGTTATATAAAAAAGGAAAGATCCCAGAATTCTGTCACCAAGATATTTTCACTTGTGCTGTGATACTTTGCTGGTGATGAGAGTATGCTTAATACATTTGATAAAGTTTTTAAATGCCTTCTTTGTTTCAGGCACTGTACTGAGCATGGGGGATATAGCCTGAACAAAATAGATACACATCTTACCCTCATGGAACTTACTATCCAATGGGAATGACAAGTAAATAGGCAAATAATAATAAAGCATGACAAATAACTGTGAAGGAGGAAATGTAGAATAATATATCAAAGGAACCTCTTTATTGCAGACATCTCAGATGAGACATAAGGAAATAGTTGGTGAGGCAGTGTTCTAGGTGGTTGGAACAGCATTAGCAAATGCAAACAGTGATGACACAAACCTGGAAAATTGGGAAACTAATATTCTATAGGCTAGGGAAGAACGGCTGAGAATGTGAGCAGAGGCCAAATCCTGTGAGTCCTTACCAGCCACTTTATGTAGCTTCAAATGTGTCCTATGGCATGGGGAATCCTTGAAGGAGTGACATAATCATACACGATTTTAAAATAATACTCAGGTTTCGTTGTGGGCAATGAATGGGAGGGGATCAGAGGGAATTCAGGGAAACCATTTAGTAAGGTAATGATTTTGATAAAGAGAGCCAAGGGAACTTGAACTAGGGAGAGAAGTGGACGGAGAGAATATGGGACCTGAGGGAGAATTGTGCCTTGATTTCTGGCTTGAGCCTTGAGGTCAATGTTGGTTCCATTCACTGAGGTAAAGGACTCTTAAGAACAAATGGGTTTGAGGGAGAAGATAATCCATTTAGTTTTTAATTATCTGAGTTTGTGGTAGTGTGTGGGTCAGCCTTATGGGACTTCTTGCAGGCTTCCACTTCTTATGGAAACCAAGAGAAATATCTTGGTTAGAGATAGAAATATGGAAATCATTAGTATATAGTTACTAAGGCCTGTAAGAGTAGGTGAGATTGAGATGAAACAGCCAATAGGTGGGAAGAAGCCCGAAAGAATATGGTATTCCCATAACCAAGAAAGTGCTAAAAAAAATATATATATATATATAGATATAGATATAGAGATAGATAGATAGATGAGATTGTGCAAGAAACAAGATGCATGAGAAGAGAAACCTAAGACCAGAACCCTATATTTACAGACCGAGAAAAAGAAACTGCCATTGGAGGAAACTGGTCCCACAAGTCGCCAGTGAAGGAGTGGTTGGCTATATTTTTACACTAAGATATCTAATGAAGGCTTCCCTGGTGACTCAGCTGGTAAAGAATCGCCTGCAGGCAGGAAACCTGTGTTCAATCCCTGGGTTACGAAGATCCCCTGGAGAAGGGAACGGCAGCTACCAACTCCAGTATTCTGGCCTAGAGAATTCCGTGGACTATATATAGTCCATGAGGGTCACAAAGAGTAGGACACGAATGAGCAATTTTCATTTCATATCTGGCAAGATATGTATCGAGGGGTGTCTGTTGGATGCAGCAACAATGAAGTTGTTGATGACTTTGGCCTGGACACTTTTTAAAATTAATTTTTATTGGAATATAGTTGTTTTGCGAGCTTCCCAGGTGGCACAGTTGGTAAAGAATCTACCTGCCAGTGCAGGAGATGTAAGAGATGCGGGTTTGATCCCTGAGTCAGAAAGATCCCCTGGAGTAGAAAATGGCTCCCCACTCCCATATTCTTGCCTGGAAAGTTGCCTGGACAGAGGAGCTTGGTGTCCTACAGTCCATGGGGTCACAGAGAGTCAAACACAACTAAGGGACTAAGCAAATAGTTGTTTTAAATTGTGTTAGTTTCTGCTGCACAGCAAAATGAATCATATATACATATATATATATATATTCCCACATTTTTTCATTTCCTTCCCATTTAGGGCTCCGCAGAGCATTGAATAGGGTTGCTAGGGCAGTTTGAATGGGGGAGCAGAAAACAGATTGCTCACCTTCCACTTGAGCAGTTAATGAGTGATCAGAAAGTGAATAAGTAAAAATAATGTTTTCAAGAAGTTTAGCTATGAAGGAAATAAGACAAAGGGACCTGAAGTGTGACACGGGGTTAATGGAAAGTTAAACTTNTGCTCACCTTCCACTTGAGCAGTTAATGAGTGATCAGAAAGTGAATAAGTAAAAATAATGTTTTCAAGAAGTTTAGCTATGAAGGAAATAAGACAAAGGGACCTGAAGTGTGACACGGGGTTAATGGAAAGTTAAACTTCTTCCATTAAGTTCTTTTTTATTACTTTTTCTTTTAGGAATGTGATTTATCTTTTCAGTATTATCTTTTCAAGGGGTTGGGATGATACCCTGGAGTAGAAAATGACAACGCACTACAGTATTCTTGCCTGGAAAATACCGTGCACGGAGGAGCTTAGTGGGCTACAGTCAGTGGGACACAAAGAGCCAGACACAACTGAGCACACACACACAACTGTTTATAGTTACATACTTTTGCACTGTGTAGTTAATCCTTTGCATGTGGTAAGAAAATTACTATCTTAGGTAGATTTTCTCTTAATTGTTGAGAAATTTTCTAGATAATGAAACCATTTTAATGTATTACATCTTTTGTTTGTTTTTTAGATCATTCATCGAGATATAAAACCTGAGAATATTTTAGTATCCCAATCAGGAATTACTAAACTCTGTGATTTTGGCTTTGCACGAACGCTAGCAGCTCCTGGAGATGTTTATACGGACTATGTGGCCACACGCTGGTATAGAGCTCCAGAATTAGTATTAAAAGATACCTCTTATGGAAAGTATGTATAGTTGGGGATCCTGCCTGGCCTTTCCTAGCCATCTCTTTTTTCACTCGGTATATCTGTCACCTGAACTACTGACAAACTCTGCCTTCTGCATCTAGGCTTGGGGTAGAAAAGGGACACCCTCAAATAGAGCAGAGAGACCCTAGACATTATCCGGCTGCTATTGATGATGCCACACTTGCCCCCTGGAGCTGAGTGGCCCCAGCCCCAGGAAACTTATGCAGAAACCTCTCAGGCTGCCATCCATGCTTGCCTTAAGCTGTGCCCCACCCTTTACAGAGTGGCCTCCTTGCTTCTCTGTAGACTCTAGACTCTGCAGAGATTTTAAAATCTATTCTGCCAGTGTTATCACAAGTTTCCTAGTTCCTGAGTATGGCAAAGTCTTTGCAAACACTGACAAATACTAATTTTTAAATTGTACTAGATATTTCAAAAAGTAGAAAGTCCTCAGTCTATTGTGAATCAGTAAAAATAGTATAGGAAACAACAATCTAATAAACAAATAATGAATCCTGAAGAATGTAAAGACACTGTCAAGAGTGTGAGGGTTACAAATTCCTCATATCCTTATCAGCACTTGTTATTATCTGACTTTTGGATTCTAGTTATNAAAAATAGTATAGGAAACAACAATCTAATAAACAAATAATGAATCCTGAAGAATGTAAAGACACTGTCAAGAGTGTGAGGGTTACAAATTCCTCATATCCTTATCAGCACTTGTTATTATCTGACTTTTGGATTCTAGTTATCCATATGGGTGTAAAGTGGTATCTCCTTATGGGTTTGATTTCCATTTCCTTGATAACTAATGATTTTTGGACTTCATTGTTATCTTTTTATGTGCTCATTGACCATTTATATATCTTCCTTGGAGAAATTTCTATTCAGATCCTTAGCCCTTTTAAAAATTAGACTGGCTTTTTATTATTAAATTGTAAGAATTTTTTGTATCTCTAGATATAAATTCCTTATCAGATACTTGTTTGCAGATATTTTTCTCTTATTTAGTTGTCTCTTGCTTTTCTTGATGGTGTGTATCATTTGAGAAACAGAATTTTTAATTTTGATGTTCATTCTGTCTGTTTTTATGCTTTTGGTTTTGCCAAATCCAAGACTGTGAAACAGCTCTGTTTTAAGAGGTTTATAGTTCTAGTTCTTAGATTTAAGTCTTCCATCCATTTTGAGTCAGTTTTTATAAGTGGTATAAGATAAGGTCATGGACATAGGTTCAATCACTGGTTGGGTAACTAAGATCCTGCAAGTCGAACAGCATAGGCAAAAAAAAAAGGGTTTTTTAAGAAAAGATGTTTTATATATTTCTCCATGAAAGAGTGATTTATTCTTGTCTGTTTCAGACCTGTGGATATCTGGGCTTTGGGCTGTATGATCATTGAGATGGCCACTGGAAATCCCTATCTTCCTAGCAGCTCTGATTTGGATTTACTTCATAAAATTGTTTTAAAAGTAGGTAGGTATTACTGAAATGTACTGTTAAATGCCTAAATAAGTGTTTTCAGGTAAATTCTGCTTGATTTTCAAATTTAGTCTATCTTTATAAGAATAAAGAAGCATATTGTTTTGATAGATGAAAGTAGATGGATGCTTTGGGCTGATTAAAAAAAAAAGGTAAAAAATTCTCTTTTTGAAAATAATATATTTTTTTGCCTGGATGCAAATAGCTGTACCATGTTGATGGTTGATACTAAGAAAAATAGTATCATTTCAGTTTGTCTGAAAGTTTTTATAAAATTTTGGCTTCTACAAATATTTGCCTCTTTCAAAGAGGACTTTTAAATAATAGAATTGATTTTGATGCTCTTTTAAAGTGCTTGGAAATAGAAAACCAGTTGTTTACTAAGAAAACTTTTATTAACTTTTTGATACCCTTATGGAAATACATAAAAGTTTGAATGTGCCTTTTCTAATAGCATTATATATTATGTCTTTTATTTTGAAAAAAGAAAATGCACCTGTGGTTTTCTATTCTCTACTGCCTATGTGCTATCAACAGATTACTGGGGAACTCACTTTTTTATGCTATATTCAGAAGATAGTTCCTTAAGCTATATTCAGAAGATAGTTTCTTGTTCAATTTAAAAAAACTGAGAGAACTTAATTGTTATTCTTTATTTCAGTAATTTGATGCATATCACATAACAATTTGATTATTTTGATTGTAGAATAATATTCTTGTTTTCTTATGTATGTATTTTTTCTCTTTTCAGGCAATTTGACACCTCACTTGCAGAATATCTTTTCTAAGAGTCCCATTTTTGCTGGGGTGGTCCTTCCTCAAGTTCAACATCCCAAAAGTGCAAGAAAAAAATACCCAAAGCTAAATGGATTGTTGGCTGACATAGTTCATGTATGTTAAGAGATTAAGGACTTATTTCTTAGAAATTTGCATAAATTATAATACAGTTTTAAGATATGACTTTAATGAAATTCCAAAAGGATTCATGGAGTAATATTAACTGTTCAAAGTTACTATATTCTTCTGTGTTTATGTCTTTAGTTCAGAGAAATTAAAAGTCACAGACTGTTAGAATTGAAAGGCCCCTGGGATAATCCAGTCTATTCTTCTTTCTTAATTCCAATTTTATTGATAAACTGGAAGATTTTAAGGATAAACTGGAAAAGGTTAAGGACTTACCATGTTGATCAACACTTCTTAACAGCCAGTCTTCCCAGCAGTCTACCCAAGAGATTTCTTCCTTGTACAGTGATATTCTAAGGTATGTCAAGGCATTGGCAGCTATAGTTGCAATGTCGTTTGAGGATATACCAGTGCCAAAATTCAGGTTGATTTGGAGAAAACAAAAACATTATATAGCACTTTTAAATTAGTTTAAAATTTAAATTTTATTTTGAACTGCATAATAAATATATCAGCATACTTAGAATTCAAGAAGTGAGAGAGCTACTTGCTTCTGTTTATTTTCTCTTCCCAGCCAATTTTCTTTCCCAGGGTCAATTAACTTGTCTTACTTCTAATGTACAGCCCTTAAAAAAAGTGGTAATCTAACTTCAAAGCAAGTATAGCATGGTGTTTATGAGAGAGGGCTCTGAATTCACATGAACTTTCTTTAAAACCCAGCTCTGTTACTAATTAGCTCCATAAACTTGAGCAAGTCAATCTCCATGCCTCAGTTTACTGAGTTATAAAACAACATTAACAATATTTATTTTCTGGAGCTGGAGGATAAAATGAGTTAATGGTAGAAATGTTCTTAGCACAGAGCCTAGAATAAGCTGTCAACAAATGTTGTTAATGTTAACTGTTGTTGCTGTCTTTTAGATAAAACTAAACATGACATGTAACACCTAAAGGAAGAAAGTTATTTCTTTGGTAACTGTAAAGAACTAGAGTTTATTAAAGGATCAGTTTTTTGCTACATTTTCCACTTTAATTTCTTTTTTTCATGTCATAGTTTTGATTTTACAAAGAATACATAATGATCAAAAAAAAATAGAATACTTGATAGAGAAGTTAACATTTTCCCAACCCCCACAATCCAGGAAAAATTACTGTTGATGTTTTGGTGTATATACTTTTCCCAAGCAGGTACATCTGTAACAGTTTATGCTTTTTAAAAGGTGTCATACTTTATTGTTGTTTAGTCACTAAGTCCTGTTTGACTCTTTTGTGACCCCATGGACTGTAGCCTTCCAGGTTCCTCTGTCCATGGGATTTCCCAGGCAAGAATACAGGAGTGCATTGCCATTTCCTTCTTGAGGGGATCTTACCCACTCAGGGATGGAACCCACATCTGCTGCATTGGCAGGCGGTTTCTTTGCCACTGAGGCACCTGGGAAGCCCTGTCTTACTTTACACACTGCTATGTAACCTATTTATTTTCACTTAGCATTATAGTCTATGGGGTCGCACAGAGTCGGACATGACTGAAGCGACTTAGCAGCAGCAGCATTATAGTTTAAGCATACTGCCATGTCAGTAAGTATGGAGCTGTGTCATAATTTTAGTGCTTGCATAGTGTTTCATTGTGTGACTATACTATAGTTTATCTTGAAATTTTGGACTTTAGGTTTCAAGTTTTTTCCTTCTTGGTAAAGATGCTACAGTAAACATCTTTTATATGTCTGTATGAGCTTGTGGTATTATTTGCTTGGGATAAATTCCTAAAAGTGTGACTGGTAGACCAAAGGGTTTATACTTGTTAGGACTTTTGGTATATCTTGCTATTTTTTCCTCCAGAAAGATTTCATAGATTTATACTCAAGTAGCGTTAGGCATAAATCTTTATTCTCAATCTAACATCGAATATTATAATATTTAAAAATTTGCAACTTAATTAACTAGAGATACAGTATATTTTTTTAATTGCACTTCCTTTATTATAGGGAAGTTGGATATGTTACTGACATTAATTGGTCATAATAGTTCTTATTTTAAGAATTCTTAAACTATTTCTGGTTTAAAGTATACTTTTACATTGACTTGCCAAATAATCATATTAGTGCCCTGTTTTACATATTCTAAATACTTTTTTCAACTTGAATAATCTAGTGATTTGGAATGCCATATTTATCATAGACAGATTGCTTATACATGCTGAGGTATATTTGTATTTCACTGATTTCTCTCCTTATTCTATTACAAGTACAATTTTGATTATTATAACTTTCAAATATATATATATTTTTTTGGTCACACCATGCAGCTTGTGGGATCTTAGTTCCCCAACCAGTGACTGAACCTGGGCCCTGGCAGTAAAAGCTGAGTGCTAACCACTGGACCGCCAAAGAATTTCCTAAAATACATCTTAATACCTGGTGTAGAGCACATATTTTTTTCCCTAGATTTAAAATTTTTAAACAATATTATAATGGTATAATTTCTATACAGTAAACTACAGGATTTCAGATGGACAATTTGATGAGTTTTGGTAAATGTATACATACCTGTGAAACCACCACTATAATCAACATACCTAAAATTTCCATCACTTCCCAAAATGTCCTTGCATCCTTTTGTCATCCAACTTTCCCTTCATTCCTGTCCCTAAATAACCACTATTTTATTTTCCACTATAGTTTATATTTTCTAGAATAGTCTGTAAATGGAATCAAACAGTGTATATACTCTTCCATGTCAGTCTTTTTTTAACTCAGCGTATAGTCTAGAGATTCAGTTCATGTTTTTGTGTGTATCAATAGTTTATGCCTTTTTATTGCTGAGTAATATTCCATGTATGAACTTATCACACTTAAAAAAAAAAATCTGTTTCCCTGTTTTGGGCTGTATCCTCTTTTTGGCTACTACAAGTAAGATTGCTGTTGACTTCTAAGTCTTCGTGTAGGTGTGCATTTTTATTTTAGGAGGGACAACAGCCAGTCTGTTTCTCAAAGTGTCATATTTTACATTTTCCAAACCAGGGCAAACGTTTAAATTCTGTAAATTATACTCTTTACAGAAGGAATATTTATCTGCTTCCAATTGGCTGTGACCTTTTCGCATTTTTCTTCCTAAGTTTTATTGATGGGTAACTAAAGAATACTCAAACTACCACACAATTGCACTCATCTCACATGCTAGTAAAGTAATGCTCAAAATTCTTCAAGCAAGGCTTCAGCAATACGTGAACCATGAACTTCCTGATGTTCAAGCTGGTTTTAGAAAAGGCAGAGAAACCAGAGATCAAATTGCCAACATTCACTGGATCATGTAAAAAGCAAGAGNCTTTGTACATTCTGGATTTTACCTATTGTTTCCATTAATGAGATCTTAGACCAATTACTTGTCCTCTTTGAGTCTTAGTCTCCTCATCTGTACAATGAAGATAGTAGTAGTACCCACCTTGTAGGGTTGTTGTTGGGATCAGGCAATAGGAAAAGACTAGATAGAGTGTTATATGACAAACACATAATAAGCATAAATAAAAGTTACCTATTATTAGTAAGTTTTGCCTTCTTTTGGAGGAAGAATGAAAATTATCAGGCAAATGGCTTTTATTCAAATTATGTCTTTAATATTTGGATTAATGTATTCTAATTGTGATTATTTAATTATATGTAGATTCATTATATACAACTTATTTTCTGATACTCTTACTTCACTGTCTCTGTTTTGTAGGGGTTTTTTTGGTTCTCAGTTGAAGTAATCCCAAGTGAAGGGAAGCAGAAAATAGCTGTTTTGATAATGGGTTATTGAAGGATTTGGGGCCTTGGATACTTGTGAAATTGTTTTATGCCATATGAAAAGCATTGAATTAGGAATCAGACACTATGAGTTAAAATTCTAGTTTGGCAAATTACTAAACATGCTTCTAGCTCTAAAAAATGGAAATGATAAGTCATGAACTTTCTTACTTACAGGGCTGAATAAGAGGACCAAAATGAGCTAAATAATTCCTACTAATTCCACCAGAAATAGACTGACTTCTGTTTTGGCTAGAAATAGGACATTTAACCTGTAGTATTGCTTTACAAGTACAAATTTCTTATGGAAACAAGTGGTCAGAACTCACTGTCAAAAAGTCCTGAGATCTAATTTTATCTTTTCAAGAACTCTTTTAGCTCTGGGTAATTAATTATACCTGCATTTGTGAAATTTAACATTTACCTTAAGGAGACATGTTAAGAATTTTTTTAACATGTAATCTTTTTTTCATTTTCTAGGCTTGCTTACAAATTGATCCTGCTGAGAGGATGTCATCTACCGATCTTTTGCATCATGAGTATTTCACTAGAGATGGATTTATTGAAAAGTAAGCATTTTGAGTGAGTGTGGACTTTTTCATGTTTTGTATTAGGAAATTTTACTAGCATGAAAATTGCTACATAGGTTAATGTTACACAAAAGAATTCAGTTTATCGAAAACTTACTGAGTTTTTGTATTGACTAGATATATGGCAGACTGTCATGGTGAAAACTCTACTAAGAAAAATAACACAGTTAACATTAATTATTACATAGTTACTATGTCCTAGACAGTGAGCTAAGCTCTTCACATGCATTTGTCAATTCTTACTATAGGGCAGCTGCTGCTGCTAAGTCGCTTCAGTCATGTCCGACTCTGTGCAACCCCACAGATGGCCACCCCATAGATGGCCACCAGGCTCCCCCGTCCCTGGGATTCTCCAGGCAAGGACACTGGAGTGGGTTGCCATTTCCTTCTCCAATGCGTGAAAGTGAAAAGTGAAAGTGAAGTCGCTCAGTCGTGTCCGATTCTTAGTGACCCCGTGGACTGCAGCCTACCAGGCTCCTCCGTCCATGGGATTTTCCGGGCAAGAGTACTATAGTGGGGTGCCATTGCCTTCTCCAACTATAGGGCAGAGATAACATTAAATGAACCATCAATACTTTTTAGCCTTGTTTCCACTTAGACCCCTGACTCAGAATAGTCCAGTTTTTCCTCTTGATAGCATCTCTGACCTATCTATTATAATTAGCATTCATTTCCCAGATGATTTTTTCCTCTGCTTTACTTATTATCTGTTGCAGTTCATGTTGTTTTATTCTCCCTGCCAAACTGGAAGTTCCCTGAAGACAGCGACCATGGCTCTTAAAGCCTTTCTCTGTCCCACATTGTATCTAAGTGAAAGTGAAGTCGCTCAGTCGTGTCCGACCTTCAGCGACTCCATGGACTGCAGCCTTCTAGGCTCCTCTGTCCATGGGATTTTCCAGGCAAGAGTACTGGAGTGGGGTGCCATTGCCTTCTCTGCANGTATCTAAGTGAAAGTGAAGTCGCTCAGTCGTGTCCGACCTTCAGCGACTCCATGGACTGCAGCCTTCTAGCCTCCTCTGTCCATGGGATTTTCCAGGCAAGAGTACTGGAGTGGGGTGCCATTGCCTTCTCTGCATTGTATCTAAAATATATGTTAACAATGTGGATTCATAAATCAGCCATGCTTCTTTTAAAAAACCACATTTTCTATTTGAGCTTGTGGGGTGCCATTGCCTTCTCTGCATTGTATCTAAAATATATGTTAACAATGTGGATTCATAAATCAGCCATGCTTCTTTTAAAAAACCACATTTTCTATTTGAGCTTTGAAAGAAACAGGAAAAGTTTATGAATTGCAAAATTATTGTTTGCCTTGGAGTATGAGGCAGAAACATAAATATCAATTTAAGATGTGTTGGAGTTAAGATCAGGCATAGGAAAGTCCAGTACCTCCATCAAAAATAGACTGAAGTAGAAAAAGTCAAAGAAAAGGGAACTGTTGAGAGTAAGAAAAACCTGAAGTATTTCAAGAATTTTATTCTAAAACAGAAAATGAGAAGATATATTAAAAGTGCCATTGATGAGAAGTGTCAGTTATTGAATAAAAGAGTTGCTTCCTGTCAATTCTATATAGACTCATTTGATTTCTCTTGGGTATTTAACTATTAAGATTTTACTATCACAGGGTGAAAGTTCTTGAGTTCCACAAGGCAAGGAAATTTTAACAGAAATGTGCCATTTTCTTATTCAGCCAAACTAATCACACTGTTGTTTTTTTTTCTTCATCTCACACTTATCCTTTTACTATAATCTAGGGAAGATTTCATTCATGGTAGAACTTATTCAGTCTCAAACTGATAGCAGCAGCTGCTTCAAGAAGGGAAACTGTGTAGCTCAGGGAAAAGGGTGGAAAGGAGGCTTTTCAGTATAAAATTTTTGAGTTTTGAGCCATACAAATTGGACTTCCTACTTAAAAATAAATTACTTTTATAAAAAGCCAAACTCAGACTTCTATAGTGGTCCAGTGGTTAAGAGTCTGCCTGCCCGTGCAGGGGACATGGGTCCGACCCCTGATCCAGGAAGATTCCACATGCCACAGGGCAACTGAGCCCATGTTCTGTCCACAACAGCTGAGGCGTGTGTGCCCAAAAGGCCATGCTCCGCAACAAGAGAAGCAACAACAATGAGAGAGGTCCATACACCACAGCTAGAGAGTAGCCCCTCTCTGCTAGAAGGGCAACTGGAGAAGCAATGTGCAGCCATGAAGACACAGGACAGCCGAAAATAAATAAATAAATAAATATTTTTAAGCCAACCTAAAGCCAAAACAATCTTGCTTCAGTATTGATGTATTCTAATTCAAAAATATTTCTCTAGAGTAAGATTTTAGAAACTAGTTCATCTTTTAAGTCCTGTTAAAAGGACAGGACTTAAAAGGGGCAAAGTGGCCTGAGTCTTCTTTGAAGAGAATAAATAGTACATTTATCAGGATTGATAGCAGTGCTTTTATTAAGTAAGCTTTACATCACAAAAGAAAACTAATTCATATGTCTATCTTGTGAAAGTTTTATTAATAGTAAATTACCATGGAGAAATTATTGAAAGATGTATCTTTACCAGGAAACAACCTGTATTAGGTAAATATTGTGCCATCTCTTGGCATACATTACTGATAACTTATTTATGCTATAGCTCAAATGTAAATTAATTAATTAAAAGGTCTTTTAAAGATTAAACAGTATCTACATAAAATTATTTGATATTGCTTGTTTTATCAGATTCATACCAGAACTGAAAGCTAAATTGCTACAAGAAGCAAAGGTCAATTCATTCATAAAATCAAAAGAAAATTCTAAGGAAAATGAATTTATGAAAGAAGAAAGAAAAACAATTTATACCAATACACTGCAAAGTACTTCAGTTTGGGGAAAGGTAAAAACTGGTCTTATTTTTAGCTAGTATAACTGTATTATAGTTAGTACTCTCGTGATAAAAATAACTGTTCTCCTGACTCAGATTTTGGATGTATCTATTCTAGGAATTGGAAAAAGGGAAAAAGCTCAAGGAGATCAAAGTCAGAGTTACTAAAGTTAAAGAAGGAAAAGGAGATATCTTAGAACCAAAAAGGATAGTGTGTGAAGGTAGACATTGTCAACAGGTTGCAGCTGAAACTGCTCATACTATGTCTCAAGATACAAAACCTGTAATCAGTGAGCCACCAAACCCTGTCAATCCCAGCACTAACGCTATAGGCATGAAAGACGATCCATGTGCTGGAGGTAGTATGGTAATGCCACCCATCAATCTAAATAGCAGTAACTTGATGGCTTCAAATCCCAATTCCAGTCTCTCCCACTCCAATTCAAGGTGAGTTTTAACAGAAAATAAACAGAAGGAAATAGACCTAAGTTTTATAATGTTTTTATATAATGGTATTTCAAAGAAGCAAGTTTGTAATGTCTGTATATAAACTGAATTGGAAGGTGTATTGAAATTATAATCATATAATGGGCCATTACTAAATTCTTCTTATGAATGCTATAGAAGAAATTAACTTTTCTTGGCTATGCTCTAGGTGTGTAGTTTTTCACTAATGCAGTTTGCAAAAACCTCAGTTTGAAAAAAAGGCCCTCAGAAAAAGTACTTCCCATTTGAAGAGAAAAATGTAATGTGACCTCAGTTTTGGTATTGATGTGCCTTCATATAGCAAAGTAAGCTTTATTTTCCTGTCGTAGGAAATTATCTAAATGGAGAAAAGATAGTTGAACATAATCTTATGTAGTCAGATAGCTTTTCAAGGTTAAATATTTTGGGAGAAAAACAACATACTGGATCAATTTTAGATTCAACCACTAATTCAGATTTGAGACACTGGTACCATGAATCTAATTAATCAAGGGCAGTGTGACGAATGGATGGCAAGAGTCTGTCTAGCAAGGCATCAGGGCCAGTTCTAAATTTAGGGAACTGCTGTGGCTCTGGATCTGACCGACTTCACTTTCACTTTTCACTTTCATGTATTGGAGAAGGAAATGGCAACCCACTCCAGTGTTCTTGCCTGGAGAATCTCAGGGACAGGGGAGCCCGGTGGGCTGCCTTCTATTGGGTCGCACAGAGTCAGATACGACTGAAGCGATTTAGCAGCAGCAACATGGCTCTAGATGGAGAAGGAGGCTCGGTTCAGCATCCTAGAAGACTAGTTCAATCCTAGCACGCTGGTTTGGGCTGTAAGTTGTGAAGCTTAGCAGTCTGCAGAGGTGGCAAGTGGACATGTCTATATAACAGACTACAGACAGCAAGTGTCAGTTGTTCTTGAGGTAACTCCCAAATCATGGTTGTAATAACCATAATTATAAACTAGCCTTGGTCAAAAGCTCAGAAATTCGTGAACCCAGTAGTTAAGAGATCCACGTTCAGAACAGATAGAAAGGACCAAGTGGGCCAGCTGGAGTAACCCCACCCACAGCATGGTGTCACCACTGATGTTAGCCACAAGTGAGTTGTTCTCTGCTGTTTTTTCCTCTTAGAGCTGTTGGTACTTATGGACTAACAATTGCATTTTGGCACATGTTCAAACAGTAGACTACCATGGTATAACTTATCATTATTGAAGCTAAAACAGAAGTATTTCTGAGGAGTTCTAATAACTTCTCATTTGTTTTTAAATAATAGGTTAACTGAAAGAGCCAAAAAGAGACGTACGTCTTCACAATCTATTGGACAAGTTATATCTAACAGGCATGAGGATAGAGGTTCCACTCAAGTAAGGCAAGAACCTCATCATTAAATTACATCCCCTTACAACATTATCCTCTCACCCTGTGTCCTTTTCTTTGTCTTTAGGGCTTTAACATTTTTTTTAATGTGCTTTTATTTTTCCCTTTTACTTTGGAGTGAAAATAGGTCATCATTTCCTTAATGCTTTCACAATTTTAGTTAATTTCTTATAACTTGATTTGTGTTTTCAGTGAATGACTTGGGGGGGAAAAGGTAAGATTTTCCTTTAAAAATCACAAGACTTTTTGGTTTTACACTTCAAAAAATGATTTTAATATCTTACTTTATAGATTAAGAGCAATTGCCAAATAAATACATCTTACTTTTCCCAAGAAAACATAATTGGTGTCATTCATTTTCTCATTTTTCACATAGGAAAATAGCTTATAATTGAAACTTATTTATAATAATAAGACATTGAAAATAGCACATCCATCCAAGAACAAGTGACTGGTTAAATATGTTAGTGTATATCCACATAATGGGATACTGAGCATTACATTACATTACATTACATTAACCTAAGAAAGTTTCTATCATCTGTTGTAAAATAAGCAAAAAGAGGTAGCACAAAAGCTTTTCCAGAATGCTGAGTTAACAAGTAATTTTTTCCTTTGGGTTTTCCCGGTGTCCAGAGCACATCATTTTATAAATTGAAAAATAAGTTATTAATAAAATGAACCAGAGCAGTTTGTTCAAAATCAGAGTGCAATGAATAGGATAAAAAATTAAAAGTTGAGACTGTGGTTCTCATGATCAAGACTATTCTCAGAACACTGAATGAGCCAAAAAAATTTATGAAATTTTTATTGGAGTTTGATCCATTTATATGTTTGATGATACGCTCTTCTACGTCTTTTTGGAAAAAATGATTTATCTTCGGCTGTGCTCGGACTTCTTGTTGCACAGATTTTTCTCCGGGTGCAGCGAGCAGGGCCTACTGTCTCGTTGCAGTGCTCGGGCCTCTCATGGCAGTGGCTTCTCTTGTCGTGGAGCACCGGCTCTGGAGCACGTGGGCTCAGTAGCTGCGACTCTTGGGCTCTAGAGCGCAGACTCAGAAGTTGTGGCGCACCAGCTCGGTTGCTCCGTGGCATGGAGGACTCTCCTGGACCAGGGATTGAACCCTTCTCTTCTACATTGGCAGGCGGATTCTTTACCACTGAGCCACCAGGGAAAGCCCTCTCTTCTACTTCTTAATTATTAAAATTACCTTGCAAAGACTAACTTTTATGCCTATCTCACACCATCCAAAAGGCTGGAATTTGTTGACTCCTCATCCAGTAAGTAGTTACATACCTTTCTTCAAATTAACTTGTTTATTTTATTTTATTTTTTTTTAGAGCCAAATGGAGAAGTGTGTGTTTAATGAGCGAACCAGCCAAACTGACCAAATGGCAAATGGAAACAAAAGGAAGCTGAATTTTTCCAGATCTGACAGGAAAGAATTCCATTTCCCAGAATTGCCTTTCATAATACAATCAAAGGAGATGAAAGGAATGGGAGGTACACATTTGTTGCATAGTTTTACAAATCTCCAGAGAGAATATTTTAAAAAACCTTTTTTGGTATTATAACTTACATTTATAAAATGATTTAGGTAGAAAGAAGTATGTGTGTGTGTGTGCGTGCATGCTCAGCCCCTTCAGTCGTGTCTGACTCCGTGTGAAGCTATGGACTGTAGCCCTCCAGGCTCCATGGGGTTCTCCAGGCAAGAATACTGGAGTGAGTTTCCATGCCCTTCTCCAGGGGATCTTCCTGATCCAGGGATCAAACCCACATCTCTTACATCTCCTGCATTGGCAGACAGGTTCTTTACCACTAGTGCCACCTAGGAAGCCCCAAAATGGAGTATATTGCTAGGCAAAATATTTTCAGCTGATGAAAAAAATTTTTTCCATAGTCAAATAAAGGGTAATACTTAAAGGAGATAATTTTAAAGAAGGGTTAAGAAAATTTTTTTAAGTAAAAATTTTATTAGGTAAATTTTGTTGAAATGTTAGAATAGTTTTTGAGGGAGATGTTTTTGGTTTAGTATATGACCTAGGGTACTTGCAGTTTCCTCTGTTTTTCTGTGATAACTTGCCCATATAATAGCAGGAGAATGATGTATGTGTGCTTCAGGCATTCAAGGATTCAGTCGATTAAGATTTTATAACATGTATTGAGCTCATAAAATGAACTTCATTGTTTTTGCAGTCATTTCTTTGAAGAACAGTGACACCTTGTGAAAAGATAATATAATAGCAAGAAAATAGTACTTGCATAGCTCGAGAAGAATTATCTGATCCACTTAACAGTAATACTCAGAATTTTAAAAGTAAATGTCTTCTTTATTTAGAGGACAGACTGGTAGACTATTTGTAAAATTATATAACAAATCATTTATGACTGATATTTTATACCATTACAGCTCATGNCAAAAAAATTTATGAAATTTTTATTGGAGTTTGATCCATTTATATGTTTGATGATACGCTCTTCTACGTCTTTTTGGAAAAAATGATTTATCTTCGGCTGTGCTCGGACTTCTTGTTGCACAGATTTTTCTCCGGGTGCAGCGAGCAGGGCCTACTGTCTCGTTGCAGTGCTCGGGCCTCTCATGGCAGTGGCTTCTCTTGTCGTGGAGCACCGGCTCTGGAGCACGTGGGCTCAGTAGCTGCGACTCTTGGGCTCTAGAGCGCAGACTCAGAAGTTGTGGCGCACCAGCTCGGTTGCTCCGTGGCATGGAGGACTCTCCTGGACCAGGGATTGAACCCTTCTCTTCTACATTGGCAGGCGGATTCTTTACCACTGAGCCACCAGGGAAAGCCCTCTCTTCTACTTCTTAATTATTAAAATTACCTTGCAAAGACTAACTTTTATGCCTATCTCACACCATCCAAAAGGCTGGAATTTGTTGACTCCTCATCCAGTAAGTAGTTACATACCTTTCTTCAAATTAACTTGTTTATTTTATTTTATTTTTTTTTAGAGCCAAATGGAGAAGTGTGTGTTTAATGAGCGAACCAGCCAAACTGACCAAATGGCAAATGGAAACAAAAGGAAGCTGAATTTTTCCAGATCTGACAGGAAAGAATTCCATTTCCCAGAATTGCCTTTCATAATACAATCAAAGGAGATGAAAGGAATGGGAGGTACACATTTGTTGCATAGTTTTACAAATCTCCAGAGAGAATATTTTAAAAAACCTTTTTTGGTATTATAACTTACATTTATAAAATGATTTAGGTAGAAAGAAGTATGTGTGTGTGTGTGCGTGCATGCTCAGCCCCTTCAGTCGTGTCTGACTCCGTGTGAAGCTATGGACTGTAGCCCTCCAGGCTCCATGGGGTTCTCCAGGCAAGAATACTGGAGTGAGTTTCCATGCCCTTCTCCAGGGGATCTTCCTGATCCAGGGATCAAACCCACATCTCTTACATCTCCTGCATTGGCAGACAGGTTCTTTACCACTAGTGCCACCTAGGAAGCCCCAAAATGGAGTATATTGCTAGGCAAAATATTTTCAGCTGATGAAAAAAATTTTTTCCATAGTCAAATAAAGGGTAATACTTAAAGGAGATAATTTTAAAGAAGGGTTAAGAAAATTTTTTTAAGTAAAAATTTTATTAGGTAAATTTTGTTGAAATGTTAGAATAGTTTTTGAGGGAGATGTTTTTGGTTTAGTATATGACCTAGGGTACTTGCAGTTTCCTCTGTTTTTCTGTGATAACTTGCCCATATAATAGCAGGAGAATGATGTATGTGTGCTTCAGGCATTCAAGGATTTAGTTGATTAAGATTTTATAACATGTATTGAGCTCATAAAATGAACTTCATTGTTTTTGCAGTCATTTCTTTGAAGAACAGTGACACCTTGTGAAAAGATAATATAATAGCAAGAAAATAGTACTTGCATAGCTCGAGAAGAATTATCTGATCCACTTAACAGTAATACTCAGAATTTTAAAAGTAAATGTCTTCTTTATTTAGAGGACAGACTGGTAGACTATTTGTAAAATTATATAACAAATCATTTATGACTGATATTTTATACCATTACAGCTCATGATTTGTTTAGTTCCTTTATAATAAACTAAGAAAACTGACTTTAGTGGATATAAGAATTTCCATTTGAAACTCTTGAAAAGGAAAGTAAAATTTCAAGGTAAGAGTAACAAGTTCTCATATATATTTCTGCAAAAGTGAAACAGATAAAAGTGTTGAAGAGGGAATCAAAGAGAACAGATTCATCTAAAATACCAACTTTACTTAATGCAGATCAATATCAAGAAAAACAAGAGGTAAAACTTTTTGTTGATAGCTTTTACTAAGTAATGATGTTTAGAACATTTGACTTAGTATATAATTTTAATTATTACTGTTGGAAAGTTAGATAAAATTTCAAAATTCTGTAATCTCTGACCTCTAGAAACAGAACTATACTTTCCTAGAATAATCAATTATAAAAGTTTTAAAAAATGTTTTATTTTTGAAGGTAGTAAACTTGAACCCTCATTTGAATGTTGAGTGATTGAATACATGCTACCCAGAGAAAATAGTATGTGTGTTATGTATACTACTTGGTGGTAGGTAAACCATGCCAGAGGAAAGGAATAGTGGTATAAACATAGGATTATCCTGGCCACAAGAACATATATATTTTGTCTTTAGCCTTTTTTTTCCTATTTTTTTCCTCCAATTTATTCCCCCATCTCTGCTCTCTAACTACTGTCCTATTTTCACAAAGATATGCTCTGAGCTAAGTATCAGATAATCTTGAATTTTATTTGGGGATCTTGAAGCCATCAGTATCTATTATAAATTAATACTCTTTAAAGGTATTCTTTTAAGGGAAAGGGATTGTGCTGAGCATCCACTGAATTAAATTATGTTAACAGCCTTCTATCCTGTACACCTGTGAGGTCATCAACTTTGTTATCTCGGTTTCGTATTTTCTAAATAAAATTGACTACATTTTTATCTGTGATAAAATTAGCACATACTTATTAAGGAAATTTGAAGAACTTATAAAAATAGAAACCATCATCTAAAACTATGTAAGAAGGTATTTTTAACCAAGTCTATTGATTTCTAAAACATTCAGGTAAGAATTATCAGACACTGTTAGATATACTTTCACAGTGACATTTGTGCCTTATTCCTGGCCTTGAACTTGTTGACAACTCCACAATCAGTTTTGCAGAGAAGAAATATTTTCTAGATAGAATAAGAAAGGCATTAATGGTCATCTTTTAGTTTGTTATAAAAAAGAATAAGGTGACTTCAAACTTTTAAACCTGGGTGACTTACTGATGTCACAGCATGTTGAACAGCACACCATTTGCACATTTTTTGAATAATTGGAAGAGTTAAGGGTCTTGAGTTTGGGCAGACTAGTAATGTGCTACGTGTGTTTGTCCTACTGTACTGTGAAAGCCCTCAGAACTAAAATTACATTTTAATTCAGGAAGAAAGGAACTCTTAAGACAGTTCTGACATTTTAAAAATATATAATAGGAAGGGAAAATCCCTTTTTGTGCATAATGTAGAACTCCTGAAAAGATGATCATTTTAAGAGTAACAGTGAAACAGTTGTAGTTATTAGAAATATCCAGAAGTCATCAGTGATAATTATAGTTTATATGTATCAGATTGGCCAAAACATTTGTTTAGGTTTTCCATAAGATGGTAAGGAAAAACCCAACCCAACACTAATCATTCAAATGCAGTTCTGACAAGTGACAAATTACATATGAGGCTGATTCAAATGCTTTTAATAAATTAATGTCAGAATTAAGAAAATGTCCTAAATTTCAAGTTGATAGGTTGTTAATTTAGAGCATGAGAGAATAGGATATGTTTTTAAATACTTAAGACAGGGAATGGCAGCTTATTTGTTCTATTCACAGATTTGTTTCTGACTTACTAAATCATATCCAGGCACTTCCCAGTTAATAGTGTAGACATGTATTCAATAGATGCTATGACCTAGAAAGAAATTCCAATTATTGCTGAGTGAGTTAGGCAAGAAAGAAGACTCCACAGAAAAGCCTCCTTCAGTTTTGTCTTATGATGATAATAAGGACTCCTTTGCTAAATAGTCTCCCTGTGCCTTATAAAATAGCTCCCAGGTGCAAAGTACAAGTATTTATCTGTGGCTGTATTTCCTTAGCCAAAGACTCACCATTTCCTCAATTAAGGTCCTGTTTCTATTTACTTTTTAGAATACAGGAAATGCACAAACTGAAAGGAAGAAGAACCTGCCAGATGTAGAGTAGAAAATGCAGCAGCTGAAAATTCAGGGAACCCCAGAATCACACTGTATGGTTAAAAAAAATCCTTTTTATTAATATTACATACACAAAAACGTTGACTAAAGAATTCTACAGATAGATCGTAAATCCTGTGAAGTTATGTGTAAACTCAACCTAAATTTGTTTTTAAATTGATTAATCTATAAATGTTTCATGTTTTCTTAACTTGAACATTAATTTATAAAAATTGCCTGACTGGTACATCCTAATAAAACTACAGCTTATATTTGGTCGTATAATTTTATTTGATGACCTGTTATCTCAGTCATGTTTGATTACTGGTCATTCTTAGCTTTGGTTTAGAACTTTATAGATAGAAAGATTTCTAAACGTGTAAAATGAGATTCCAATGTCTGGGAGAACCAGACATCTCTGAGCAAGCAAGTACACTAGATAGCATGAAACATGGGTTTTGTTTTACATTGGACATTCTGGAGCAGTATTTAATTGAACATATCATGAAACATGTTTAAAACGATGGAAATTGAGTCAAGTCTTGAAGGAAATCTTTTGGCTTGACCAGCATGTTTATCATTTAGTAGTTTATATAGAATATATTGTTATGTATAATTTAACATTAATACAAGTCAAAGTTTTGGCAACATGTATTTATATTCATATCCCTGGTTCTTACTGGCTTGGTTTCTGATTTTAGGATGGAGGTGGCCATTGTAAGAAGAGTTTGAAGAGGAACAGACTTTTTTTCTGGTAGTGTCTTCTCTTTTAAATCTTAAAAAATACAAATTGGCAAGTCTTCCCTTTTAATTTTATATACAACAGAAATGTAACATGAGCTGTTATGACAGTAGTTAGTCCACAGTAGCATCATCCAACTTTGTTTTGTTAGCAAACCTTCATAGTTTTCTTCTTCTAAAAATTCTGTGGATGTGATGTTATGATTTGGAATTATAAAGTTATCTCCTCTCTACGTGCTTTTTTACTTGCCATGATTACTGAGTAGGTAATACATCCTGTCATATGACCCATACTGTATTTCTATTGATCTCTGCCCTCTGCTAGTCATATAATCTGTCAGTTTTTTTCTAGAATGCTCTAGCTTCCTGAAGTGAGTTCTTAATGAAATGTCTTACATTTTTTAAAAAGTAGTCCATTACATGATTAAAAATATGTTCTGTTAATTAGCTATAAAAGCATTTATAATACTTATAAAGTATCAAAATTATATCATATTAAATGTTAATTTTTAAATTCCTTTAAACAATTGCCAGCACTCTTTCAGTTTCCTAGTTCAATCTGATAGTGCCTTTTATGTAGTACAAACTTTTTCTGTTTATGTATGACCCAGAAGAGAAACACTACCAAAATTCTTGGTTGTCATTATTCAAAGAACAAAGTGAGATCGTTTGGTATTTTACCAACATTCTGCCTAATTTTGTATTTACCAAATAGACTTGAACAACAAAGGAAAACATAATTTCTTTATTATGATGTTGTGATCTCTTTTCAACTTATTAGAAGGTTGATTAAAATTCGCAGTGAGTTCTCTGGTGGTCCAGTGGCTAAGACTCTGTGCTCCCAATTCAGGGGGCCCGTGTTTGATCCCTGGTTGGGGAACTAGATCCCAGTTCAGTTCAGTCGCTCAGTTGTGTCTGACTCTTTGTGACCCCTTGGACTACAGCATGTCAGGCCTCCCTGTCCATCACCAACTCCCAGAGTTTACTCAAACTTATGTCCATTGAGTCCCTAATGCCATCCAACCATCTCATCCTCTGTCGTCCCCTTCTCCTCCCACCTTCAATCTTTCTCAGCATCAGGGTCTTTTCCAATGAGTCAGTTCTTTGCATCAGGTGGCCAAAATATTGGAGTTTCAGCTTCAGCATCAGTCCTTCCAACGAACACCCAGGACTTGACTTTACATTCCAGGATGTCTGGCTCTAGATGAGTGATCACACCATCGTGGTTATCTGGGCCATGAAGATCTTTTTTTGTATAGTTCTTCTGTGTATTCTTGCCACCTCTTCTTAATATCTTCTGCTTCTGTTAGGTCCATGCCATTTTTCTGTCCTTTATCAAGCCCATCTTTGCGTGAAATGTTCCCTTGCTCTTATTTTCTTGGAGAGCTCTCTAGTCTTTCCCATTCTATTGTTTTCCTCTATTTCTTTGCATTGATCACTGAGGAAGGCTTTCTTATCTCTCCTTGCTATTCTTTAGAACTCTGCATTCAAATGGGTATATCTTTCCTTTTCTCCTTTGCCTTTTGCTTCTCTTCTTTTCACAGCTATTTGTAAGGCCTCCTTGACAACTGTTTTGCCTTTTTGCATTTCTGTCTCCTGGAGTTTGCTCAGATTCATGTCCATTGAGTCATTGTCCCATCCTCTGCTGCCCCCTTCTTCTTTTGCCTTCAGTCGTTCCCAGCATCAGGGTCTTTTCCAATGATCTGGCTCTGTGCATCAAGTGCCAAATGCTGGAACTTCAGCTTCAGCAACAGACCTTCCAGTGAATATTCAGGGTTGATTCCATTACAATTGACTGGTTTGATCTCTTTGCAGTCCAGAGTTCTTTCAAGAGTCTTCTCCAGCACCACAATTCAAAAGCATCAATTCTTTGGCACTCAGCCTTCTTTATGGTCCAACTTTAACATCCATGCATGACTACTAGAAAAACCATAGCTTTGACTATACAGACTTTTGTTGGCAAAGTGATGTCTCTGTTTTTTAATTCACTATCTAGGTTTGTCATAGGTTTACTTCCAAGGAAAAAGCATCTTTTAATTCCATGGCTGCAGTCACCATCCACAGTAATTTTGGAGTCCAGTCCAAAATCCAAATAAATAAAACCTTCCAATCCAAAATAAAATCTGTCACTGCTTCCATTTTCTCCTATCTGCCATGAAGTGGGACCAGATACCATGATCTTAGTTTTTTGAATGTTGAGTTTCAAGCCAGATTTTTCACTCTCCTCTTTCACCTTCATCAAGAGGCTCTTTAGTTCCTCTTTACTTTCTGCCATTAAGAGTGGTATCATTTTTATGTCTGAGGTTGTTGATATTTCTCCCGGCATTCCTGACTCCAGCTTGTGATTCATCCAACCTAGCGTTTCACATGATGCATATATGTTAAATAAGCAGGGTGACAATATACAGCCTTGTCATACTCCTTTCCCAATTTCGAACCAGTCAGTTGTTCCAAGCCTAGGTCTGACTATTGCTTCTTGTCCCATATACAGGTTTCTCAGGAGACAGGTAAGGTGGTCTGGTACTTTCATCTCTTTTAGGAATTACCCATAATTTGTTGTGATCTAAACAAAGGCTTTAGTGTAGTCAATGAAGCAGAAGTAGATGTTTGATCCTTAAAGGACTGTCCTTTTTTTTCTTCAGTTCCTACAAAAATGTCTGCTGGGATTTTGACTGGGATTGTGTTAAAGTCTATACATCAATTTGAGGAGAATAGATATTTTAGAAATACTGAATCTTCCAATCCACAAACATGGTATAAGCGCTACATTTAGTTAGACATTTAAATTTTTTCTGTAGTATTTTGTAGCAGTCTTATACATCATTCATTAAATTTACTCCAGTGTGTTTTGGGTTTTGATGCAATTATAAATGGTATTTTAAAAAATATCTTTTAGTTGGTTGTTACTAGTGGTATAGAGGTACAATTTGTCTTTCTATATTGATCTTGTGTTTTGAGACCTTGCTAAATTAAATTCAACTTATTCTAGTAGGTTTACTTCATTCCTTCCTTCTTTTTTTTTTTTTTTTATTCCTTAGGATTTCCTATATAAGCAATTACAACATCTGTAGATAAAGATACTTTTACTTCTTCCTTTCCAGTGTTTCTATGATGCGTGATAGTGCTGCACTGAGGTGGTGAGAGTGGACATTCTTGCCTTTTCTCCTATACCAGAGAGAAAACATTCAGCCTTTTCCGATTAAGTGTGATGTTAATTGTAGGTTTTATGTAGATAACTTTTATTAGATTGAAGAAGGTTCCTTCTATTTCTGTTTGTTGAGTGTCCTTACCATGAGCAGGTATTAAATTTTGTTAAATACTTTTCTTGTATCTTCTGAGATGATTTATGATTTTTCCTCTTTATTTCTGTTAGTATGAATTATAGTAATTAATGTTTTAATGCTAAATCAACCCACATTCCTAGGGTTAAAATCCACTTGATCCTTTTTATGTATTGGATTGGATTTGATTTGTTAATATTTTATTAAGATATGGCATCTACATTAATGAGGGATTTTAGTCCATTCCTTTTTCTTGTGTTATCTTTGCCTGCCTTTGATATCAGTGTTGCAGTGCTTCATAAATGAGTTGGAAAGTTTTCCCTCCTCTTTCCTGCAAGAATTTGTGCAAGATTAATTTTACTTTCTACTTAAATACTTGTTAGAAATCACCAGTGAGGCCAGCAAGACCTAAAGTTTCCTTTGTGGAAAGATTTTAACATGCAAATTCAATTTCCTCAAATTTATTTAATACATATGGAGCTATCTAGATTTGCTATTTCTCTTGTGTCAGTTTTGGTAATTTGCCTCTTTCAAGGAATTTATATATTCCACCAAAGTTGTTGGTTTTTATTGGCATAACATTGCTTACTATTTTCCCTTGTTATCGTTTAAGAAGTGATGTCCCACTTATCATTTCTTGTATTGGTAATTCGTGGGGGATTTTTTTAGTAAGTCTACCTAGAGGTTTATCAACTTTCCTAATTTTTTTTTTGAAGAACCAACTTTTGGTTTTATTTCTATTGTTTCTTATTTTACTGATTTATGCTCTTCTTTTGGGCTTAATTTGCTCTTTGTGATATTGTGATATAGTAACAAATACAAATTTTAGGTCTTTGCTGTCTTTTCCTAACACAGAGCTCCCAAAACATTTATAATTTCCTGGCTGAGGAGTGAGAGCAGTATCTTTTGTTATTCATAGCAAACCCCTTTCATCCATACCTGAGTTCATGCTAATGAGGGATTGAGGTCTTATATCTTTAGTTTATTAACTGCTGAGGGAGTATTATTAAAATCTTCAACTGTAATGATGGATTTGTTTGTTTCTCCTTTCAACTCTAGTAGTAGTTGGTTTTTGCATGTTAAGCTTTGTTATTAGATGCATGTATATTTAGGGCTATTATATTTCTGGTGAAATTGACCTTATTCTGCTGTCCATTGTGTGAAAACAGTTGTTTTATTTACTTTTTCCAGTTTTATCATTGTTGAAGGTAATGCCAATACCTATTAGTAACAAATATTTACAATATTTTCAATGATGCCTGGAACTAGAAATATAAAGAATTCTGAAAGTGAAGATCTAGTCAAAGTTGTGAATAAGGAATAAACCTTTAGAGTCATTACCAAAATTTCTAGCTCTGTCTTAGATAAAATATCCCTGATTGATTGTGTGCTCTTTTAGTTTAAGACTATCCCTAAGGATGTGGATATGTGGATGGGAATTTGTAACGGCTTGCTTGTTCTTTTTGTTGTTCTTATTCAGTTATTGTAACTCATTTATTCTGTGAATTCTTTGCCAATAATATGAAAGTTTGAAGTATGAGGTTTGCCGATGGAACTTCAGCAGTGGACATAGTTAGATAAGATGGATAGTCTATTGGGTGATAATACTTTGTCAAAAGATGTTAGTCAGACAAGTGTGTTTGAGTTGTATTTCTGGCCTATTTTCATTTTCCATGTATGAATCTAACTTGTAAATATTTGTTACAAAGCAATTGGTTGCAGTAATGGGTTGCTTCCATCAAAACTGAAAATGTCCCATGGTGGCTAGAACATGACGACATTAGATGGAGCTCAGAGAAGATACAGTACTGATTTTTGTGTTTAATTTATTTCTATTCCATGCCTGCATCTCTCTCATCAACTCTGCCCAAGGAGTTGGACAATAAATAATCACTATGAACTTATTTTAATCTCATTGGTTTCTCTTAATTAATAACTTAATGAGTCCTGTAAGCAAAGGGAAAGCGAGGGATATAATAGTTATGTAGGTCAAGTAATCAACAAGCATTCGGCCTCTGTTCTTAGATCTCTTTTCTCTCTACACTCCCTAAGTGAGCTTATCTAGGTGTATGGCCTTAAACATCACTTATATATTGATGACTCTTAATTCTCTCTCTCTAGACTGGACTTAACTTGTTAACTCCAGATTCAAATTTCCAATTGTCCATTCAGTAGTTCTACTGAAGCATACAATAGATATCTTATGTCCCAAATTCAGGTCCTGATCTCTTCCCCACTCTCGTGTTCCTCTTACCTGCTCCATGTTTCTTCATTTTGGTTAAGGGCAACTCTGTTTCTTCCGGATGCTCAGGAGAAAAATCTTGCAGTAATCCTTGACTTCTCTCTCCATCTCTATATCTCTAACTTAGCTTTCAGCTCTACCTATAAAGTATTTCTAAGAAGTGACTGCTTTCTTCCCTCTACTGTTACTTACAACATTTCTTGCCTGGATTTTGTAGTAGTCTTCTGGTACCTGATCTTCCCACTTTAACACTGTTCCACCTTCAGTTTCCTATCAACTCAGTAAAAGCTGCAGACATTACAACAACCTCCAGGACCCTACACAGCCTGCCTCTACTTTCTCTTGGATGTTATTCCTCTTCTATTACTTATTCTGTTCCAGGCCCACTGGCTTCCTTGCTGTTCCTGCCTCAGAACCTTTGTTCTTGCTGTTTCTCTCTGATGAGAAATATCTTTCCTCAGGTAACTGCAAGAGTCCCTCCTTTAACTCCTTCCTGTTGTTCAGAACAACCTCCTTACTGACTTTTACTCATATATGAAGCTTTCTCTATCAGGTTACTTAAGATGACAACTTTCCCCATTCTCATTCCTGTTTCCTGCTTGACTTCTTCATATATCATTCCCTACCTGACAAACTTTATTTATTAATGATCTCCCTCCAATAAACTATGAACCACGTGAGAACAGGGAAATTCGTGTTTTGTTTGTTGCTATATTCCCCAGCATAGAATAGTGCCTAGCATATATTGACACTCAATAACGTTTTCTTGTGAATTAATGAATTTAATATTAAACACCTACATAGTAATCACTTGAAAAAACCAAAGAATAAACTATGAGATAATTTTATTGATGTGGTAGAGTGTGCTGTCTATATCATGTTAATATTCATTGTCAAGTAGCTGAATGAGTAGCAGTTATTCGGCATGGAGGTTAAAGGTGATGGAAATGAGCTAAGCTTACGGCTTGTTAGCATTTTAATGGAGGAATAGAAACTTAGGTACTTTTAGAGATAAAACTTGAAGGATGCTTTTTAGGAACGGAAGCCAGAGGAATCTCGGATAAGTGAGAAAAATTTTTTCTCAAAATTTAGAAAGAGACAAGGCAATTCAGATAAGACAGGTGAAAGGGTAAAAAGAAATAATGCTCTACAATATACGGGTCAGAATTATGCATGTGAGTTACAGTATATGGGTCAGAATTTTAGATTTTCCACCGAAAGTAACCACATTTCTGTTTCTTTAATAACTATGTATCAGGAGACCTAAATTAATATACTTAGTGCTTGCCACAGAGTGAGAAATTGTGTGAGTACCGTCTCAGTGTATGCAGGTCTCTCAAGTAACTCTTAGCTAAGAACAAGGAAAGTGATTTATTTGCTTAATTGGATGGTATTGAAAGTATAAACAAAATGTATAACGTAGAGAGATAAGTACAACAAAATTTGCTTCAGATTGACTTTCTTTTATCTTTAAGTACTTATTTCTTTATTTGGCTGTATTAGCTCTTCCTTGAGGCCCACGGCTCTCTAGTTGTGGCATGCAGGTTTAGTTGCCCTATGGCATATAGGACCTTAGTTCCTCAACCAGGGGTCAAACCCGTGTCCCCTGCATTGGAGGCTGGATTCCCATCCACCAGGGAAGACTAACTTTGGGTTAAGCTTCTTGCTCTTTACAACTAGTGTTTTACTTAATGGATAGCAAAATAGAGACTACAGGCATCCAATGGCTATTATGAAGTCTCTGTGCCTGGCTTGCCAAAGCATAAAGATGATTCCAATGTTCTCTTTCAAGTCAGTTAGTCCTAACCGCCTCCAGAGGGAGCTCAATAGCCGTCATTTTCAGGATCAGGAGCTCTTGTCTACCCTGGTCTAACAGGACAAGTCATTCAGCTCTGTGTTGGACTGAACCTAGTGTATGAAGATGGGGTCCTAATGAGGCAGTGGTTTTTGCCCTTAAATCAGTGGTTTTTGCTCCCTAGGATGAGAAATGCAAGAGACAATGCATGCTAGGATTTGAGTTTCCTCAGATGAATGACTCCAAAGTCTTAAGACTTTTCAGATCAAGCCTGATTATATATATACATTTCAGGCAGCTTCTCTTGGATGTCTCTGAGTAATTTCTTTGCAGTTACTAATATTACACTTATCAGTATTATTAAACTGTTTAAAGCATCTGATGCCTCGTGAAAAACCTTTGTTGTTGTTCAGTCACTAAGTCGTACCTGACTCTTTTCAACCTGATGGACTGCAGCACACCAGGCTTCCCTGTCCTTCACCGTCTCCTGGAGCTTGCTCAAACTCATATCCATTGAGTTGGTGATGCCATCCAACCATCTCATCCTCTGTCGTTCCCTTCTCCTCCTGCCCTCAATCTTTCCCAGCATCAACCTTAAAAAAATTCTGCCACCAGTAGTCTCCCTTGATTTGTTGTTCAATAGATTTGAATTTGGAAAATGGGTTCCTTTAATTACTGTCCTTCAAACAATATCTAGTGGTATCAGAATATTTATTGAAACTATCTCTATGAACTCCTGGGGCTTTTCTCTTTTTAAAAATATTTGTTGAAAAAATTAATCTCCAAAATATACAATCTGCTCATGCACCTCAATATCAGAAAAACAACCCAATCAAAAAATGGACAGAAGACCTAAACAGACATTTCTCCAGAGAAGAAATACAAATGGCCAAAAAAACACATGAAAAGATGCCCAATATCGCTCATTGTTAGAAAAATAATCAGATTGAAACTACAATGAGTTATCACCTCACCGTGGTCAGAATCACCATTATCAAAAAACCTACAAACATAAATGCTGGAGAGGATGTGGAGAAAAGGGAATCCTCCTGCACTGTTGCTAGGAATGTAAATTGATACAGTCACTGTGGAGAACAGTATGGACATTATTCAAAAAACTAGGAATAAAACTACCATATGACCCAGAAATCTCATTATTTGGCATATACCTGAGAAAACCATAATTCAAACGACACATATACCCCAGTGTTCATTGCAACAATATTTATGATAGCCAGGATATGAAAGCAGCCTAGATGTCCATTGACAGATGAGTGGATAAAGAAGTTTGGTACATCTATAAATGGAATATTACTCAGCCACGAAAAGAAACGAATTTTTAGTCAGTTGTAGTGAGGTGGATGAACCGCGAGCCTATATAGAGTGAAGTAAGTCAGAAAGAGGAAAACAAAGACTGTCTACTAATGTATCTATGTGAAATCTAGGAAAACGGAACTAGTAACCCTATTTGCAGGGCCAGAGCAGAGGCACAGACGTGGAAAATGAGGTGGTGGACACAGCTGGGGCCGGAGAGGGTGGGAAGAGTTGAGAGAGCGGCACCGAAACATATACATCCCCATGTGTAGAACAGATAGCTGGCAGGAAGTGGCTGGGTAACACAGGAAGCTCAAGCTGGTGCTCTCTGATGACCTAGAGGGGCAAGATCGGGAGAGAGGAGAGGTGGCAGGTAGGAGGGAGGCTCAAGAGAGAGGGGATCTGTGTATACTTGTAGCTGATTCACATTGTGATACAGCAGAAACCAACACGACACGGTAAAGCAATTACTCTCCAATTAAACATTTAAAAACATAATTGTTGAATGAATATTCAATTTTTAGTAAGAGCCATATAGTATAATAGAGTCCAGATTATCATCTGATTGCCCAAAATAGAATCAGGACTTTTACACACTTCTTTACTGCAGAGTATGTGTGTGGTATTTTGTTGCCTCAGTTTTCCTCAGTTGGAAAATGGAGACAAGAAAAGCTTCTCTCATAGAGATATTGTGAGGACTTACTAAGATAAGGTTTAATACACACAGGGCATATTGAGTTTATACTATACTGATGAAATTTAATTGTCTTCCTCAAAGATGCAGAATCACAGCTTTGCTTGTTGGCTGTACTCTCGGTTTGCTGGATCTCAGTTCCCCAACCAGGGACTGAACCCAGGCAGGCTGCAGTCAGTGAGGTCCCAGAGTCAGAGACAGCTTGGTGGCTGAGCAGAGACACATAGCAGCGGAAGCACCAAGTCCTAAGCACTGGACTGCCAGGGAGTTTCCGAGAATGGTGGTCTCTAATCATAGTTCTTTTGACCAAGTTGTCTGAGTTTATCCCGACTTCATTTACTTTGATAATAAATTGGTCTGTAAGTACCCCTTACTCTTATTGTGTACCATCTGTGAGATTTATGAGGGGATCTGTACCTTGGTCTCCATTTGTTTAGATATGAAATTGGCATGGATGACAAATACATCCCTGCTTTTAATGTGTAAAAGTGTGAAAAGTGAAAGTGAAGTCGCTCAGTTGTGTCTGACTCTGCGACCCCATGGACTGTAGCCTACCAGGATCCTCTGTCCGTGGGATTTTCCAGGCAAGAATGCTGGAGTGGGTTGCTATAAAATGTTACACTAAATACAAGAATAAACATGGCATTTCAAGTTTTAAAAGAGAATTGTGTAACAGATCTCCTTTTGAAGTTAGGAAGAAAGTCAGTCTCTGCTGATTCAGTTGCACTTTGTTTGGAGTTGTGCCATGTTAGGGGAGATACTAGTATCATTGTTCAGTCTCTAAGTCGTGTCTGACTCTGCTGAGACCCAGTGGACTGTAGCCTGCCAGGCTCCTCTGTCCATGGGATTTCCCAGGCAAGAATACTGGGATGAGTTGTTATTTCCTTCTCCAGGGGATCTTCCTGACCCACGAATCTGCATTGGCAGGCAGATTCTTCACCACTGAGCCACCTGGGGTATTGTAGTTCGGTTCTGTCCTGGGAAAACCAAGTCAAGACCTGCAGTTTCTAGTGTTTCTCCTTTGAGCCTACGTTGGATTTTCTGAGAGTCTTTGTGCATTATGGGGGTAGGTAAGTTGATGTTACAAATGTGGCTGTTGAGTGCTGAGTAGATGAGTTACATGATAATATAAGGAGATGAAGGTTTTATGAAGCCTGAAGCTTTTGGATTTGAAGGCCCCTCTGGGGGAAAAAAACAATACAAATTTGCATTTATGAAATTGTTAGGGCTGTTCTCATGGCCTTGGAAGGCACCTATACAAGGGAGAGGACTTTATTGACTTCTTGGCATATATGCCTCTGTGGATAGGGTTGCCATTACTTGGTTCTGTGGCCACCAAAAGTCACTGAGAAGTGGGCAAGGCAGAGGCAGTGGCAGCTGAATTGGCAGTCAACCAGGTCAGGTTTTGAAGTCTGTTGAGTAGCTACTCATGTGATAATTAGGAATCCTGGTTCTAGTCCTTTGGCCAAGTGGAGTTGTTACAAGTGGAAGAGTTTACAACAGGTAGCTCAGCAGGTTGCTGCTGTGTGGCACTCATCTCCCTTCATTTGGAAGAAGGAACACAGGATACCATTCCAGTGATAGGAAGCACCCTGATATATTTATCACCTTGAAGAATAGACTTCCATTTTTATTGCTTATACCATATGTGTAAACAAATTTATATGTTTCACATCCTGCTTTATAATGCTAGTTACCTCTTGATTTATATCTTTGTACCTTAACACCCTACCCTGAGTACCTTCATATAATTATGTACCTTGATATGTATGGAACAAATCATTTAAATTCAAAATGACCTTGGTAGCTTGGAGACTTGCTGAAGAATCAATGGATGATGTCAAAACTGATCAGTAAGAAACTGAGACATGGATGTCACAGACCAAGCTTGTCAGAAGTAGTTTTGGGATGGTAGTTAGTGATATCATGTTGCAGTTCTTCCTTAACATTTCAGAACACTCACAGTCCCATGTGCTTTTAGGAGCGTTTAGTTGAAGTTTTCTCAGGTTTCAGTTTGAGCACATGAATGCCAGAAATAAAAACTAGTTTTCCCAGCTTTCCTTACAGTTAGCGCTATCAGAGAAATAGTGATAGCAGCAATCTGTATTAATCTCTGGCAAGTCAAAGATTTTGCTTTATTGCTGTGAATTTCTAAGATAATAGAAGAAAACATGAAACAATTGTCTTGGACCCTGGGCAACAGGCAGCCCAGGACTGTGATCTCTGAGAGAAGGAAAATTATTGAAACAATCATTGTGATCACACAGGCTTTCTACAGTTTCTGGATCACTGAACAGGGAGGTGGTGATTCAGCAAGAGACTGGCACATGTGGTGAGTTTATGAGGTGGGGATATAAGCTTAGGGAGGTCAAGATGGCTAGAGTTAGGCAGAATCCTAGAGAAGGAAAAACTAGATAGAGAAAGAACTTAGAAATCCACATGGATTCCTCTCCAATATCTGGCTGAGCAGTACTCAGAGAATGTGTGGCAATCATGAAAATGTACCTCCTAGAGCTCTAGCTGCAGGGAGTACAAATTTCTTACACCAAAAAGAATTACAAGAATTAGCCAGCTTACTGGGAAGATTCAGGAAAATAGCCCTGGTATTACATCTGGGGTATTTAACAAGGGGACTGGAACATATGCCTAGATAAGCAGGAGTTCACTGACTTGCGGGAAACCTGTCAGGACATGAGATTTAACGCTCTAGCAAGGACCTTATGGGATGTAGGTAGCACACTGCTGTGCTTGCTCTTAAAAGCCTGGGAATATGACCAACACCCAGGGAAGCAGAAATGCCTGAATTGCCCTTAAAGTGAGAAAGGAAGAGAGAAATAGGCTAGAGAATAGAATAAATGTATTATATAAGACCAGGAGACAACCAGAGAATAATGTTCCATGGGAGGCCCCAGGGGACACAAGCTCATTAGGAATAAAAGAAGTGCAAGTCTTATATTCTGAGAACTACAGTGAAGAGACTGATGCTGAGCCCCTGATATGGCATCATTCCTTGAGGAGACTAACTGGCTAATTGGTGGCAAGTCAAATATATCAGGCTCTTTCATCCTTCCCAAACTTCCTTAGAGATACAGTGCAGTGTAAATGTTTTCCACTCAATCTTAATTTCATCCCTCTCTTTTTCATAAGTCTCAGCACTGCCTTGCAGTCTTATGACTCCCTTCGCTACCCCTGGCTGTCTTCCCATTTTTCCTTATGGGTATTTACTTCCATAAATCTCTTTCATGTCACATCCTCTTCTTGGCATCTGCTTCTTGGAGTAACCAGACTGACAAGGTATGCATAGAGGAAATTTACAAAGCCAGCCAAAGAGTATCTGCCAAGGAGCTATAAGCTGAATACTTCTTAGAGATCACACAGAGTTAGGAGAGACTCAAGTTTCTGACAGCCAAGTGCAGGGGGTGGTGGGAGAGTAGATGATGAACCTGAGACATATTATTGTAACAGTAAGTTCCTTTAAAAGAGATGCTGAAAGAACACAGACACCAACTAGAAGGGACTCCTAATGGTCAAATCTGAGACAATGGGAACAACAAAACAGCTGAATCCAGAGTTCTAGAGAAGCCTTCTTGAATGAACAATGCAAAGAAATAGAAAACAATGTAGTGGGAAAGACTAGAGATCTCTCCAAGAAAATTGGAGATACCAAGGGAACATTTCATGCAAAGATTGGCACAGTAAAGGACAGAAACAGCAAGGACCTAACAGAAGCAGAAGAGATTAAGAAGAGGTGGCAAAAAAACACAGAACTATACAAAAAAGGTCTCAGTGACCCTGATAACCATGATGGTGTGGTCACTCACCTAGGCCAGACATCCTGGAGTATGAAGTCAAGTGGGCCTTAGGAAGCATCAGTATGAACAAAGCTAGTGGAGGTGATGAAATTCCAGTTGAGCTATTTAAAATCCTAAAAGATGATGCTAATAAAATGCTTCACTCTGTGAAGCAAATTTGGAAAATTCAGCAATGGCCACAGGACTGTAAAAGATCAGTTTTCATTCCAATCCCAAAGTAAGGCAATGCCAAAGAATGTTAAACTACTGACAATTGCACTCATCTCACATGCTAGCAAGGTAATCCTCAAAATCCTTCAAGCTACAGGCTTCAACAGTACGTGAACTGAGAACTTCCATATGTTCAAGCTGGATTTAGAAAAGGCAGAGGAGCTAGAGATCAAATTGCCAACATACGTTGGATCATAGAAAAAGCCAGGGAATTCCAAAAATACATCTATTTCTGCTTTATTGACTATGCTAAAGACTTTGACTGTGTGAATCACAACAAACTGTGGAAAATTCTTCAAGAGATGGGAACACCGGATCCCTTTACCTGCCTCCTCAGAAACCTGTATGCACGTCAAGAAGCAACAGTTTGAACTGGGCATGGAACAACAGACTAGTTCAAAATTGGGAAAGGAGTACGTCAAGGCTGTATATTGTCACCCTGCTTATTTCACTTATATGCAGAGTACATCATGCAAAATACTGGGCTGGATGAACCACAATCTGCAATAAAGATTGCCAGGAGAAATATCAACAACCTCAGATATACAGATGATACCACTCTAATGGCAGAAAGTGAACTAGCAAGGTAATCCTCAAAATCCTTCAAGCTAATAGGCTTCAACAGTATGTGAACTGTATGTGAGGAACTAAAGACCCTCCTGATGAGGATGAAAGAGGAGAGTGAAAAAGCTAGCTTAAAACTCAACATTCAAAAAACCTAAGATCATGGCATCCCATCACTTTATGGCAAATAGAATGGGACAATGTAAGAACAGTGGCAGATTTTATCTTCTTGGGCTCCAAGATCACTGCTGATAGTGACTGCACCCATGAAATTAAAAGACACTTGCTTCTTGGAAGAAAAGCTTTGACAAATCTAGACAGTGTATTAAAAAGCAGAGACAATCACTTTGCCGACAAAGTTCTGTATAGTCAAAGCTATGGTTTTTCCAGTAGTCATGTATGGATGTGAGAGTTGGACCATAAAGAAGGCTGAGCGCTGAAGAATTGATGCTTTTGAACTGTGGTGCTGGAGAAGACTTTTGAGAGTCCCTTGGATAGCAAGGAGATCAAACCAGTCAATCCTAAAGGGAGTCAACCTTGAATATTCATTGGAAGGATCGATGCTGAACCTCCAATACTCTGACTACCTGACATGAAGAGCTGACTCATTGGAAAAGCCCCTGATGCTAGCAAAGATTGAGGGAAGAGGAGAAGGGGGTGACAGAGGATGAGATGGTTGGATGGCATCACAAACTCAATGGACATGAACTTGAGCAAATCCCGGGAGATAGTGAAGGACAGAGAAGCCTGGCCTGCTGCCATCCACGGGTCACAAAGAATAGCACACGACTTAGGGACTGAACATAACAATAAAAATGAGTATGACTCTATGAACATATAAATGAATAATGTAAAAGATAAGTAAATAGGGGAGAAGACACAGCTCTTTCTTGCAGTAGAGCTGCATTTAATAAATGTAGAGGGAATGATGGAAAAAGAAAATCATCATTTACCATTACAGTAATAATTGATGCTGGCAAAAATCACTGAAGGGTGTTAAAACTAAACAGGATATTGCATAGTATCTCCCCATAGATAAATTATTTATTACAAAGGGGAAAGTAATTTTACAGAGGAGTAATCTTAGTAAATTGGTTAAAGTGAACATTTTCAGTAATGGCACAAATTGATATAATTTACCACTTGACAGGATGCAATGAGAAGAGCAACATTATTTCTCTGATAGTCCTGCCAAAAATTCATGACCTGAATATAAACATGAGGAAATATCAGGAAAACAAAATCTGCAGCCTGCAATACTCAAAAGGATCAAGGCCATGGAAATCAAGGAGAGACGGAAGAACTTTTCCATACTGAAAGAGAAGAGAGATGAAAGCTAAATAAAACACGTGATCCTGGACTAGCATGTTTTGCTATTAAAAACATGTTGGAAAAACCTTGAATGAGGACTCTGGATTAACACCGTACTATTAGTGTTAATTTCCTACTTTTGATTATTGTATTGAGGTTGAGTAAGAAAATAACATTTGGCAAAAATTGTCAAGTCCAAGTATTGGTGAGGATGTGGAGCAGTAGGGTGTATCATATAATGCTGGTGGGAATGCACATTGGCGCCACCACTTTGGAAAATCTGGCATTACCTACTCAAGTTGTATATGAGCCTGCACTAACTAAACTTTTCCTCTCCCTGGTGTTTACCCTAGAGAAAGTCTTGCACATGGACTTCAGGAGTTAAGCAGCATAAGGATGTTTCTAGCAGTGTGGTTTATTGTAGCAAAAGTTGGAAACAAACCAGAAGTCCTTCAACAATAGACTGGCTAAACAATGATATATTCAATACACACATACACACACACACAGAGTCTTTAAGTGAATGAACTACAACTCCAGTGCATCAACATCAATAAATCTCACCAACATCTTTCATCAAAAAAGCAAGTCACAATATGATTCCACATGTGTAAGTTAAAAACATGCAAAACTATATCTTAAAATATACAGTATATGATTAGATTATTTTAAAAGGTGGTACTAACAAACACAAAATTCAGGATAGCAACTCTGTCTGCTGGGAATGTGATCAGAGAGTGTACCTAGAACTTCTATGGGACTAGTAATGTTGAGTTTCTTGAGTTACTGTACTTCAACAGTGTCTGTTTTATTACTATTCTTTAAATATGCTAGTTACATTTTTGTGTTTTTATAATAAAAATATTTTAAACAAAGAAAACCCAATTCTTACAAACTGAGATAGAAATGGATATTATTCTTGAAAGTCAGTACAGGAAGTGCAGGACTCTTCAGACATGCCTACAGATGATTGTCCACTTTCTATTTCATTTTTTATTTTTAATTTATATGTTTTTATTGTGAAACATTTTAGAAATATAAAGATGCTTAGAGAATAATACAATAATCGCTTATGTGTCCATGACCACAAGTAAAACTTAACAAAAATAGTTGAAGCCCCTTGTGTAGCCATCAATTACATTTCCTTTCCTACATTTCAATAACTATAGTTCTGAAATTTGTATCTGGAATTACCATTCTTATCTTCCTGACTTTATGCAGGTACCCTTAAAATCTGTATTGTACTGTTTGGCATGTTTGACATTTTATTAAATGGTATCATCCTGTACATATCCTCCTGCAACTTATTTTTCTCCAGTTAAAAAAAAACAACTTTGTCCATGGCAGGATTCTTTGCATCTAATTTTATGTTTCCAATGCTCTAAAATAAAAAAAAATTTTATTATGGGAAGTTTCAAATATATACAAGAATATATATCCATCTACAAGAGTAGATGGAGTATCATTTTGATACATGCACAATGAACCCCTATGTACTCATCACCCAGATTTAATAATTATCAACACGTGGTCAATTATATTTCATTCATTCTCCTACTTATTTCCTCCCCTCTTGTATTATTTTGAAGCAAATACTGTCATCAGTATAATTCTTTCCTAAATACTTCAATGTGTATATCTAAAAGCTAAGTCCTCTTTTTATAAAGACATAATTATGTCTTTACAACAGTTTTGAAGTTTAATATTATCAATACCCAATCAGTGTTCAAATTCCATATTTCTCCTGTTTTTACATTTTTTTGAATCAAATCTCTCTTTTACTTTTTTTTAAACTTCTGGTGGACTACCCGGTATAAGCCATTAAGTATAAAGTTCTGCTGAAAATACGTGGGGCTGACGATCTCTGTGTGAAGAGCAGCTCACTCCCTCCATCAATGGGCTCGGAATCTAGACTTGTTCAGGTGGCTTGTGGAAACCAGCAACCATTTCCACAGAAGCCTGGTTTGTTCATCACTGATAATCATCTAACTCTGTGAGAATGTTGGTTTTTGTTCTTCTTACAGACTGTGTAAAAAGTTCCTGTAACATATCTTTCTTCTTAAAACCCCATTAGATGGTTATGCTATTACTCAATATTTATCATGTCAAATAAAGACACAAATAATACTTTTCTGTTTACTAATAATCCATACTAAACAAATACTTATTTCCATCGTCCTACTATCCTTGTTCTTCCTTGAAACTGGAGAAGGGATGAGATGAAAGAGTGAGGTGACAGCCCCATGACAGTATTGATGTTAACAGATTGAAACCCATCACATGCTCTCCGTACACAGGTTGCTTTAATAGAACAAGCAGCCTCCTCTCTCAGATGTTTTACATTCGTATTCACTATAATTCCAGTTTCTCCTTAGTTGACCTGTCTTACTTTCAGGCTCTCAGTCATCATTTGGGCTATTGAAGTCTAACATGCCCTGGAGTCTTGAAAGTGTTGCTCTCATTAGCATAATGGTGCTTATGGGACAGTTTAAATATTTTACTCTTTCTGGGGTAAAAATAAAAATTATTTGCAGTGGAAAAATGAGACTGCTGATGCTAGTGATTAGAAGCCTCACTCTGCACACACATGTGCACATGCACAAACACAAAAGAAGCCCCACTTTCATGAATGTGATTGCATTAAGACAAAGATGAGCTCCTTAGGGGTGCTAAGAGGGTGCTAACGAATCTTAAGCCTCAGCTGAACTCTTATATGCCAGATGTCACATGATAGATGACATACTCAGTTGTGAAGGAAAAAAAAAANAGAGACGGAAGAACTTTTCCATACTGAAAGAGAAGAGAGATGAAAGCTAAATAAAACACGTGATCCTGGACTAGCATGTTTTGCTATTAAAAACATGTTGGAAAAACCTTGAATGAGGACTCTGGATTAACACCGTACTATTAGTGTTAATTTCCTACTTTTGATTATTGTATTGAGGTTGAGTAAGAAAATAACATTTGGCAAAAATTGTCAAGTCCAAGTATTGGTGAGGATGTGGAGCAGTAGGGTGTATCATATAATGCTGGTGGGAATGCACATTGGCGCCACCACTTTGGAAAATCTGGCATTACCTACTCAAGTTGTATATGAGCCTGCACTAACTAAACTTTTCCTCTCCCTGGTGTTTACCCTAGAGAAAGTCTTGCACATGGACTTTAGGAGTTAAGCAGCATAAGGATGTTTCTAGCAGTGTGGTTTATTGTAGCAAAAGTTGGAAACAAACCAGAAGTCCTTCAACAATAGACTGGCTAAACAATGATATATTCAATACACACATACACACACACACAGAGTCTTTAAGTGAATGAACTACAACTCCAGTGCATCAACATCAATAAATCTCACCAACATCTTTCATCAAAAAAGCAAGTCACAATATGATTCCACATGTGTAAGTTAAAAACATGCAAAACTATATCTTAAAATATACAGTATATGATTAGATTATTTTAAAAGGTGGTACTAACAAACACAAAATTCAGGATAGCAACTCTGTCTGCTGGGAATGTGATCAGAGAGTGTACCTAGAACTTCTATGGGACTAGTAATGTTGAGTTTCTTGAGTTACTGTACTTCAACAGTGTCTGTTTTATTACTATTCTTTAAATATGCTAGTTACATTTTTGTGTTTTTATAATAAAAATATTTTAAACAAAGAAAACCCAATTCTTACAAACTGAGATAGAAATGGATATTATTCTTGAAAGTCAGTACAGGAAGTGCAGGACTCTTCAGACATGCCTACAGATGATTGTCCACTTTCTATTTCATTTTTTATTTTTAATTTATATGTTTTTATTGTGAAACATTTTAGAAATATAAAGATGCTTAGAGAATAATACAATAATCGCTTATGTGTCCATGACCACAAGTAAAACTTAACAAAAATAGTTGAAGCCCCTTGTGTAGCCATCAATTACATTTCCTTTCCTACATTTCAATAACTATAGTTCTGAAATTTGTATCTGGAATTACCATTCTTATCTTCCTGACTTTATGCAGGTACCCTTAAAATCTGTATTGTACTGTTTGGCATGTTTGACATTTTATTAAGTGGTATCATCCTGTACATATCCTCCTGCAACTTATTTTTCTCCAGTTAAAAAAAAACAGCTTTGTCCATGGCAGGATTCTTTGCATCTAATTTTATGTTTCCAATGCTCTAAAATAAAAAAAAATTTTATTATGGGAAGTTTCAAATATATACAAGAATATATATCCATCTACAAGAGTAGATGGAGTATCATTTTGATACATGCACAATGAACCCCTATGTACTCATCACCCAGATTTAATAATTATCAACACGTGGTCAATTATATTTCATTCATTCTCCTACTTATTTCCTCCCCTCTTGTATTATTTTGAAGCAAATACTGTCATCAGTATAATTCTTTCCTAAATACTTCAATGTGTATATCTAAAAGCTAAGTCCTCTTTTTATAAAGACATAATTATGTCTTTACAACAGTTTTGAAGTTTAATATTATCAATACCCAATCAGTGTTCAAATTCCATATTTCTCCTGTTTTTACATTTTTTTGAATCAAATCTCTCTTTTACTTTTTTTTAAACTTCTGGTGGACTACCCGGTATAAGCCATTAAGTATAAAGTTCTGCTGAAAATACGTGGGGCTGACGATCTCTGTGTGAAGAGCAGCTCACTCCTTCCATCAATGGGCTCGGAATCTAGACTTGTTCAGGTGGCTTGTGGAAACCAGCAACCATTTCCACAGAAGCCTGGTTTGTTCATCACTGATAATCATCTAACTCTGTGAGAATGTTGGTTTTTGTTCTTCTTACAGACTGTGTAAAAAGTTCCTGTAACATATCTTTCTTCTTAAAACCCCATTAGATGGTTATGCTATTACTCAATATTTATCATGTCAAATAAAGACACAAATAATACTTTTCTGTTTACTAATAATCCATACTAAACAAATACTTATTTCCATCGTCCTACTATCCTTGTTCTTCCTTGAAACTGGAGAAGGGTGTGGGATGAGATGAAAGAGTGAGGTGACAGCCCCATGACAGTATTGATGTTAACAGATTGAAACCCATCACATGCTCTCCGTACACAGGTTGCTTTAATAGAACAAGCAGCCTCCTCTCTCAGATGTTTTACATTCGTATTCACTATAATTCCAGTTTCTCCTTAGTTGACCTGTCTTACTTTCAGGCTCTCAGTCATCATTTGGGCTATTGAAGTCTAACATGCCCTGGAGTCTTGAAAGTGTTGCTCTCATTAGCATAATGGTGCTTATGGGACAGTTTAAATATTTTACTCTTTCTGGGGTAAAAATAAAAATTATTTGCAGTGGAAAAATGAGACTGCTGATGCTAGTGATTAGAAGCCTCACTCTGCACACACATGTGCACATGCACAAACACAAAAGAAGCCCCACTTTCATGAATGTGATTGCATTAAGACAAAGATGAGCTCCTTAGGGGTGCTAAGAGGGTGCTAACGAATCTTAAGCCTCAGCTGAACTCTTATATGCCAGATGTCACATGATAGATGACATACTCAGTTGTGAAGGAAAAAAAAAAATGTGTGTATGTGTTTGCTGGAAACATGTTGTTTGACACTGATTAAACTGTGAGACATATTTTTAACTATTTTGGAATGAACTGTCCTTAAAAACATTTAAACAAGATGCATGTCTGAAATACACATGACTTTTGAGGATGTTTTCAAGAAACACAAAGCTGCCTATAGTTGGATAAGGCTTCCTTTCCCACAGTTACCCACGGAGCCAGAACTCAGGAGGGAGAGGGAAGAAACCAGCTTAGCTAGGCAGCCTGGAGGGGAGGATAGCAGGAGAAAGGGGTGGTGAGCTCCGCCCAGGAGGAGGAGCCACTCCTCTTTCTTTGGCAGCCCAGAGCAATTATTTCATGAAAAGCCATCTTGATGACATGTGCCCTGTTCACATGCCCCAAACATGCTGTCCAGCTGCACTTTTTCCTGTGTGGAAACATTGTATGAGTCATCTACTGGTATCTGGGTGAAGCAGGAACCTGAGCAGGTCTCACTTGAAGTCTTGTTGACCCTGAGAACCTAGCACTGATTTAGAGCATCACTTTGTTCAGGTAGAGGACTCTTTCAGCAGTTAGGACTGCCAGCTTTCCACAGCCAAAATTCAGTGGTAGTCACTGACCTCACGGTCTTGACAGTCTCTAGACAGGGTTAGAGGATGCAGCATGGACATGCAGGCTTCACCACCTGCTCTGCCCTCGAATTACAGATACACCAAGAATACACATCACAACTGCATCATCAGAAAAAGGAGGGTAGAAGTGCTTCTAGCCCTGTGCCATATTTTAGATCCAACACTTTGTGCACTTACCTTGGAAAAAGCTTTGGAAACAGAGGAAGTCATAGTTTGATGGCATTGTTTGAATTTGACAACGTCACTGGTACAACTTTTCCTTCGATAGTTTCCTAAACTCAGCTATGTTCAGTATATATGTTCTTAAGAGGTAAATTCTGTTTAGTAGTAGGGGAAATGGTCATGATCCTTGGTCATACTAGGATCATATCATACTAGGTCATACTAGGACTAAAATCTAGGTCATACTTTGAGATTATTCTGTACAAGAGAACCTCAGGAAAAACAGAGTTTCATAATGATAATAAGCCACAGCTTTATTCAACAAACATTGTATCAGTGACTTGTATTGAGTTATCAGTGTTTGGTAACTAGATTGTGAATACTTGTATGGCAAAGATCCAAGTTTTCTTCATCTTTTGTTCGCTATGGCAGTTAGTACATGGCAGAGATTCAGTAAAGTAGAGCAGAGTATCTAAATAATAATAATACTGAGTTGACCAAAATGTTCCTTCAGGTTTTTCCATAACATCATACAGAAAAACCCAAAAGAACATCTTGGCCAACCCTGTAGTTAGTGTTGAGAATGAGATTATTAATGATCTGTGGGATCCTAGAGGGAGAGATGAGACTGGGGCAACTAAAAATGCTTCAAGGGGTAGTGTTTTTTGACAGATAGATGGACCTTAATAGATTGAAATAAGGGCTATCATATATTGGGTGCCAGTCACTGTGCTAAGCATTTTGCATGTATAATGCAACAGAATCCTCCAAGCAACCCTATGAGAAAAGCATGATCAATAGATTGAAATAAGGGCAATCATATAATGTGTACCAGGCACTGTGCATTTTGCATGTATAATCCAACAGAATCCTCCAAGCAACCCTATGAGGAAAGCACGATCAATATCCCCATTTTAGTGCTGAAGAAACTTGTGGCTCAGGCAGATTAAGTCATCTTATCAAAGTCACACAGCTGGAAGGTGACAGAGTCAGAACTGAATCTAGTCTAACATGAAGGGTATGCTCTTTAACACTGGGCTATATTGTTCTCTGTTCTAGGAAGTGAGACAAGTGGTTTAGTGTTTGGAAATCATGGACCACATTCTAAAAGCATTTATTAGTTGATGTGACTAGAGAGTAGACTATGTGGATGGGAGAACAGTGGGAGATAAGGTTGTTCCGATAAGTCAGGGTACATCTCAGAGAACTTGATATGATGCTATCCTAAGGAACTGGGGGGGTTTGGAAGGGGATGGAAACATTCAATGCCTATTATTGAAGTGGCAGGATTAGATATGTGCTTCAGGAAGACAACTTGGTGTGAAGGGGCAGAATGAGAAGCAGAAAAACCAGTAAGGTGGCTATGGCAGTAGTGGCACAGGAGTGGCAAGGCATGCTGAACACCAAAAGCATATGATTTCCTCCAGCAAGTCTAACTGGGATTGTTTCATTTTAAGAAAAACTAAAACGCATTTAAAAATCTAAATAATTATTAGCTTTATAAAATGTGTTACACTTGAGAGCTTTTAAATAGGATTTAAGAACTGATGTCTTCAAATTGTGGTGTTGGAGAAGGCCCTTGAGAGTCCCCTGGACTGTGAGGAGATCAACCAGTCAATCCTAAAGGAAATCAACCCGGAATATTCATTGGAAGGATGCTGAAGCTGAAGCTCCAATACTTTGGCTTCCTGATGCAAAGGGCTGACTCATTGGAAAAGACCCTGATGCTGAAAGACTGAGGGCAGGAGAAGGGGATGACAGAGGATGAGATGGTTGGATGGCATTACCAACTCAATGAACATGAGTATGAACAAACTCCAGGAGATAGTGAAGGACAGCCTGGGGTCCATGGGGTCACAAAGAGTCTGGCATGACTTAGTGACTGAACAACAGCAAAACAGAATTCAGGGAGTCTTTGCACATCTCTGGGAACTGTGGGAACCAACCTGTACTTCTGTAACATCCTGTGTATATATATTTTTTCTTTATTTTTGGTTCACTGGTTCTTCGTGGCTTCTCAGGCTTTTCTGTAGTTGTGGAGTGGAGGGGCTGCTCTCTAGGTGTGGGGCTTCTCATTGTGGTGGCTTCTCGCATTTAGTGCACAGGCTTTAGGGCAGGGGGGCTTCAGTAGCTGTGGCGCACGGACTCAGTAGCTGCGGTCCCTGGGCTCTAGAGCACAGGCTCAGTAGTTTTGGTGCACAGGCTTAGTTGTACTGTGGCATGTGGGACCTTTCCAGACCGAGGATTGAACTTGTGTCCTCTGCATTGGCAGTGAATTCTTTACCACTGAGCCACCAAGGAAGCCCTTGTGTGACATTCTTAAAGGAACATTTGTTGATCAATCATCACAAAGGAATATAGGGAATATATATGTCTCTTAAAACAAAACCCCCTTGTCTACATGACTCTACTTTATGAATGCCACTTAAATGTCATTACATTTCTGATAAATTCCTGAAATATTTCCAAAGAAATAGAAATCAGTAGAATTAAGCATTGGAAAACTCTCAGACAATTGCTTCTGGACTGTGCTCTGGATCTACAAGTAATTCCCTGACGTACAATGCTCACTTATATTCCTGAGCTGTGTGTGTAGTACTTTGGCAAGTGTGACACCATGACATGCACTGACTACACAGACTTTCCCCTTGTCCAAAGGGAATCACTCATGAGAAGGCAGGCGCTCTCATCTTCCTTTCAGAGGGATTTCACCCTGTGGATTCCCCACCCAGAAATGCAGAATAAACAAATAACAACAATTAGGTTGACTCTGAGATCTCATCACCCACCTTCTGAGGTCTTAACAGCCAACCTAGAAGCATGTCCTGTTGAACCACTGTGTGAGAATGAGAGTTTCACATCTCTATGGCCATGGGGATATTTTGCCTGTCTCCACAGGTCAGCATTTTTCATTTCTTCCTTGAAACTCGATCACATGGATGCTATGGAATTATTAATTTCAAATATGGGAGTGATTATGTTAAAATGAGTTGTCTTTTAGAGATACATAATGAATATGTATAGATGAAATTATATGATGCTGGGACCTCCCAGGTGGCCCAAAGGCTAGGACTCCATGCTCCCAGTGCAGGGGGCCTGGGTTTGATCTTTGGTCAGGGAACTAGATCCCACTTACTGCAACTAAGACTCGCCATGCACAACTAAGGATCCTGTATGCTGCAACGAAGACCCAGTGCTGCCAAATAAACAAACATTTTACAATAAAAATTTTTTAAAAAGAAATTCTGCAGTGCCTAGAATTTGCTTCAAAATGCCGAGGAGGACTTCCCTCATGGCTCAGTGAGAACGAATCTGCCTGCCAGTGCAGGGGACACGGGTTCGATCCCTGATCCGAGAAGATCTCACCTGCCACGGAACACCTAAGTCCTCATGCTCCAACTACTGAGCCTGTGCTCTGGAGCCCGGGAACCACAACTATCGAAAGCCAAGTGCCCTAGAGCCTGTGCCCCACAGCGAGGGGAGCCACCACAGGGAGAAGCCGCACACGGAAGCTAGAGAGGAAGCCCCACTCGCCACAGCTAGAGAGAAAGCTTGCGCAGCAGTGAAGACGCAGCACAGCCAAACGTGAAACAAACAACATGTTTAAATGCACAGGATGGAGGGGAATCAGAGTGAGGGGTGTGCAGACAAAATAGTAATGGCCAGGAGTCGATGCTTGTTGATGCTGGAGAATGGGTGCATGGGGGATCATGATATCATTCACTATATGTTAGTGAATAATAACTATCTTTATAAAAAGCCTAATATTTATATGTTTTAAATTATACATAATTTTAAAATGAGCACTCTTTATGTAGAGGGCAGAATTAGCAAAGTTTAGATTTGGGGTTGAACATTGTAGTGAAGGGGCTTCCCTGGTGGCTCAGACAGTAAAGCGTCTGCCCGCAATGCAGGGGACCGGGGTTTGATTCCTGGGTCGGGAAGATCCCCTGGAGAAGGAAATGGCAATCCACTCCAGCACTCTTGCCTGGAAAATCCCATGGACAGAGGAGCCTAATAGGCTACAGTCCGCGGGGTCGCAAAGAGTCGGACACGACTGAGCGACGTCACTTTCCCTTTCATTGCAGTTAAAAAGGAGAAATGGTGTGAACTGTTTTTAGAAAAATGTGTACATCAGTAATTTCTCTTTATTGTTCATTATACACTATNGCGGGGTCGCAAAGAGTCGGACACGACTGAGCGACGTCACTTTCCCTTTCATTGCAGTTAAAAAGGAGAAATGGTGTGAACTGTTTTTAGAAAAATGTGTACATCAGTAATTTCTCTTTATTGTTCATTATACACTATTCTACCACCTGCCTCTAAGGCTACACTAACTCTATAGAGCTGTGCTTAGTTTCCTATGCATTTACCTGAGTCTTTTATCTTTATTTCTAGAGTTTTTTCACCTCTGGCTTGTCTCTTTCATTAGATTAGTAATCTCATCATGGCAGGACATTCCATGTAACCAGCCCCTCACTCCATAGCCCTGAGTACTATGATTTTCCAAGAATGATAAAATTTTAAAAAGATAGATCAGAGTGTAAGCCAATATTTTTCAAAAGACTTGCAATGGGATGGTTAATTGTCTAAATGTTGGTTTATGCATCAGAAACTGCTGAGTTTGCTTCAGTCATCAACACTGATTCTGAAGTTAAGGGGGAGACATAACTTTTTCTTTCTGTAAAACAGAAATAGGGCTTTCCAACCCACTCCAGTATTCTTGCCTGGAGAATCCCATGAACAGAGGAGCCTGGTGGGCTACAGTCCATGGGNGTGAACCCGTGACTCAGTTCAGTGGAGGGCAATTCTTCAGACAGGGGGACATCTCTGGGCCAATTTACAGCCTGTAACTACAGTCTCTGGGGGATGAGTGCTCTGACCTGATAATGGGGGTCTGATTGGGGTGTCAACATCATCCAGTACTGAGAGTGTTATCACTCTTGTTTAACATTTTTTCATCTTTGCAATAACGATTTATTGAGCACCTACTGTGTGTCAGACTCTGGGCTTAGCACTGAGGCTTCAGCAGAGAACCAAGCCTGCTCTCAGGAAGCATATTCTGGGAGTAAATTCAACAGGTTATTACAGTAGATTATTATAATTCACTGTAAAATGTGACTATGTGGCATTACAGGGGGCTTTGGGAGGAGCGGTGAGGCCCCTGGGGTGCCTGGGGTAGAGGAGAGGTCAGGCAAGACTTCCTGAAGGAAGTGATGTGAAACTCAGTTCTGTAGTGTAGGTGTCATCTGCGTAACGTGGTGGGATGGTGTTCCAGGCAGAGAGAACAGCATGTGCAGAGATATCCAAGCAAGAGAGACCACAGTGCTTTCTGGGAACTGACTGTCCTGCAAGACTGTTTTATTTCATAGACATTTAAATTTCTGCAGACATGTCCAAGGGGACACCGATCTGTCGTTTTGTTTTCCTTTTTAGAAATGTTTGTTTATTCATTTGGCTGCCTCTTAGATCTGGCACGTGGGTTCTTAGTTGCGGGCTACCCTCTAGTTGCAGCACGTGGGCTCAGTATCTGCAGTGCTGGGGCCTAGTTGGCCATGGCATGTGGGATCTTAGTTCTCCAACCAGGGACTGAGCCCACGTCCCCTGCATTGGAAGGCGGATTCTTAACCATTGGACCACCAGGGCAATCCCTGCTCTGTCATTTTAAAACTCCTGGAGGACACGGTCTGTCTTCTCGGTCATCTTTGTTGAAGCTCAAGCTGTTTGTTCCTATATTCGTGCTAAGTTGCTTCAGTCGTGTCTGACTCTTTGCGACCCCATGGACTGCAGCCTGCCAGGCCCCTCTGTCCATGGAATTCTCCAGGCAAGAGTACTGGAGTGGGTTGCCATGCCCTCCTCCAGGGGATCTTCTCTACCTGGGGATTGAACCTGCGTCTCTTATGTTTCCTGCATTGGCAGGTGGGTTCTTTACCACTAGCACCATCTGGGAAGCCCTGTCCCCATGTTAACTGTTCACAAAGTCTCACAACCCTTCTGTGTTCTAGATGGTTGCACCCGTGTGTAAGGTAACACTTGCGAAGGTGGTTAAGTTTGTGGAAGGTTTCGTGAGCTGCAAAGGGTCTCCCACACTTCCACACTGTGGAGGGCTGTACCTGCACGGAGTCGACAGTGCTCGCTGAAGGGTGGCCTTGAGTGAGGTGACTCTGGGCGTCAGGGCTGTGAGTCCAGAGTGCAGGACAGGCCCGGTTTCCAGTGGCCGGGGCCTCTTTCCCCCTGCTACACTCTCCCTTCCCCACAGTGTAGACAGACTGTGCTGACCCCCTGGGCCTCAGACTCCTGACCTTTGTGGGGAGCATGGGGCACACTGTCTGGATTCCTGGAACAGGAAATAGTCTGTGCAGAACTCATGGTTAGATGTCTGCAAGAATAAATAGTGGGACTTCCCTTACGGTCCACACTCTGTGTACAGGGGCCACTGGTTCAATCCCTGGTCAGGGAAGATCCCGCATGCCGCATGGTATGGCCAAAAAAAAAAAAAAGACTAAATAGTGAGCTGTCAGCTGTGGCATGCACACTCACCACATGGGGGCTGAGATGAGGACAGAGATAATGGCTATTACAACAACTGCTGTTTATGAGGCCCTTGCCCTGTGTTAAATGTTTCTCAGGAACTGTTTCATTTAGTCTTTGAAATAACCTAATCTGCTCAGTATTGTATTCTCCCCATTTAACCGATGAGGAAACTGAGGCTCAGAGACACACTGACTTGTCTAAGGACACAGAGCAAGTCAGTGCAGAACTAGGACTTCAATTCCTATCTGTGTGACCCCAAAGCTCATTCTGTGAGCTCTATTCTGCCCAAGGTGCCCAGGGCAAGGGGTGCTCAGAGGAGGGTGAGGCTGCCTCCGCATGGAGGATGGTTTTGGGGATGACTTCTCTGAAGAAGGAGCTTTTGAACTGGGTCTTGAGGGATGGAAGGGAGTTCAGATGGAGAAGAGAAAGGGCATTCCAGACAGAGACCAGTACAGGCAAAGCCTAGAGGCCACACAGCAGGTTCCTACAGAAGGGGCTCCACCAAAGTGCTCACTGCTCATGTGTGTGATTTCTCTTCCAGGCGGTCGGGACAGGGCGGGGCGGCCCCTGCTTCTGGTGTCGACCACCAAGGGTCCCTGGGAGGCGCCATGGTGCACAGCCTCGGAGGTCACCAAGCTGTTTTCTTACCTGTGCACCATCCCCAGGTAAGGGGCTGGGCCAGCCTGAGCACCCCATACCCCCTCGGCCTCTCAGCCCAGACCCCAGCACCAGGTACCATATGAAGAGACGTCACATCCTCTCGGTCCTGAGCCAGATGCTGGGAAGAAAGCAGGACAGACCGAAAAAGCAGGATAGTCCCTGCCACTGGGGCGTTCCCAGGCTGGCAGGGGAGATGGATGGTGTGCAAGGAACCAGCCACGGACCAGCAGCTCTCAGGAGTGTTAGTGTGGTGAAGAAAACAGGGATATCGTAGATCAGTGTGGTTCTCAAACTCAGCAGGCATCAGAACCATCTGGAGGGCTGTTAAAACAGATGGTTGGGCCCCACCTCCAGAGTTTCTGGTTCAGTCGACCTGTCTGCATAAGGTCTGACGATGTGTATTTCTAACAAGTTTCCTGGTGATACTGCAAAGGGTGGGCTCCAAACACGTTTTGAGAGCCTCTGTTGTAAAATGAAGGGCGAGGGGTGGTTAGTTTCCATTGAGAAATCAGGGAAGGCTTCCCCGAGGAAGTGATAATTGAGTTGGTGATGTACAGCGAAGCTTGGCATGCTGCAGTCCATAGGAGAGTCAGACAGACTGAGCAACTGAACTAAACTGATCTGAATTATAGATATTTGTTGAACAGATGAAGGAAAGGTGAATGGGTGAAGGAACTGAATAAGTGAGAGAGCGGAAGAATGAGTGAGTGATGAGGCTCACTCATCCCTCATGACGAGTGATGACCAGGCTTATTGCTACCACCGCCCCTTCCCTCCATCTCCCATAAGACGTCAGGTTGGACTGCCTGGGGGAAAGATAGCATCTTTCCTCTGAGTTGCATTGCCCAGACAGAGGTGGGTGGGGGAGGGACTCATGGGACCCTTTGGAACCTCCTCCTCCAACTCCACCCTGTGGGAGCCAACACTGCCACCTGCTGGCCACTGAGATTTTTCTACCCTTTGTCCAAAGAGGAGTGGTTTTTCCGGTCTGAAGGGGAGATGGAATCCACCCCGGTCCCCCACCAATCTGCTGTGTGACCGGGGAGTGGTAACTTTGCCTCTCTGAAATGCCCCCTGAAAAAGGGAGATGACCAAGTGGGCTGTGAGGCCAAGTATGATCACAAAAAGGGGAAGCGAGGTGCAGTGTGAACTGCACATTTGCTGTTTTTCAGTCGCTCAGTCATGTCCGACTCTTTTCGACCCCATGGACTGCAGCACGCCAGGCTTCCCTGTCCTTCACCATCTCCCGGAATTTGCTCAAATTCATGTCCGTTGAGTTGGTGATGCCATCCAACCATCCCATCCTGTGTCCTCCCCTTCTCCTCCTGCCTTCAACCTTTCCCAGTATCATGGTCTTTTCTAATGAGCCGGCTCTTCGCATCAGGAGCTTCCGCTTCAGCGTCAGTGTTTCTAGTGAATATTCAGGACTGGTTTCCTTTAGGATTGCACCTGGGGGTTTCTTTTAGAACTACGCATGGGGTTCTCATATGCTGGGCTTGCCGCTCCATTCCTATTGGAAACTACCATTGCTGGGCCCCTCCCCTGAGACAGGCTTCATGCTGGGCCATGCTGGGAACCCCGACCCTCCTATATTGGTCCTTGACCTCTATGGGTGTGCAGGCTGACAGTGGAGGCAGGGGTGGAAATGAACTTCCCTCCCAGTATGGGCACAGCCAGAAGCAGGTGAGGACATGAAGTCAGAGCNCAGGCTTCATGCTGGGCCATGCTGGGAACCCCGACCCTCCTATATTGGTCCTTGACCTCTATGGGTGTGCAGGCTGACAGTGGAGGCAGGGGTGGAAATGAACTTCCCTCCCAGTATGGGCACAGCCAGAAGCAGGTGAGGACATGAAGTCAGAGCCCTGGCCTCACCTCCGGGAGCCTGCTGTCAATGTCTGCTATGCCCAGCACCTCGGTTTCCCCTCTCAGACATTGACATCCTTGTTTCTAATCCATCAGTCCTCACCACAGCCCCTGGAAGCCTACACTATCATTAGCCAGCCCCATTTTCAGCTGGGAAACTGACTTCCAGAGAGGCAAAACAACATGCCCAGGTGACTGCCGCAGCTCCACATCCCACACTGGCCACTTCTGGCCACCTCTGGCTTTGGTCTGTGATTTGAGTGGTTGTAAGACCTGAAGGCAGGTGCAGGCTACTTTCCCAGTCTGATCGAATGGCCAGAGTACTTGGAACCGCAGACTGCCTGGCTCCACCCGCTACCCCCTGGACACATTTCTTGGGGGACAGAGCAAGGGTGGAGGTGAATTATCGTTATTTTAACAAGTTCTGACAATTGAAACTGTTTGGAAAATCACAAGGTAATAACTGAAAAGTGCACTGTGAACCGTTGGATGTTTGGGCTGCAAGTAACACATGTATCAGTCTTTGTCTCTGCCTTATAGCTCTTTCTAAGAACATTTTAAAGGAGAAAATGTCTTTCCCAGAAGTCCCCAACAAACATCTCCTCACATCTCTTGGCCAGAAAATGTCACATGGTCCCTATCTAAACCGATCATTAACCAGGGGAATTGGGTCAGCTGTTGGCCTCAACCAATCAGAATCCAGCCCCTGGGGGAGGAAGGGATTTGGCTATAAGAAGAAAGTTGGATTCTTGAACAAAATGAGCCTTCTCCCTCAACAAAAGGGGTGAATGAAGGTTGGGTGACTCACCTACTGCAACTGGGATAGTAGCATATAGTTTATGATTATTAGGGTGTCTGAGAGGGCTGTGTGAGATACTGTAGGAGCCCTGAAGAGGGAGCAATAAGCTCTGCCTGGAGAAGAATCATGGAGGGCTCCCTGGAAGTGGTGTGTGTTGGGGGCTTGGGGAGGCACTGTAAATTTGTCTTATAGGATGAAGAGTTCAGTAGTATCGAGGTTTCTAGCAGCCAGTTTCCCTCACCTTCCACTGGGTCCTTCCCCTTCAAGGGCCCTGATTCAACCAATAAGACTGCCAATTCTGTTTACCACCCACAGGCCTGAAGATAAAACTAAGGGGTTGGCAGTTGTGATTGATGCTAGGAAACAGCCCCCACATCCCGGTCTGGTCAGTGCCCTGCAGGCCACCCAGGTGAGTGGAAGTGGACAGCCTCAGCCTACCAAGTTTTAGAAGCACTGTAGGCCTTTGGATATTCACAGATCCTGGGGATGCTCAGAGCTAGGACTGGGACCCCAGGCAGGGAACCTTAGTTGCAGATGATAGAAACCCCAGCCCAGGGGATTTACCTGGTGGTCCAGTGGATAAGACTGTGTACTTCCACTGCAGAGGGCTTGGGTTCATTTCCTGTTTGGGGAACTAAGATCCCACATGCCGTGCAGCGAAAGAAACCCCAACCCAAACACGCTTAAAGACAAAGGTCATTCATTGGCTGATGTGACTCAGTCTGGAAATTAAATCCAGCTTCAAGTATGACTTGATTTGGGGGCTCAGATATTGTCACCAGGATCTGGTTTCTCTCCCCATTTCTGGCTCCATTCCTCTGGGAGAGTGCCATTAGCAGGCAGGTCCCACTCTTTGAGGCAGTGTGGTCCCTACCATCTCTAATTTTATATGGTCTGTCATTTAAGCCCAATAAAAAAAGAGCAATTCTTTCCCCAGAAATCCCAGTAAAAGCTTTTTTGAGGACCTTCTTAGCCCCTGTTGGCTCAGGTGTCCATCCATCAGTCACCCTCAGTGGTCAGGGGACTGTGGCACATTGATTGGCTTAGGTTTAGCTCACGTAAATCTCACCAACTGAGAATAGGGCAGGGAAGAGATTCATAACTCACCAGTACAGGCAGCAGCATAAACGGAAGTTTGGGATAAGCTTACCTTGTGGTCCACCCCATCTCCTACTTCTCCCTTTACAGATAGGGAAACTGAGACCCAGAGGGGGCGGGGCACCCAGAAAGTTTGCAACCCAGCTTGAACCTGCTGTTCCTTTGACTTTTGATGACTCCCAATAAATCATTTGACTCATCCTCCAAATAAGGATCCCAGCCCTCCCTTCCCTGTGGATCCCAGCCATGGGGAACCCTTACCCCTGTCCCTGTGGCCCATTTGCCTACATCTTAGAGGGGAGGCTCAGTGAGAGCCTCGGCAGATCAGCTCTGAAATGGTTCTCTCTGACAGGCGCTGGTCCCAGCCTCCATCCGTGCCATGCTCTTCCTGGGGGAGAAGGAGGCAGCTCTCCAGCTGGAGGCATTACCTGACATCCAGGTAAGGGGAAGGCAGCATCGGCTGAGGTGCAGAGGAGATGGGCTTGAGCTGAGCTGGGGTGAGGAATGGTGGCCCTGGAATAATAGAGTGCAGGTCAATTAGATACGAGGCCTGGATGCTACAAGTCTCCTGCCCAGCCCCCATGGTGTGCAGGTGTGCTCAGTCACATCTGATTCTTTGCAGCCTCATGGACTGTAGCCTGTCAGGCTTCTCTGTCCATGGAGTTCTCCAGGCAAGAATACTGGAGTGGGTTGCCATTTCCTCCTTCAGGGGATCTTCTGGACCCAGGGATTGAATCTGTGTGGCCTACATTGGCAGGCAGATTCTTTACCACTCAACCACCAGGGGTGCCCACAGATTTCTTGGGGAATCACTGGTTCCCCAAGTACTGATTAAGTGGTTCTGGGTTGGGCTTGGGATTCTGCATTCTAGCATGTTCCTAAAGTACTGCTGGGACTGCTGGTCCGTGGAGCACACTTGAAAAACCAGGGATGAAAAGTGGGCTCCAGAACCCCACAGAATTCTCCGCATCCCAAGCTTAGGTATCTGGAGCTGTTTGTACCATAAGCCTCAAGCTTCACCACCTGGGAGAAGCAGTCAGCTAGTCCCTGCTCCACATCTTAGTGGGTACCGTTAGGATTTGGTGACCTTTCTCAACACCCCCAAGAAAATCTTCACGGGTCTCCAGAAAATGGTACAGGACTGCAGAGAAGTTGCACGACAAGGGCCAGCTTTAATCGGTTCATGTGATTGCCTGGACAACTGTGCTGGAAAGAGCCCAGCTCAGAGGGAAGGAGTGCCGTGATCGATTAATGATGTCTGCCTCCATCACAGGCTAGGAGAGTGGCTGTATGAGTNCACACACACACACACACACACACACACACACACACACACACGGTGGGAAGGTGTGAAGCCCACCCCTGGGGAGTGGCCTCCACTTGCAGAAAAGGAAATATGAAGCGTAGGAACACTCTGCAGGTCACCACCCCGGGAGTTGTGTCCTGGGGGCCTGAAAGAAGAGAAAGTTCCCTCCAAATCTTCCAAATTGAGAAAAGCTGCAGAAGGAATGAAGCGGTTAGAGAGAGGGGACCGCAGGCACCCCCGCGGCTAGGGCTCAGGACTGAGCGCTAAAATGAAAGCACCCCTATAGAATCCACTAGGGAAAACGTTTTGTTTTGTTTTTTTCAAGTCCTAAACTCAGGCATTCCGTACTTTCACGCTGTTGGTTAAATCTACTTTGAAGCAGTTAAATGTTGAAGGATATTAAACACTCTTCATTCCAAGCTCACTTTTTAACCTTTGTAAATTTGAAATTAGAAAGAAAAAAAAAAGATTGGTTATCTCTGAATTATGTTTTACCAAAGGAACGAAAAAATCTACCCACCTCTGCATAAATAAAATGGAAGAGATTATATCCAAATAATAACCCGTAGCTTCTGCGTGGCTCCCCAATCACTGTTTGACCTTTTGACAGTTTTTAGTCTTCTGCTTATACGTGTCCACTTCCCCGCACAATTGAGATTATTTGGGGCGGCACATGCAAAACCATATTTTGGTGGAACACCTTTGAATTGTACTGCCTCTAGGTTTGAAGATCTGTGCCCCTCAAAGCGCCGACTTGANCTCTTTGCGACCCCATGGACTGTAGCCTACCAGGCTCCTCCCTCCATGGGATTTTCCAGGCAAGAGTACAGGAGTGGGGTGCCATTTCCTTCTCCAGGGGATCTTCCCGACCCAGGGATCGAACCCGGGTCTCCCATATTCCAGGCAGACGCTTTAACCTCTGAGCCACCAGGGAAGCCCTCCTAAGTGGTAGAGACCACAAACCTGTCCCCAGGTGGCTGTGCCCACAACCTTGAGTCTTGTTTCTTATTTGTGTGCTACAACACAGTTCTGACTCTTCTGAGTAGGTGAAGTTGCTTCTAGAAGTCTTCTGTAGCCACTGTAGCCCCTTTACCTCTTTTAGCATAGAGTTCTAGAAAATGTTATTGCTGAAAACGGTCAGAGCATCATCATAAAGGTTACCAAAGGCCCTGAATGTGCAGGGCTCACAGCAGATGCCAGGTCTCAGTTCCACCGGCCAGCTGCCCACCTCCAACCAGGTCCTAGAGATGCACCTTGGAGGTTTGTTTTGAAAGTTTCAGTCTGATAGGAATCAAGGGATAGATTGAGTACCCTGTTTGAGAACTATAATCTCTAGTTTTGGCTTTCAAAAGGAAGTTCAAAGTGACTTACCTCTTAAGCAACTGCTAAGATGACGGAGCAAACTGCTGTGAGAAAGTCATGACGTCGTCAGTCCTTTCTGGCCTCCACACAGAAACTGCAACTCTTGGTTAGAAAATAAAGGAGGAAGTGAAGCAGATTTATCGTTGCTTAAGGAGCTTGGTATGCAGAGCTAGGATTTCCTAGCCGGTGGCTGAGGCAACAGGGGGATACCTTCTCATGTGTGGGCTGGGCCCCTGCTGAGAACTGGGGAGCTGCTGGTTATTAGGCTGGACTTGCTTATCTGTGTTCTCCTAGAAGCTCACTGGGTACTACTGTGATCTCCTTTCTTCTATGTCCAACATTGTTCAATACCTCCAGGAAGTTTTCTTTAGAAGAAACCTTTCATAGCAGTTCTGCATGGATAATTGGCAAATATGGTTGTGATACAACAGGTAAGATTGGATGATTCGAAAGTTTCTTCTGCTAAATGGACATTAATATTTTAAGATTCCCCTTGGCCCCTGTGAGTGGTTAAGAAAGTGAGTAGTGAACAGGCCCACGCTCCAGGGCTTCCAGACAGCAGACGGAACAGGTAGTCTGAGCTCCTGGAATCCTAGCAAGGCTCTCAGCCCTCCTTTTTCCTCTAGGAAGAGGTTCTTGTTCAGTTGTTAAAAATGAAAAATCCTGCTCGTTGGAGCATCTAGCCACTCTGCAGGAGTGTTGCCTGGTCTGGAAGGCACCTTGGTCTCCCCTGACTGCAGACAGCATGCCTCCAGTCCAGACTATGCAAGGCCTCCTGCTCTGCCGTCGCTTCAAGGGCTTTGGAACGAGTTGACGTCCTCATCCTCCTGCCCATGGCTAGTCCGTCTGTGTTTCCTCTTTTGTAAAATACTTCATCAGGACCCAAATTAAATCTCCCTTGCCTTAATTTGGGTCCATTTCTTCTTGATTAGTCATCTCAGATGACAATAATTTCTTGTTTTTAATGTATTTTATTGAAGTATAGTTGATTTATTTCATTTGGGCATACAATGCAATGGGTGGGAATCTTACTTCTTCAACCAGAGACAGAACCCACAGCCCCTGCATTGGAAACACAGAGTCTCCTGGAAAGCCGGGGAAGTCCCATGGCATCTTTGTTTTGGATGGTGGGAAGCTGGAAGCTCTGGGAGTGCCCCTTCAATGGGGAGCAGAGAGGCCACATGCAGTCTGTGCGCGTGGTAGAGTGTCTGCAGCAATCAGGAATGGTGGACTGGAGTGGGCATGACAGTGTGGACGGGCCTCAAAAATGAAGTGCGAAGTGGAAAAAATAAGGTACGATGAGATCTATATCACAAAGTCATTGATGTAAATGAAAATGCATGCAAACCAGACAACACACATGCCCTTGAACACAAACCAGCCAAAAATAGAATTAAGGATATTAAAATGGTTGCATGGGACTTCCCTGGGGGTCCAGTGGTTAAGACTCTGTGCTTCCACTGCAGGGGGCATGGTTTGATCCTTGGTCAGAATCCTGCATGCTACACAGCAGGGTCAATAAATAAAATATAGCAGTTGCTTGTGGGAAGAAGAACAGGAGTGAGACATGGGCATAAGAGGAAATAAATGTGTGTATACTTAAAAGTGCAGTCTTGTATGGACCAGTTAGAGTATGATGTCCTGTGAAATGAAAAGTATGATTAACACTCAGCACCAAAGGCCTAGTAAGTTAATAAATGAAATTGAGGGCCCGGAGCCTTGCCAAATCCTCAGTTCTGTTTGGTCTGGTTTCTCATAAATCCTGCATCCACTTTTTGCATCCAGCCAAGTGTGGCAGTGGATGGGTCGGACTGGGCCCTCAGTCATTGGAATACAGTGTCTTGGCTTCTTCAGATATAAGTCTAGATCATCCTAGACCTATGCAGTCACAAAGTACCTAGCGCTAAAAACTTTGACCATTTAAAAAAACCAACTTGGGGACTTCCCTGGTGGTACAGTGGATAAGAAATCTGCCTGCCAATGCAGGGACACAGGTTCAGTCCCTGATTCCAGGAAGATCCCATATGCCGAGGAGGAATTAAGTACATGTGCCACAACTACTGAACCCACTTGCCCTAGAGCCCATGCCTGGCAACAGGAGAAGCCACCTCAATCAGAAGCCTGTGCATGGCAATGAAGACCCAGCACAACCAATAAATAAATAAATAAATAAAATGTAATTTTTATTTTTGAGATATTTCTTGGTCAACTGTGTGTACAACTTAAACTAAAAAACAACAACAAAAAAAGACCTAACATTCTCCAAATTAGCATGTGTTCAATAGGTACCCTGGTGGCTCAGAAGATAAAGAATCTGCTTGCAGTACAGGAGACCCAGATTTGGTCCTTGGGTCAGAAAGATCCCCTAGAGAAGGGAATGGCTGCCCACTCCAGTATTCTTGCCTGGAGAAACCCATGGACAGAAGAGTCTAGGAGGTCACAAAGAGTCAAACATGACTAAGCGACTGACACGTTCACTTTTTTTCAAGCTTAAGTTAAACTGATCCTTCTTTTTGTGGGGGGGTGGGGGTGGGGCCAAGCCTTAAGGCTTGTGGGATCTTAGTTCCTTGACCAAGGATCAAACCAGCGCCCTCTGCAGTGAAAGTACAGAGTTCTAACCACTGAACTGCCAGGGAATTCCCAGGTTGAGTGATCTTCTACCATCCATTCAAAGACACCTCTTCCCCATATGACGTCTTATGTGTATTAGAAATGTGCCTCTTCCTGAAGGTACAACCCCACAGTCAGGCACAGGTGTGGCAAGTGGAGCTGGGTCACAGTCCCACTGGCCCTCTCTGTTGTTCAGGGCACAATCCACACAACTGTAGCACACAGCCCTGTGAACCAACAGACTTCTCTCTGTCTCTCTCTGCTGGGTTATTACCACTGTTTGCGGTTGGTCTAGGAAAGGGAGGTTTGACTGACCATCCTAATCACCAAGTAGAGCAACATATCTCCCATCCCACTTGCTCTTCTGGAACTCTGCCCTGCCTCTCTAGAGGTGGAAACTGATTTGACTCACTCCAAAAATCAACAGGACACAGCAAAAGTGACACTGATTTCTGGGGTTTAGGTCATAAAAAATGATACAGCATCCACCCTGTTGGCCGGAACACTTCCTTGCACTCAGAGCCTTTAACTGCTGTGTAAGAAGTCTGACAATCCTGAAGAAAGTCATGCCATGTGGAGAAGCTGAGTGTGGGTGCTCTGGCCAGCGGTCCTAGTTTTTTTGAGTGCTCCAGGCTCTGACATCAGACATGTGCGAGAACCAGCCTTTAATGCTTCTAGCTCCCACTTGTGAAGTCATCACCAGACTTCGAATCTCCCCAGCTGAGGCCCACACAACTAAAAGCAGAGAGAAGCCACTGTGATGGTCCCCTTTATGAATTCCTGACACATAGAATCCATGAACACAAATTGGTGGTGGTTTGATGCCACTAAATTTGGGGTGAATTGTTACACAGCTGCTGCTGCTGCTGCTAAGTCGCTTCAGTCACGTCCAACTCTGTGCGACCCCATAGACACAGCACACCAGGCTCCCCCGTCCCTGGGATTCTCCAGGCAAGAACACTGGAGTGGGGTGCCATTGCCTTCTCCCTGTTACACAGCAGTAGTAACTAAAAAACTTATTATCTTCAACAATCCTCAAAAGTAAAGCAATAAGAAAGGGAAACTGTTATAAATTAAATTTTTTATAAGTATCAAAGAGACAGAAGTGACATATTAACAAACACAAATGACATGGTTTGGTTCCTGACTAGAATAAAGCATTACGGAAAGATTCTTAGGAAAATTAGGGTAATAAGACTTTTGACTGGATAGCAGATAATAGTAAGGAATTACTGATTTAAAAGGAATTGATTAAAAAAAAGTGTGATACAGTAGTTATTGGAAAAAGTCTTATTTCTTACAGATAAATACAGAAGTTTTTAACTATGAAAGTATCTCTGATTTGCTTTAAACTGATTTTAAAATAGAGGTTGGGGTGGTATTGATGAAACAAGAGTGCCATATGTTGATAATCACTGAAGCTAAGTGGTAGGTGTGTGCATGCAGGCTAAGTCGCTTCAGTTGTGTCTGACTGTGTGTGACCCTTTGGACTGTAGCCCCCCGGACTGTCCAGGGGATTCTCCAGGCAAGAATACTAGAGTGGGCTGCCACGCCCTTCTCCAGGGTATCTTCCTGACCCAGGGATCGAAACTCTCTCTCTCATGTCTCCTGCAGTGACAGGCAGGCTCTTTACCACTAGTGCCACCTGGGAAGCCCCAGGTGATAGGTACATGAAGATGTATTATATTATTATTTCTCCTCTTGTACATATTTGAAAATTCCCATAAGAAACAGTTCGACAAAAGAGAGGATGTTAGGTCCTCTGTGCTAGTCTTCCAGGCTGTGGTTTTGTGCTAACAGATGCCAATGGTTTAAATAGATTGCTTCTCTTACAAACATGATCTCTGTGTACTTCTGGAGACCCAGGATCCTACACTCCTGTGGAGATCTCAGGCAGAGAAGTGGACTAGCAGAGGAAAGCATATTTTTAGGTAAATGTTTAATACTCAAATTAGTATAGTTTTTGGTGGCTAGAATTCCCCTTACAGACAAAATTCTCCTCCCTGACAATACCCAGTATTAGGTACACAGAGGGGATCCTGACAAATTGATGTGAATTAAGAAGCCTGATTGTTCAGGATTCATTCATCAGCTTACTCTGAAGTCTAGATAATGTTTGATTTTGAACCTTGAAATGTATCTGTCAGCAGAAAACACGGCTGCATGCTGCTATGCAGATGACATTTTTTTGGAAGGTCCTCCTGTTTGCATGTGAGTTCTCTCCTTGAAGGAAGACTATTAACTCATGCTGCAGCCTGCCGCTCTCTGCTTGGTTTTGGCTATGTCACTAAGCCCAAAATAGAAAGTTCTTTTTACTGCAGAGCAGGGAAAGAGGTTTACATTTCTCAATTCAAACAACAAAGGGTAGCACTATCCTGGCATTTCTTGGGAGGGGGTGGGGGGAGATGCTGCCTGCTTCATCAAGGAGGAGTCATGTGACACTGGCAGAGGCTGGGACCAAGAGACAAACGCACACTGTGGTAAACTGGGCTCATCACCCATCCTGGCCCCCTCACCCCCTCTGTGCAACCGTGTCACCTCTTTCAGGACATGGGAAGGCCGCTGAGCCACTGGGGATTCAGTCCCAGAAATGTCACCGAAGTTATCAGACTGGAACCAGTTCAGTGAGCCAAACCCCTTCTCTCTCAGCCTTTAGTTGAATGAGTACCTCGCCACAGAGGTAAACAGTAGGGAGATTTTTTTTTTTTTCTTCCTGTCAAAAACTTGATCTGTAGGGTCAGAAAGCGTTTGGGAAAATGGCATTCTTATATATTACTTGAAGGAGGTAGACTGACCCAGCCAACTGGAAAGCGATCTGGTAAGACGGATCCACGAACCAAAGGAGGCAGATCCAGAGGCCCTCTCATCTACAGCTGGAGGAAGTATAAACTGGTTCCACAGAGAAACTCGTGTACAAGTTCAGCAGGGGACATTTACGGTTATGTTCACAGCAGCGATGTGAACAAGGTCTAAATCTTAGAAACAATGCACTTGCCCACGAGCAGGAGAGTGAGTGGTGGACTCTGGTGTATTTATGCACTGGGGTATTTTACACCAGCCAAAATGAACTACAGTGGAATGTGATGATATGGATGAATTTTTTAGCAAAGTAATATTAAGTGGAAAAAAAGTCCTGAAAGATTCCATACAACATGATACCCTTTTTATAAAGCTTGGAACAGGACTTCCCCAGTGGTTAGAAGTCTGCCTGCCAGTGCAGGAGACACGGGTTCAGCCCTGGTGCGGGAAGATTCTCGCACAGGCCATATATGGCCATATATGTGGCCAATATGCCACAGGCAACTAAGCCCGTGTGCCACAGCCACCAAAGCCTGCTTGTGCTCCAGAGCCTGTGCTCCACAATAAGAGGAGCCCACACACCACAATTAGAGAGTAGCCCCAGCTCGCTGCAACTAGAGAAAGCCCATGCACAGCATCCAAGACAGAGCATAGCCAAAATTAAAAGAAAAAAAGATAAGAACAAATTTTTTAAATTACTCTGTAAGAATAATACAAAATACAGTAAACCCAGGTAACACAAACATTGGAAGCAGGATGGTCCTCTTGGTTGGGGAGCACAGGGAAATGAGGGGGAAGGCCTTATGAGTTAAATATTGGTTATTGTTGAAGACCTAGTTTTTGTTTTGGGTTGTGGATTGACAGGTACTGATTACATTATTAAGATGAATTTACCACCTATATTAACAAAATCAGGCCATCCAGTAACAATTATGATAATGTCACAAACCAAGGGTTGTGGTTAATCCAATTCTGTGTACCTGACATTAGCATAAAACAAAAACAGTTCCAGAAATATCACTGGAGTTATTAATTGGCACAGTTATTCTGTTTCTAAATATTTATCTTAAGGAATAGACAGAGATGCACATAAAAATTTATGGACAAGAATTTATCATTGTATTTATAAATATAAAAATAGGAAACAATCTAACTACCAAACTAAGGGATTAGTTGGATAAATTTGGCTACATATCTATGCTTCAAAAAAGGTAGTCTTTTCAAAATATTCTAAGAGTATTTAAATATGTGAGAAAATACTATGTATCAGATGAATCAAACAGGTTACAGNTAGGAAACAATCTAACTACCAAACTAAGGGATTAGTTGGATAAATTTGGCTACATATCTATGCTTCAAAAAAGGTAGTCTTTTCAAAATATTCTAAGAGTATTTAAATATGTGAGAAAATACTATGTATCAGATGAATCAAACAGGTTACAGAACAGACACACAATATGAACCCAGTTTTTTAAAATTGCCTATTGGTATATATATGTACACACACAGAAAACTGGTAAGATTATACATCAAAATGATTTACTGTTTCCTAGATGTCACAATTATTTTTTTTCCCTAAACACTTAAGTAGTTCACAAATTTTCTACAGTGATCATTAATTCCTTTACAATCACAACTAATTTTACTATAAAGATGGATTTTAATAATAGTAGCTAATGTAGATGGAATATTTGTCATGTGCTAAGAGCTTTACATGAGTTAATTTATTTAAAGCTTAAAATAACCGTGTGAGAATGGCAGTATTATGATCCCTGTCTTACAGATGAAGATACTGAAGTTTAGGGGGTTAAATAACTTGCCTGAGGATACAGAGGTTCTAAGAAGTAGTGCCTTGAATCAGGCTTCTAGGGGGCTCTTCAAAGAGTGGGCTTGACAGAAGGATCGTGATCTTCCTGGCAGAGGGATGGCTCCATCAGAGAGAATGATCTTCCTGAGAACAGCACTGGGAACTCAACAGCCTGAGGTGGACCTGAAATCCATATAGAGAAAAGACCCCACGGGGTGCCTGAGTCAGAGCCAACACAAGGGAGCCAACTGTTGAACCTAGGGAGGGCAGACATGGGGGAGCCAGGGCACCCACTCCTGAGGATTTCTGACGAGCCCTTGTGGAAAAGGAGATCCCACTGATTGGAGAAATGGCTGGGAGCAGAGATGTTTTGCTCCTGGCTCTGGCCAGCTCTGACTGCCACCAGCCGCTGTGCTAGGACGGGCACCCGGAGCCTTTGGCAGAGGAAGAGGGTGCCCTAGGCCTGGGACAGGGCCGGGGACTTAGCTGCGGTCTCCTATTATCACTCATGCTTTAAATATAAGCTCGGATGCGATCGTGGCATCGGAGATAAAATGCCTTTCTCAAACTAAGTCAGCAGGATCTGGTATCCAGTTTGGACAAGACAGTGGAAAATAGGCTCAGGGGGAAAAAATCCCTTGGCTTCATCACCAACACACAGGAGTTGAAGAATCTGACACCTTAATATTGTAGAATAAACAAATGTAGGCATGTTTTCTCCAAAATATCTAGAATAGATATGACTTAAGAAGAAATGAATTTTTAAAAAGAGAATGGATTTTAACAGTTCTCTGCTGAGGAATTCTGGACTATTTTTTAACATGCAGCTCAAGCATCAGCTTCATGGAAATACTTACCAAGCTGCCTAAAGCAACAAGGCCATCTCTCTTCTATAAATGTCTAATGAATGACTTGTTTACCTGTTGGACTGTCTTCCCCTGCTGGAGCATAGTTCAGTGGACTGTGTTATATACCTCTTGGTTTTCCTGCTCTCCCTGCACCTCTTTCTGTTAACTTTCCCCCACATACATTCCTATTTGTGCCATGTGGTAAGTCCTAATTAAGTGTTGCTGTTGGAACAGAGAGCTATAGAGGTTTGGGGTGTGGTCTTATAGAATTCCCAGAGCTAGGAACCAATCCCCATTTTGCATCTCTGATACTGGAGAGCCTTTCCCCAGAAAACCCATGAAAAAGAAAATTCTCAAATGTATAGCAGTAAATACACAAACACTCACCAACAACTACACAAATGAATGCATGTAAAACTGGGAAAATCTGAATAAGATAGATAGATTTTATGAAGATCAATACCCCCATTGTGTACTACTATAGTACAAGATGTTACCACTGGGAAACTGGGATCTCTAGTGTTTCTTACAACTGCATATGAATCTAAAATTATCAATAAAAATTTTAATTAAAAAAATTCCTATACATTATCCTTTAGGAATTGATGGGGCCTCCTGAATTCACCCACAAATCCTAATTTGAGAACTCGCTAGTATCGTCTAATCTCTACATTGATGGATGGGGAAACCAGTAGGAAAGGATGTACTCAGTCATAACTATTGATGGCAGAAGTGGAGATGAGCCCAGCTTTCTTTTGCTTGCACTTCAGTTGGCTCCTGGGAGGAGGACAGTGCAGTTCACATTGTTTTTTACTTGACTTAAAGGCAGGGCAAACCAGTCTGGGCAACTAATACTCCCTGACATGAGGAATGAGCTGGGCAAATTGTTTGCAGAACAATTTGGTCTTTTGTCTTCTCATTGCTTTTTAGGCTGCCTGTGCTCAGCCTAAGAATGGAAAGGACTTTATTCCCAAAGAAGACGACTTGAAAAGATGTAGCTCAGGGACCAGAAGCCTATTTGACTCTGATTGCCGTTTGTTGTTATTGCTGAGTTAACTAAGTCACATCTGACTCTGCAACCCCAGGGACTGTAGCCCTCCAGGCTCCTCTGTCCATGGGATTTCCCAGGCAAGAATACTGGAGTGGGTTGCCATTTCCTTCTTCAGGGGATCTTCCTGACCCAGGGATTGAACCCGCATCTCCTGCATTGGCAGGTGGATTCTTTACCACTGAGCCTCCAAGGAAGCCCCTGACTACCATAAGAGCAGCCAGACGGTGCCAATGGGCTATCCCAACAGGCTGGAAATGAAGGAGCAGTAGAGGAAGAAAGAGAACAAGAGGGTACATCAGAAGGAAGGAGAGCAGAAGGGCATGGTACAAGGAGACAGTGGAGGAGATGGGATGGACGTGTTTAGGGAGGAGGAATGATGCGATGGGCTCAACCACAGGCCACTCCCTAAGCTGCAGTCTTTAAGGACTCTATTCTTGGAGACAGCTAGGCATTGAAAATGTCAGATGGTTGGGTGGTCAAGTTCTTCCTTTAGTGAAAATTATTTGTGATCTGATGCTAAAGGCTCTCCAGGAGTTAAGAGTTTGGGTACTTAATACCAGTTATTTTAGATTATACAAGTTACTTAATCCCTTTGTGCCTCAGTTTCATCGTCTGTAAAAAGAGGATAATAATAGTACCTGCCTCATGAGTGGTGAGGAATAAATTATATAATACATATAAAACATTTAGAAGAGTACCTGACACATAGTAAGTGCTTAATTAATGCTGGCCTTATAATTTTTGGGCTTCCCTGATAGTTCAGTTGGTAAAGAATCTGCCTGTAATGCAGGAGACCTCGGTTTGATTCCTGGGTTGGGAAGATTCGCTACCCACTCCCGTATTCTTGGAATTCCCTTGTGGCACAGCTGGTAAAGAATCTGCCTGCGGTGGGTTTGATCCCTGGGTTGGGAAGATCCCCTGGAGAAGGGAAAGGTTACCCACTCCAGTTTTCTGGCCTGGAGAATTCCATGGACTGTATAGTACATAGGCGCACAAAGAATCAGACACTACTGAACAACTTTCACTTTATAATTGTTACTACAAGACAGCAGTTCATTTCCTCTTGCTTGTTCCTCCAAAGACAGAGACAGCTGATAAGCATCCTTCCTCTAAGAAACAACCGTCAACATGCAGGCAGTAAATTATCCATCAGTTTCCTCTTTTCTGCACACACTGGTCATTCTGTTTGTGGACCCAATTCCACTACCATACGCCACAATGAGAACTTAAAAAGGAGCGCTTAAGTTCACGGTAATCAAGGGGTCTCCTTAGCTGGTGTTTAGAGTACAAACACTCTGTAAGGGGAAAGTTTGTTTCTTTCCATCAGACATGAGAGCAGTATGGTCCTATTCTATTTTTGCAAATGAACTTGAAAGCCCTGTTTAGATGCCTCTGTGCTTGCAAATCCACCTTCTTTGGGGAATCTGATTTCTAAATTATGCCTAGCATGAAGTTAGAGCCCTGATGAACTGTTAATCTGGAAAATAAAGAACAAGATTTTTTACTCTGGCCTCCTACAAAACATCCCCCTCCTTGGCAGTGTTTCTGGGAGTCTTTCGGGAACACCTCCCATGGGCTCACCAATAAGTCCTCTATTCATACATCTCTACTCTGATAAGTGCCAGGTCTGAGGTTCCACTAGATTCTGGGGCTAGGCACTTCCAATCAAGAGAAATCTAGAGTCCTCAGAGAAGACTCCTCAGAGGACGCGGGGCTTGAGTAGGGTTCATGTAGCTACGAGGGGCTATCTGGAAAGCAGGGACAGGCTGAACAAAGAGGTCAAAGTAGGAATGGAATGGATGAGCACAGCATTGGTCTGGGGGAAGAAGGGGTCCACAAGCTGAGGAGAAGAGCTTTGAGTGACAGGTAAGGCAGGAAAAATGCCATATCGAAATACTTTGTGAGAACTTTTGAGAAGGTCACAGGAGAGACAAGACTTCTTTTCACAAGAAAGTGGGGGCCCTTGAGTGATATTCCAGGGCACAGTGGAATATTTACTAGAACTGTTGGCCACATGTACTTTGGGCTTGCAATTCCCCTAAAAGGTGCTTTGTCATGTTTACTCAGATAATATGATTTTCTTTGCATAATTATAAAAGCAATGGTTTCATTACAGGAGAATCAAGTAAAAAGAAAATAAAAGGGAGTTCCCTGATGGTTGAATGGTTAGGACTCTGTGCCTCCACTGCAAGGGGGCCTAGAGCTGCTGGCATGGCCAAAATAAATAAATAAAAAACAATTCTGCTCACTAGAAGCAACTGCTGTTATTAATACTTCACTGTATATCTTTCTAAAGCCTCTTATAGTCAGATACTTATAGTATATANCCTCCACTGCAAGGGGGCCTAGAGCTGCTGGCATGGCCAAAATAAATAAATAAAAAACAATTCTGCTCACTAGAAGCAACTGCTGTTATTAATACTTCACTGTATATCTTTCTAAAGCCTCTTATAATCAGATACTTATAGTATATATTTAATAAAATTAGGACTATATCATACATGCTATTTTATAAAGGCACTTTTTTCACTAAAATATCTTTTGAATAATGTCTTATGTCAATAAACATACTTCTATGATAAGATTTTAATAACTGCAAAGTTGGTGACAGTATTCTTCAGGTTTACGCAGCCTTTCAGAGTGATGACATTTGCTTTCCATTTCAGATTTTTTTTTCCCTTTAACAGAAAAAAATATTTTCTCTGTAACTGAGAATGGTATCTGGATCCCCCATGCATGGACATTCCTAGGGGACATGGTCATTTCTCTTTTTTCTTTAGCCAAACTGCAGTAGCTAAGGAAAACGGCTAATTTATTTCTATGGCAAAGTTCCTGGTCACAAAATTTGGGCTACATCTGTCAAATTCTAATTTCAGGTGAAAAGGCAATATAAATTTAATTTGGGGGGGGAGGGAAACCAGGAAGGAGAGGAATAGGGATAGATGCGAAAGCATCATTGCATATTCTAAGTGCAGAAATTTTCTGGTAGTTGGGCAGGCCCAGTTGATCAGAGCATGGCAGGCTTCTCACAGGCAGAGCCACTAAGATGTTGACTTCTTGGGTCTGTTTTGAGGTTTCTGGGACATAGAAGGCCTTGCTGCAAAGAGTGTGTTGTCAGATATGGCACCTTTTTTAGGTAGAAGATTCTAGCTGAGAGGAGCATAGGACTGATGAACTGAATTAATTCTTGGATTTATTCCTAAGTGACTTACTCTTTGTACAACAAAGTTTCTGATCATTTGCTTGCTGGCAGGGAAAGAGAGAGGATGTAGTTTTTGTTCTATCTCTACTCTCTTTCCTTGGACTTCCTCCCACTTCCTCATTTTCCACAATGGCATTGTGTGGAAAAACCTATAAGACACGCAGCTTGCAGGATCTTAATTTCCAACTAGGGATTGAAGCTGGGCCCCATGCAGTGGAAGTGTGGAGTCCTAACCACTGGACCACCAGGGAAGTGCCTACATGGTGTTTTTGATAGTTATGTTTTGTTTCCAAAGACCACTATGTATTTCATGGCAGGCACTGAAGGGCTCCAACTGACACTAAAGGATATTTAGAATCAGAGACCACTTAGAAATAATACTTACTGGATATTATATACTTTTTGCTGTATTACATTTATAATTTCATTTAATTCCCAGGAAAATCCTCTTATTTGGCTATTAAAATGATCCCCACTTTATGGATTAGAAAACTCAGAAAAGTTAGATAGCTTACCTAACCTTACACATTTAGGCAGTTGCAGAACCAGAATTCAAAGTTGATCCATCTGATTCCAGATGCTATTCCTTGCCTATACAGCCCAACTTTCTTCCTTAGTAAATTCAGAAGTCAGAGAACTGGAAGAAACAACAAAATAAACCTAACCCAAGGCCAGAAGAAGTACCAACAAATAAAATACTTCTCATTTCTCCTCCATACAAAGAAAGAAAGAAATGTAGTCGCTCAGTCATGTCCAACTCTTTGCAACCCCGTGGACTGTAGCCTGCCAGGCTCCTCCAGCCATGGGACTTTCCAGGCAAGAACAGTGTAGTGGGTTGCCATTTCCTCCTCCAGGGGATCTTCCCAACCCAGGGATCGAACCCAGGTCTCCCGCATTGCAGGTGGACTCCTTACTGTCTGAGTTGCCAGGGGAGTTTAATGTGAATTTTTATACCTTGACTAAGAGTGCCTTTTATAAAGCTATTTGCTCAAGGTTATCTTCCTCATACCCTGCCCCCATCATCAGATGATTTTTATTTGTAGCTATGTTTAGGCAACACTCAGACTCATTGTATACTAAATTTGCCATCTGGGCAAATATCTTTTTTAAAGTATATTTGCTTTATTCATCCTCTTGTTTTTGCCAAGAAATAAAAAGGACAATTCTTTTCAGCTTGCTTTTAATTTTTCGTTTCAGGTATTTCTGAGCTCTAGAATAGAGACAGTCAGGTCTAATTAGCCAAGATCAGATAAATCAAGCAGAATTGTCAGATCCATTGGCTATTTTCAATTCTACAGAAAAAAAAAAAAAAAAAAAAATTCTTCTAAGGAAATGATATTCTGATTTAGTTCTGTACTGTTTATAATCATATATGCTTTACTTCACTGCTTGAATGCCAATAAGAGCTTCCTAGAATTCATTCCTTAAGATGTTAAGTCATGGCATCTAATTATTTGGCAGGATGTTTTAAGTATATATAATTATATCTTCCCTTTTTGTGGTGGCGGTGACCCAGGTCATATGCATCAAGAGAAAATAATACCTACATTAATGCTACCAACAAGGAGCTCACAGCATTTTGGAAAAGCCCACTCATTATAATTGTAGCACATATTGGGCACTCAATAATTTTTAATCTGCCAAACTAACAGCACCTCCACCTTTTTAGATAAGAAAACTCAGGCAAAGGGTAATTATACTGACCTTGCTCCATATTTCAATCTTTAGAGGTCAGTTGTGTGAGTGTGGCTGAACCTTGCACTTGGAAGTATGAAGTTTTAAATCCTGAGCAGTACCTTGGGCAAGTCCCTTCCCTTTTCTGAGTGCCAGTCTGCTTCTTGCCCTATGAGACAGGACCCCTTTTCACACAAATACAAGGCAGTGGTAAATAAGATAGCACACTGGGCATGGCTTTATAATTATGGACACCAAGTAATGCTCTTTTTCCCTCCGTTCATTCCACATGATCTTAACTCTTACTCCTCTGTGTTCAAGGATGTTAATTGCAAAACATAGTCAGAAATTGGGAAAGCGAAACTGCAATTTCCAGCCCCGGGGTAGACCAAGTCAGTCAGCTTCGCGAAGCAGGTTGTCTTTGGATGAAGAATTTTTAGTTGCATATTGAGTGATCTACCCTCCACGGTCTTCTACAGCCTTGTCGTTCGGAGGTCGGCCTGACGTCCTCAGGGCAGCTGAGTGAGAGCTCTCCTCCAGCACTTTGCTGAGTGCTGAGGGTCAGCTGCTATGGGGGTAAGGAGTCTAGAAGACAGGGACTAGGTTCAGCTCTGGCCTTGCCCTTTAAGGTTTAATGTCCTTTAGAAAGCCGTCTCTGAGGTGCCGTGGACACCATAATAGCTCTTCTGCCTATCTGTCCCCAGACCATTCTAGGAAATACTGTTGGGAAAATACATGTTCCACGAGGGTAAGATATTTTGTCTGTCTGGGTGATCCTTCTGTCTCCCAGGCATGGATCTAGCACATAGTTGGCACTCTACGGAGCCAGATATTTGTGTGAATGCAGGGACAACGAAATGTGAAGACATTTAATAAATCTCAAAGAGATTCATAGCCAGACGGAGGTCCGATCCTAAGGTATCTGAGCTTTCTTTAAAGCGCGGATCTTAGCTGCTTCTAACCAGGTCGCGGGCAGGACGGGTGCGTTCACCTCCTTGCGGCTTTCCCTTGAGAATGAAGGCCAGAGTTGGGGGAGCGTTTGCCCACTCTGCGGGAGAGTTTGGGGGAGTGTTTCTCCTTCCCTGGAATAACTGGAGTCGGAGGGAGACGCACACCTGGGGAGAGACGCTACAAGGGGAGAGGCTTTGCGGCGCATTCGGAGCCAGGAGTGCTACGAGGCCCCAGCTATTGGGCCGGAAGAGACATCTAGGCCTGGGGACAGGTGTGTGCGGGGGAGGGGGAGGAATCAGGTGCACCGCGCGGCCTTCCCCCGACAGGTATACCCTCCTCCGCCTACGAGTGACCTAATTACAAGGTGCCGACCGCGCCCGGAGGAGGAATTGGCTACTCCAACCACGCTACCACTCGGCGCCAATTCTTGCCCTCAAGATGCAAGAATTCCACGCAATTTCTGTACTGTTGTATCATGCAGGAGCCATGCGATCGGATTTCTAGTTTCCTTAATTTGACTTTAATCGCCAGGTGAAAGGCCGAGGCTATCACCTTAGGGAAAAAGTCTCCAGCTGCAAGGAGCCATCCTCCCACCCCAACCGCGCCTGCGCCACGTTCACGCCCACGCAGCGCAGGATTTAGTGCTCTGGGATTAGCCTACTTCCCAGCAGCAAGCCAGGCCCCTGCTCGGTTTCGGACTTCCCTTCCCTCGGCCCCTCCCTGCTAGAGGGCCACGCCCTAAAGGCCAAGGTGCCTCAGTAACCGCGGGCTGCTTTGCGCCTGCGCGTCGAGCCCTACCTCGCGAGTCTGGCGGCGGATCGTGGCTGGCGCAGCTCGGGTCCCGGCCCTTCTACCCCTCCGCACTCTGCCGCCTCCAGACGCCGGGCGTGACGTCACCACGCCGGCGGCCGCCATTACAGAGAGCAGAGCTTCGGGGCTAGAGCGAGTGGAGGAGGGCAGCGGCCGGTGGCCGAGCACAGAGGGGCGAGCCAGAGGGCCAGCGCTAGCGCCGAGCAACCGCCAGTACCCTCACAAATACCCCGGGAACCAGCGGCGGCGTGTGCGTGTGGCCCGTGTGCGGGCGGCGGCGCGGGAGGAGCGCGGAGCGGCAGCCGGTTCGGGCGGGTGGCATCATGGACGAGAAGGTGTTCACGAAGGAGCTGGACCAGTGGATCGAGCAGCTGAACGAGTGCAAGCAGCTGTCCGAGTCCNCAGCGGCGGCGTGTGCGTGTGGCCCGTGTGCGGGCGGCGGCGCGGGAGGAGCGCGGAGCGGCAGCCGGTTCGGGCGGGTGGCATCATGGACGAGAAGGTGTTCACGAAGGAGCTGGACCAGTGGATCGAGCAGCTGAACGAGTGCAAGCAGCTGTCCGAGTCCCAGGTTAAGAGCCTCTGCGAGAAGGTGAGCTACATCTCGGATGGGGGAGCCGCGGCGGGCAGAGTCTTCCCGAGAAAGAGGCCGCCGTGGGGAGGGTGCAACATGGCGGAGGCCCCGGCCCCCCGAGCCTCCCGGCCCCGCGCTCGGCCCGGCCCGGAGGCGGCTCCCGGGCGACCCGGCGCCCCCTGCCTCCCGCGCAGGGATTGGTTGTCGCTGCCACGGCCGCCTAAAATGGCGCCGTTCACTCAACTCCGGGGCTTTAGAGCGTCCCTGCTTTGGCGCGGGGCAAGATAGCTGGGGGAGGCTAGACCCTGTGGGTCGGAGTTGGGGAAGGTTTAGGTAAAAGAACTTGGGTTCTATGGGTTGGGAATGGGGCCTGGAACTCTTCTCTGAGGTAAGAGGCTTTTTACTGGTTCTCTGGCCTAATATTCAGGTCCAGAGCTGTCCAGAGGCTCCCCGAAAGGCAAGCTTGTAGACCAGATCCCAGGGCCTACCTAAAGGCCCCACAGTTTTAAGTACGGTCTTGGGTGGTTTGTGTTCAACGCACCGAGCAGTCTCTTCTAGAGACTTAGGGTGTGTTTTCAAAGAATTTTAAGATGGATCTCTAACCTACGAATGTCAGAGGTGGTAGTTATAGGCAGGAGTGTAACTTCTGTTTCATAGTTGGAAGAAATGGAGAATTTGGTGAGTCATACTCTATAAGGAACTTTGGATTGGAAATCAAGTGTCAGTTTATGATTTATATGCTGACTCAAATCGGGTAGTGTGAAACTCTTCTCTAAGCCTAACGTACTTGGCATTTTGCCATTTATTTTTTAAATGAGCACCATGAACTGTAAGAGCAGCAAATATTGTGTCCTAGCTCCTTGTTGGAAAAGTTGTGTATCTGTGACTTTAAATAGTGGTAGTAATGATATATGTCGATTGAGCTTTTACTGTATTCCAGACATTGTGCTTAAGTGTTAAAATAATTTATCTCACAGATGTTGAAATTGGAATGTTGTAGTCTGTTTCAGCAAGTGCATTTTAAGTTACCTCATCCGATTTCTTTTTCCCACGGAGTTGGGGAAACAGGTAGCTTGTTGGATTTAAGTCCTATAATTCAGTTTTCTAAAGTAGAGAAAATGATGAGCTCCACCAGGATTGCTTCAGCTTAACTTTCTCAAAATTATCTTTGCAGCATCTCATTTTAGTTCCACAGAATTGTGGGATGTCAGCCTTTATGGAATAGTGAAGGTAACTATTAGACAGCAGTTATGCTGACTTGTGGTTTAATGTGAGTTTGATGTATATGCTCCTAAAACAGGCTGTTTCAGATACTATTCTGTGAGTAATTGCAATTTAAGTGAGTCTAATTCAGATTTGTTTATTCCCAAACTTTGACAGAAACTGTTAGTTGATGAGGTGGTACATCATCTCACTGAGCTGAATTTTAATAGTAACAGTGTTTTCTGTTGCTTCTTGATCCTTAATTCATGAGGATGACATTTGTTTTAAAGGCTTAGAAATAGACTTTTAAGGATCACTTAGTATATAATGATAGGTCTTAGTGTTTAGGTACTACTGTAAGTGATGATTTTAATGACTTCTAGGGTTGAGTTCTTACTCTGTATAATGACTTTGAGTCAGCAGTTGGCTAGGTGACTAGTCATTTTCGTAGAAAACATTGAAAGAGAGCAGTGATATAATTAGAAGCCCACCGAACTGTGCGATAGACCTGGACACTAGTCGTCTTTCTGCCACCAAGTAATTGTGTCTGACTTTGAGGCAGCCACTTCACTTGGTCCTCCTGTCTATAAGCTAGAATTAAAACAGATGTCCCAAGGTTCTTGCTAATCTGAGATAGTACAGTTCTATTTTAAATTAGTACTGTGTTTAAATATTGAAAACTTACTAAATATCCATGACTGCTTGCTTTTATGAGAAGAATGAAAAATAATCATGCTTATCCTCAAGAAGACTGAATCTAGTTGGAAATCAGTCTTAGGTGGACCACAGAGGTAGTGTTCTTGATGGAGACAACAGAAGATAATACTGGAGTTACAGTGGGGTGCTGAAGCTTGATCTATTTAGTAAATGGTCACTGTTGCCCACCTCTTTGTAAACTTTAGATGTGGTAAGATTAATCAATTTATGCTTAATTCTCCATTGCTCATTTACTGCATCAAGATTTTAATTCTTAGAGCCAAAAAAAAAAGAAAGAATATTTGAAGCTAGATTTCTAAGTCTTGGATCCTTTCAGGGAGATACCACACAGCTTTCAAAATGTTTTTAACTTGTTAAGTATTCCAAGTTTTAGAGCTCTATTAATCTTTCAAGCTAAGTTAATTTGAAGGCAACTTTTTAGGTAGATGAGACAAGTTAAAAAGTACATGATTTAAGATCTTTTGTAGAGCTCTTTTTACTGAAAGAAAGTAGTTCTCTTTTCACCATTAATATTTGTATGACCAGTAGCACATCTAGTGAAGGCTACATATTTTGAAAACTTTGAAGGAAAAACTTTGATTAGTATTACAGTTTTTTTCTTTTTTCCTTTTTTGTTTTTAAAGAAAAGATACTTGGTGGAGATGGCTAATTCATAATTTCTTTGATTATAAGAAGAAAAGTGTGTATTTATAAACTAAAGTGAATATGGTTTTTATGCTTTTAACTGTTTAAATTTTCTCCCCCCAGGATGTGATCTATATCAAAGCCAAGGATGTTGTTGTGTGCCTAGCTTTAGTAAACAGTCTTGTTTTGTTCAGCAGTGGTTTCATTTAGGTATGATTTTTGGCTTTGTGCTTTCATGTCTTACCAAACTTGTGGAGAATGTTGTTTGTATCCAGAGGAGTTCTTTACCTAGGCATGCTATTTTCTATTGCTGTACAAGCACTATAAATAAAATGCAGTATGAGTCTTCCTTCTGGTTGGATGACCTGCAAAATACTTGACCAAGGTTAAATTCCTATATGAAATGGGTAATATATTTTTGAGTCTGTGTGTGTGTGTTTGTGTAATTTAAAAGGTTGTTTGACTTATTTCCATAGAGGTAATTTGAATATCAGGAACAAGCAGTTGTGGGGGCGGCATGATACAACATACTGTTTTCATCACACTGTCACATACACAATTGTCTTAACAAGCTTATGAGACAGTTACCCTCACAGATAGAAACCACACCTCAGAAAGAGAGACTTGGCTACAGTGACTACATTGAGATCGCCTAGTTTTATAGACTTTAAGCCCAGTGTTCTAGTCTTACTTCACAGCCTCCCTCTCTTCTGAGGTCGTGTTAATAATGAAAGATGCAGATGAACTGAGGTCAAACTGAATTGCAGAATCTTCAGCTGTGTAAAAGAAAGTATAATTTTTGTTCTGATTGCTTGAAAGCTTCCTATTCATGTCACATACTGTTGTCTCACTCTGTCCTGGAGGAGGAAACAGTAATTATTCTTCAATATTGGATGTGGCTAACAGCATTTGCCTCTCAAATAAGATTAGTGAGGTGAAAACCCCAGTTCATTTTCTGTGTATTCTAAGATAGTGTAAGTCATGATCCAGAGAACGAGCTCTAAAATACTCTAATAAAGCATAACGGACATTTATATTGTTCATTACAGCTTATTAAAATGCCTTTCTTTTTATCCTCATAGCTGCCTTGATCAAGGCTGTTTGCCTGGGTGTATTTTGTGATCTTCAGGCATGAATCAGTAGTGCAGTTGTCTTTGAGCTGACTTCATGAGGAAACACTAAAAAGGTGAACAGTTCTTGTTGGGCACACAAGTTCCCCCTCCCCTAACTCTGCCTTTGTTTCTCTGTCAGAATCAAGAGTTCTGTGTCTGCAAATACGGGCAGTGGAACTAAGGTGAAACTCACGCTATAAAAAGAATGATGGGCACTGGAAGAGCACTTGAGATAACTCTTGTTTGGTGTTCTTTTTCCTGGTTTTATTCTAAGTCAGGTTTGTCAGTTACCTGTGGAGGAGTATTTATTTAGTTTTGAGGAGATAAGCTTTAAGGAAAACCAGAAGACATTGGGTTTGGATTAATGTATGGTGGAGAGGCGTCTCTTGAGAGTGCTGAGAAGTAGGAAAAGTTACATGTGGCATAGAATCAGCCCCTCTCTTTTTACTATTTTCTTTATATTTAGAGCTGTTTCTCTTATTTGCACCTTTTTCCCTTATCATTTCTCATTATCATCCTTTTATGAAAAAATCTCAACCTGCACTCCACTGGGCAAATGAGAGCTGAAATAGAGTATAACCGTGAAGGGGATTTCAACTTCTGGAGCAGAAGTTGTAGAAGAGACGGAAGTGGAGCGAGGTCTGGTAGCCAGTAAATGGCTGGGGTGAGTGATGTCTGAAAGGACTGTGAAAAGCAATCTAGGACTGACTGCTTAATTTTTTCACAGTACAAAGTTGCTGTTGCCCACTGATTTATTGGTATTGTGATTTGGAATGGATGAACAAAGCAGTGTGCATCTGGGTGTTTTCTAAACTATACGTGACCAGATGACCAGTCACTCTGGCACACCCTGTCCCCACCTCTGCCTTAGTCATTCAGTTACTACCACCAATGGGAATTTTTACCTTTCTGTTGTCGAGAGGCCTGAAAGAAGATTGAGAACCTTTTTTCTAGAGTGCCCCTGAAAGATAAACATTAGATAACGTGGTCATGTAAAGTGTAGTTAACACAAGTTATGGAGTGTCAGTGATACTGGTAACTGTGACGACGTACATTTGTTTTTGGAATACATTCAACCAAAAATTTTTATGCTCTCCTTATATGTACTATTTTCACTATTTAAGTTTGTCTAAATAGTGGTGGTGGTGTAGGAATTTGTTATTGCTCTGTGGCAGGGTTTTGGATTAGTCAGGAGGTTGAACTTGTAAGCTCCAGATAGGGAAGATTTTAGAATTTTTGTGCTAGTGGCTATCACGTTAATTGTCTTTCTCTGCTGCCCATCATCTGTAAAGTAGCAATGTTGCCTGCTATCTGTTGGGGGGCTTTGACTTCCAACAGAAGTCACTTTTTAGCGATGAAAGTGAAAGTCACTCCAGTTGTTTCCGACTCTTTGCAGCCCCCGTGGCTTGTACAGTCCGTGGAATTCTCCAGGCCAGAATACTGGAGTGGGTAACCTTTCCCTTCTTTAGGGGATCTTCTCAACCTAGGGATCGAACCCAGGTCTCTTGCATTGCAGGCAGATTCTTTACCAGCTGAACCACAAGGGGAGCCCAAGAATACTGGAGTGGGTAACCTATCCCTTCTCCAGCGAATCTTCCCTACCCAGGAGTTGAACAGGGGTCTCCTGCATTGCAGGTGGATTCTTACCAACTGAGCTATGAGGGAAACCCTTTTTAGTGATGAAAAGAACTTGAAAGGTCCTCAAGGCTAAGTCAGCTTTCATAGATGAGAGAAGAGACCAGACTCAGTGAGGATGAATCTCATTCAGGATGGATTCTTGTGAAAATTTTTTAACTGTGTATATAGCAACATTTCTCAGTTTAGTAGATTTAAAGTTTTTTTTCCTACACAGAAATGATTGGGACTGTTTTAATTCATGCACATGGGTATGTTTGTTGGTAGAGATGGAGGCCAGCCTGTTGCAAGTGAGACATACTGCTTTAAAGAAAGGGTTAGGACTTTCCTGGTGGTCCAGAGACTGGGAATCTGCTTGCCAGTGCAGAGAACACAGGTTCAGTCTCTGGTCTGGGAAGATCCCACATGCATGACGCAACTACTGAGCCCGCGCTCCACAGCTGCTGAGGTCTGGGTGCCCTAGGGCCTGTGCTACCCAACAAGAGAAGCCAGTGCAATTAGAAGCTCACACACACCGACAAAGAGTAATTTCTCTAGTTGCTTGGGGCAGCTAGAGAAAGCTTGTGAATAATCATAAATAATTAATTTAATGTTCATTTTGGTTAGAAGTAAGATGGTTATTTGACAGAAACAGATGGGAAAACATCACATGTTCTCTTGATAGAATTTTAGGATTCCCCTCATCCCTGATCTTTTTCTTTCCATTAGACCCTAAATCAAAAAGCAAAATGTGAAAGTGAAAGTTGCTCAGTCGTGTCCAAATCTTTGTGACCCCATGGGCTGTACAGTCCGTAGAATTCTCCAGTCCAGAATACTGGAGTGGGTAGCCTTTCCCTTCTCCAGGGGACTTTTAAATAACAGAATTTAAATAAAAAAACAAGTGAAATATTTCATAAAATATTAGCGGCATCTGGTCAGTATAATTAATGAAAGACCAAGTTTATGAAGAACGATTTGGTAGTTGGAGATAATTAATTCAAGATTCATTTGCTTCTAGAACTTAGTAATATGTCCTACCTTATGTATGACACCAAAATAATCTGGTCACATATTTATCATGAACTTAACACCTTTTATATCCATAAAAGCAGTATGAAGCAAAATGAAATTCTCTTAGGATATTGAAAAACTTCATCATTGCAAACTTATTGTGCTTTTTATTTTATATTTTGAAATATCTTTCCATGCCTAACCAGGATATCTAATTATGGTTGTTTGACTATTTATTTTTACTCCTTATTCTTTTGGTCACTCTGAGCAGTATGCAAGATCTTCCGTGGAGCAGAAGCATGGAGTCTTAAAAAACTTTTCAGATGTCTTTAATTTTTCACTTAAACTGAGAAATAAAATTCAAAAATTACGTTATTGTTTGTTTGCTTCTCGTGTCTTTATGGCTGTATTGGTAGAAGATGTATTCAACTGATTAAAATATGAAATGTTAAATTTACTTGAATTACTAATGAACACTAGAATTACCAGATTTTTAATAGAAAGATATCTAGTTTGTGTGGACACATTGTATAGGAGGAGAAATACCTGATGCTATATAAACATGGAATGAAAAGTCTGAACTCTTAAATGAAAAGTGTCAGTTAAATCAGAAGATAACACTTCATATCTGAAATAGCTGAGGATGGGTACGGTCTTCCATTTATTACTGCATAACAAGTTGGGCAGTAGTTGGTCCAGTAGTACATAGAAAAAAAAAATGTTAATACTGTAATGACAACTGAAAATTTCCTGAAAGAAAATGATTCAAATAAATAATAATATATGTATAGATCTGTTCAGGAGCATATTATACAACAGTTTATATTGATCATTATCGTGCTAAAGGAAACTGGATCAGTATTCAGAACTTTAGGACACAAATTGAGATGGTGGCCACATGTAAACTGGAAGGGAATACAAAGAATGAAAATAGCTTCTGTTGGTATGGTAAAATTGAGAAGGCCATATTCTTACAGGTTAACCACTGAAATAAAACAATCTCTTAGGATTTTATTGTTTTCCCGTCATTTTATACAGAGGATTTTTACACTGTAATCACTTTGTATTTTTAAATGTTTTCCTTGATTTAATAATAAAATGCATAAATACATTGTTTTTTATTTGAAATGTAAAAATGCATAAATGTGTTGCTTAGCTTTTTCTGCTGTGTAAATTACATAGAAATGATACCACTATTGTATATCTTTAAGGAAATTAATATATATAAATGGCTGGTGAATCTGTTGTTGATTCATGTTTTCTTTTATTTGCTTTCCTTGAAAAATACTGGCTTTGTTGATCTGTTGATCTATTTTCAGTCTGATTTGTTTGCAATTTCACATGGTTATGGTGGTTAGGGATAGTCCATATCTAAGAATATAAAACTATAAAAAATATAAAAGTCTATAGGTCATTGACCTTATTACCTGAAGGTTTTATAGTAGGTTGAAAATGAAATGAGATTTCTGAATCTGAACTCAGAATGCTGAAAGGATGTTTATAATAAGTTAATGTTCCTGAAGGTTACTGTCCTTTGGGTGAATCTTAAAATTTTAGAACATGTAAAAAATTTTAACTTTCTACAGTTAACTTGTGATAAGCTCTTATTAAATGGAATAACTTGTTTCAGTTTTGACTTTGTTCTGAGAAGGTACTTACCTTGAATTAATTTATATCAATCTGTATCATTTGACTGAATTTCAGTAGGGGTCCAATAAAGCAATATGGTGCTAGTTACACTTTTTTAGAACTTGATCTTCATTCTTTTTTCAAACATTAATTATATTAGCTGAGACTTTGAAGTCCTTGAGATACGTTTTAGGGGAAATAGAAGCTTGGGAGTGGTGTTGCTTTTGCTTCTGTGAATAATTCAGATGACCTGAGGCTTTAAGTTTTGGGAGTTAGAATACCATGAGAGTGAAAAGGTAGTTATTAAAATTTTTTTCAATGTTTAATGTTAATTAAGTTACCTTGAAAGTCTGGTTCTGCCATTTACTTTGAGTATTAAACCAGAGAGTTGAAGTTGTATACCTGTCTTTGAAACTGGTGGTTAGTAAAGGCTTGGACACTAAAGGTAGTGACTCATTAGAGGTCCCTTTGGGTGACCCGCATCAGGGGCTTCTGTTAGGTCCTTCTGGGATTTATAAGGCTTGATTCCTTGTGATAGCACAGCTTCTCTCAGACGTTTCCATGATTAGTTTTCCTGACTGTAGAATAATCTTTAATGAGACGTCTGCAGCCTTTTTTGTTGTGCTCTTCTGGGAATTTCATCTTTTCGTGTAATGATCATCTGAGAGCTGGTAAATTGAGAATTTTTTTTTAAGTGTGTTTTAAACTGGTCCTTTATAAGCTTGAATATTTATTACAATATACTTAATAGTTGGCTGGATTGCATCTGATATATACTACTGATTTCTTCAGGATTTAATTATAATTTTTCTGGTCTAAAATTTGCTGGGAAGGAAGGAGCAAGCTTTGACTTTCCCAGGGTAAGAGTGTTCACTTTATACAGTGGCCTTTCCTTTTTGGAGGACGGTGTGGTAGTGTCAACATAAAAATGGTACACTGCTGCATGTGCTCATAAGTCCACTTCATGGAATCTTTCCGGAAACATGCCTGGATACAGATACAAGGGAGCAGGTACTGGGATATAATTTCAGTACACACCTTGTATCCTAATACTTTAGGAAGTACTTTTACTTCCAGTGTGAGAAATTGACCTGGTCTGTATGAGTATGCGTTACGAACTCTGAGGAGGCCGCTTTTCCCTTAATATTGTTCCTAGTTTAAAAATGCAAAGAAAACTGTTATGTTTCTGTGGGAATATAATATGTATATAAATTTTTAAAATAAGACTTCGGAAGGATATACCTCAGAATGCTATGGTTGGTTATTTTTCCCAAGAAAAGTAGAATTCTGGAGAGTGGTCAGAAGGGACATTTAGTTTTATCTGCTGCTAAAGTTTTTTTTTACAAGAATGTATTACTGTTGGGACTTCCCTGGCAGCCCAGTGGTTAAAGACTTTGCTTTCCAGTGCTGGGGGGTGTGGGTTGGATTCTAATCAGAAAGCTACCTTCCCACATGCCTAGAGGTATTAAAAAAAAAAAAATAGAAGCAATATTGTAACAAGTTAAATAAAGACTAAAAAATAAAATTGAAGGTAGATACAATGTTTATCATTGTAATTTATCTAAATTGAAATACCTAAAAGGAACAAATAGCATTTAGACTTTTCTTTTATGATTTGAATAGAAATTTTGAGTAGATTATAAGGGATTTAAGGCAGTTACAAGCTCAGCTCCATGCTCTCTGATGACCTAGATGGGTAAGATGGGGAGTGGGGTGAGAGGAAGGGGATTTATGAATACATATAGTTGATTCCCTGGGTGGCTCAGACAGTAAAGAATCCACCTGCAGTGCTGGAGACCTGGGTAGATCGATCCCTGGGTTGGGAAGATCCCCTGGAGGGAGGGCATAGCAACCCACTCCAGTATTCTTAGCTGGAGAATCCCCATGGACAGAGGAGCCTGGCAGGCTACAGTCCACGGGGTCACAAAGAGTTGAACATGACTGAACGACTAAGCACAGCGCACTTAGCTGATTCACTTCCCTGTACAGCAGAACATTGTTAAACAATTATGCTCCAGTTTAGAAACAGTAATAAATCACAGGAAATAATATTTTTTAAAAGGCAGTCATTAATGACAACTTTTTATCATTCATATAGACTAATCTTGCAGGTATTCAAGTGTCAAGATGTATTTTAAAATTTAACTTCTGGTGGAAATAAGTGTGGTAACATCAAGGCAAGATTTACATGAGTTTAAGTAGAACTTATCATTTCATTCATAGTATATACTGAGGACCTCCCAGGTGGCTCAGTGGTAAAGAATCCACCTGCAATGCAGGAGACCCAGGTTCAGTCCCTGGGTGGGAAAGATGCCCTGGAGGAGAGCAGGGCAACCCAGTCTAATATTCTTGTCTCGAAAATCCTATAGACAAAGGAGCCTAGCAGACTTGAGACCATGGGGTTGCCAGGAGTCAGACGCAACTGGGTGACTGAGCACGCAAGTATATACTAGGTGCTGATAACATTAGGCCCGGTATTAATTCCAAATACTTAATAATAGAATATTCTTCTTTTCAGTAATAATGAATTGGGAAGTTGGAATTACTGTAGAGAGAGTGTATGTATTTAAGAAATGCCTCTTTTTGAAATGGAATTTTTTTCTAAATTTAAAAATGTTAGATCAAACTAATTAGCATTTCTATGTCAGTGGTTGATAAGTGTCCTGAAATAGTCTCCCCAGAATGTTCGGGGACTTCAAAATAGTTCTTAAGCTTGACTGCACCCAAGAAAGCATAGGGTAGGGAAGGAAGACTTATTTATGTGCGGATCCCACCCACAAAGATTCTGAGTTAATTGGGAGAAGTAGTAGTTGGGCATCTGAATATTTTTAAAGGTTTTTTTTTAATATAAATTTATTTATTTTAATTGGAGGTTAGTTACTTTACAGTATTGTATTGGTTTTGCCATACATCAACATGAATCCGCCACAGATATACACGTGTTCCCCATCCTGAACCCTCCTCCCTCCTCCCTCCCCGTACCATCCGTAAAGGTTTTCTGAGTGATTTTTTAAATGTGTTGCTAAGGTTGTGTATCACTTCCTTAAAACCAGTCTGTAGGGGGACTTCCCTGGTGGTCTAGCAGTTAAAAATACCCCTGCCACTGCAGGGGATGTGGGTTCCCTGGTCCGAGAAAGTTGTACATGCTGCAGGGCAACTAAGCCCATGCTCCAACAAGAGAAGCCACTGCGATGAGATGCCCTCTCACTGCATCAGGAGAGTAGCCCCCACTCACAACTGGAGAAAGCCCATGCACAGCAACCCGGTGCAGCAGTAAGCAAATCCGTCCTCGACATCCATGGTTGCTGCTCACAGTATAGTGAGCAGTGACGCATTAGCCACAGTTCCCTTCCTGAGAAAGTCCTGTACCTTCTGTAGTAGGTCTCCCAGGTGGATGTGTTAAGTTCTTGATTCTCTCAAAATAAGAAGTGCCTTCTACATCTGGAGCATTGTTCTAGTGAAGTGCGGTGTGGACAAGCAGTCCCCAACCTTTTGACATCAGGGACTGGCTTTATGGAGGACTATTTTTCCATAGAGGAGGCTAGTTTGGGGATGATCTAAGCACGTTACATTTATTGTACACTTCATTTTTATTATTACATCAGCTCCACCTCAGATCATTAGGCATTAGATCCCAGAGGTTGGGAACCCCTGGTGTAGATGGTGGATAAAGTGAATCTGGTGATAATTTTTAAGCTGTCACTTTGATTGTTACATGGAAAGTAAATTGGAGGAGGAAGACTAGAAACAGGGAGCTCATTGTGGAGGCTAACAGTAATCCAGGTGAAGTGATGGTCATTTGGATCAGGATGTTGACAAAATATGTAGGAGCATATGGATTGAGATATGTTTTGGAAGGAGTCAGGCAAGACTTGTTGGTTGTTTGGTCCCTCAGTACTGGTGGGTGACCTTTAAGCTCTACTCCACCTCAAGTATTCACAGTCATACCCCTGCTTCTGAAATCCTAAATTCACTCATCAGATCTTCTGTCTGTTGGATCTTTGTTTTGCTACTACTTTAAATAGACTTGTTTTCAGTCCATATCCATGCTCTTTTCTCCTCCTATATTTCCTACCTGGATGACCAGCTGTCGTTTTGGTTTGCCTGGATGCAGCTGAGGTGTTTCTTGGGATTCAGGACTACCAGTGCTAATGTCAGGTTGCCCTCACCTTAGTCTGCCCCTGTCTCTGTTTTTGCATACTGTGCTATAACCATGTTAACCTTTCCTGGTTAATTCCTTGGACTTTCATAGATCTCTTTTTGCATCTAATTGTAATCACTCCCCAAATCCCCCTCACCAATCCTGGTTTGAGAATGATCTGTCTTACTGTACCTCCAGGGACTAGCATGGGGTCTGGCAGAAAGTATCACTCATAGTCAAGCAAATGAGTGGTTATCTCCCAGTCACTCCATAGTTTTTAGCATACAGTAACGGGAAGATCCCCTGAGGAAGGGATTGGCCTCCAGTATTCTTGCCTTTAAAATTCCATGGACAGACCATGGGGTTGCCAAGAGTCAGACATGACTGAGAAACTAACACAGTGATTAATAAATGTGTGTTGGAAATAAATGAAAGAGTTTCTACTGAGTGGAATATTATGTTACTCTTAAAACTAATGTTTGGAACTTCCCTGGCTGTCCAGTGGTTAAAATTCTGCCTGGCAGTGCAGGGGACATAGGTTTGACCCTGGTCCTGGAAGATCCCACATGCTGAGGAGCAATTAAGCCCCTGTGCCACAACTACTGAGCCTACACATTCTAGGTCCCTCACGCCCCATCTGCCAAGCCTGTGCTCCGCCAGAAGAGAAGCCAACACAGTGAGAAGCCTGCACACTGGAATGAAGAGAAAGCCCATTCGTGGCAAGGAAGACCCAGCACAGCCAAAAAGAATAGTTAATCAGCAAGAAATAAAGATAAAAATTGAGTTTTCCTGTCTTTTTTTAAAGTAATGTTTGAACGTGTGGTTACATGGGGAAATGCATAGGATGCTAGTTTTATAAAAGCAGCATAAAAACCATGTATATTCAATAGTTCAGTTGTAAAACAGTAAGTTTGTACTTTGATATTAAGAGGGTAAAAACAAAATACAACGTTTTAATATCTTCCCCATAATTTTTTTTAAATAAAGTAGGGCTGAGAAATCTCTTCACATAGCCTGAAATCCTAGAGTATATTGTAGTTAGAATTCTAAAGCTGAGGAAGTAGGTACCTGAGTGTCTTGTTCCATATGACTGCTAATAATGATCTCTTTAGCATTTAGTTAGATGGCAACTGATAGGCCTAAAACTTGTGGTACTGATGGGAAGAATGGGACCGTGCACCTTGATGCATGTTTTTCCTAGGATCAGGGATGAGATAGCTGTGGGACAGATTTTAGGCATGTCTTGTCCTTTTATTTTGATGGAGTCATAATTATCTGCTTTTTCATCTTATGCTGAGCTGTCCTTTAAAGCTATATTAACTGCAGCTTTTATCTTAAGTGTAGCTAAACATATCTTTGTTTATGTTGTTTAATGCTAAGTGTCTNGACTGTGAAGAAAGCTGAGTGCTGAAGAATTGATGCTTTTGAACTGTGGTGTTGGAGAAGACTCTTGAGAGTCCCTTGGACTGCAAGGAGGTCCAACTAATCCATCCTAAAGGAGATCAGTCCTGGGTGTTCATTGGAAGGACTGATGCTAAAGCTGAAACTCCATATTTTGGCCACCTCATGTGAAGAGTTGACTCACTGGAAAAGATCCTGATGCTTGGAGGAATTGGGGGCAGGAGGAGAAGGGAACAACAGAGGATGAGATGGCTAGATGGCATCACCGACTCGATGGACATGAGTTTGAGTAGACTCTGGGATTTAGTAATGGACAGGGAGGCCTGGCGTGCTGCTATTCATGGGGTCGCAAAGAGTCAGACTCGACTGAGTGACTGAACTGAACTGAGCTGAAATGAATCATTTTTTCAAAATAGAAATAAAAATGAATCTTATTGAAATAATTTTGACTGATGCTTTGGATATTTATTATAACCTATTTGTATTCAAAGTTTTCATCGATGACTTTGGATATTTTCATAAGAAAAATGGGAGAGAGTCTGCTTAAATTTTGAAAAAATGGGAAGGAGTGACATTTAGCCCACATCTGTTGAGCATGGACCATGTAACACTTACAAACAGGATGTAACACATTTGTCATTTAGNGAAGATCATGGCATCTGGTTCCATCACTTCATGGGAAATAGATGGGGAAACAGTAGAAACAGTGTCAGACTTTATTTTGGGGGGCTCCAAAATCACTGCAGATGGTGATTGCAGCCATGAAATTGCTTACTCCTTGGAAGGAAAGTTATGACCAACTTAGATAACATATTAAAAAGCAGAGACATTACTTTGCCAACAAAGGTACGGCTACTCAAGGCTACGGTTTTTCCAGTGATCATATATGGATGTGAGAGTTGGACTGTGAAGAAAGCTGAGTGCTGAAGAATTGATGCTTTTGAACTGTGGTGTTGGAGAAGCCTTGGAGAGTCCCTTGGACTGCAAGGAGATCCAGCCAGTCCATCCTAAAGGAGATCAGTTCTGGGTGTTCATTGGAAGGACTGCTGCAGAAGCTGAAACTCCAATACTTTGGCCACCTCATGCGAAGAGTTGACTCTGTAGAAAAGACCCTGATGCTGGGAGGGATTGGGGGCAGGAGGAGAAAGGGACAACAGAGGATGAGATGGTTGGATGGCATCACCGACTTGATGGACATGAGTTTGGGTAAACTCCGGGAGTTGGTGATGGACAGGGGAGGCCTGGCATGCTGCAATTCATGGGGTCGCAAAGAGTCAGACACGACTGAGCGACTGAACTGAACTAAGCTTTCTTAATCTCTGTTATCTTGTATGGTAGTCCTAACAGACTTAATACAGGGGAAGGGAAACTTCAGCAAATAATGCTGGAACAGTTGGGTATCCGTATGCAAAAAGGTAACTTAAGGTACCTCATATTGTAGAGATGGGTCAAAATTAATCAGAGGTCTCAGTCTGAATTACTAAAACTGTGAAACTTCTAAAATAATACATAGGAGAAAATTATTTTTGTATCCTTGGATTTGACAAAGATGATTTAAGTATGCTACCAAAAGCACAATCCATTAAAATGCTGATAAATTGGACTTCCATCAAATTGATTTGTTTGTTCTTCAAGAGATACCACTAAAGAAAATTTGTATTAATATATATTTTTAAAACCTATACTAAGAGAACAAATAATTTTTATGTGGACAAAACATTTGAATAGATGTTTCACCCATGAAGGTATATGAATGGTATTAAGTACATGAAAAGATGCTCAAACCTTAGTTATCAGGGAAATGCAAATTAAAGTCAAAATCAGGGCCAGGGACTACCCTGGTGGTCCAGTGGGTAAGACTGCTACCAGTAAAGAGGTTTCAGGTTCAGTCCATGAGTGGGGAACTAAGATCCCACAGGCCCATGTGTGGCACAGCCAGAAATAAATCAGACCCATTAGAATGGTTTTCATGCCAAGTGTTAATTTGTTGAAGATACATTAGAACCATAGGAATCCACCCAAGAGAATTGAAGGCATATATGCATACAGAAATTTCTTACATGGCAGTAGGATCATAGAAACATTATTCACAATAGCCTTAAACTGCAGACAGTCCAAATGTTCAGCCAGCTGATGAATAAAAAGCCAAAACAGTGTAGTCATACAATGGAATGCTGTGCAGCAGTAATAGACAAACCACTAATCAATATACAGATGAGTCTCAAAAATACTCTGCTAAGTTAAAGAAGCCAAACAAAAAAAAGCTACATTTTGCATGGTTTCATTTCTATGAAATTTCTAGAGAAAGCAAATCTCAAGAGAGTATTAATAGTTGCTGAGAAAGGGAATTGGAAATGATTACAGACATGAGGGATATTTGAGTTAATGGAAAGGTTCTAGAACTGGATTGTAATGGTTGTATAACTAATAAAAAAACTCATGGATGGAGTTTTGCAGCTGATGATTATGCTTGACATAAAGTCGGTGGTAGTGAGATGGGGTTGGCAGATATCCTGTGGGATAAATATCTGTAGGTGTGATTTAACTTTTGTGTGATGTGGGAGTGAGGTATTTTTTCCAATAAAATTGGAACTCTGTAATTTCCTGTAGAATGTTTGCTGGGTTGTAACTTGGTTTTTGAAGGAGCCAGCTGTTCATGTTTTCCACTCTTTTGTTTCAGGTTCGTTACCGTGAACGTATCACCATTCTTCGAGGAAATCATGAGAGCAGACAGATCACACAAGTATATGGTTTCTACGATGAGTGTTTAAGGAAATACGGAAATGCCAATGTGTGGAAGTATTTTACAGACCTTTTTGACTATCTTCCTCTCACTGCCTTGGTGGATGGGCAGGTATGTAAGTCTTCTTAAAGCTTATGTTGCTAATTATTTTCAGGCTTCTGCTTTCTTAACATTTAGGTCCCAGTAACTTATTTTTCTATCCTCACGTCCTTCTGGGCCCTTATTTTGTGAGGGGCACTGAACCACGGAGTAGGGTGGAAGATATAGCCCATCCATCCTCTTAGGCTGTTTCTAGACATATTGGGGAGATGTAATTAACTATTTTTCCGGTCCCAGTAGACAAGTGCACAGAGAAATTTCAAGAAAATTCTATGAGAAGGAAAATAATAGTCTATGATGAGGGTAAAGTCAAGATCTGATTGGAGTTTGGGTGCAATAGGGATGGTTTATCAGGAAGAAAAAGTATATTCCATAGTTTACAGTGGGATGAAAGAAAGATCCTGCAGAAACAAGCCCAGTTCTGGGAGAACACAGAAACACCAAAGGGGCTGAATGATCTGGGCTACTGTTTGCAGCTTAGTGTATAATGTTTATTTTAAATGAAGGTAATGTTGGAAACCATTCTTTTCAGATCTTCTGTCTACATGGTGGCCTCTCACCGTCCATAGATACACTGGATCACATCAGAGCACTTGATCGCCTACAAGAGGTTCCCCATGAGGTATTATTCTTTTTTTGATAATAAAATTTTTTTCTTTTCTGAAAATTTTAGAAAGAGGAACTGTTCTTAATTGTAACTTAGTTCATTTTATGTATTTTCTTGTTAATTCTCAAAAATCATCCCAGGTGGTGTGAGCACTCTCATTGACCCTATTCTTCTGAAGCTAACATTAAGAAATCTACCAAGATCATGACAGCTCTGGGACTGGGTTTAGGACCGAGGTAGTGACTGTGTTCAGAGCATCTACTTAAATTACTATACCATTAATTAGTTAGGGCTTGTTGCTGTTGGAACTCATTGGTGTGGGCTGTGCGTCTTAAAGACGTCTAAAAATAATTTCTTAACTTATTTGACACAGATACTTGACTATCTGCAAAACCTTTTACCAGTTTTGGCAAACACCGTTCAACAAGTGACTTAGTAGGGTGCTTCTGATTAAATTACTAAGATCACATATTAACCAGTTTTCCAAGAAGTAGTCTAAAACTTTACTTGCTTTTTAGGGTCCAATGTGTGACTTGCTGTGGTCAGATCCAGATGACCGTGGAGGATGGGGTATATCTCCTCGAGGAGCTGGTTACACCTTTGGGCAGGATATTTCTGAGACATTTAATCATGCCAATGGCCTCACGTTGGTGTCTAGAGCTCATCAGCTGGTGATGGAGGTACGTTTGTTCTTTGACATTGACTTGATTTTTAAATAAACTTAAGATCTTAGGAAATTTTAAATTATATGGTATTAGTGAGAATATGCATGTATTTTTCTGATGAGTGTACCATTATAGCCTGAGCCTTTTTGATGAATGCACACTAGAATTAAAATCCCAAGCTTTGGGGCTTCCCTGGTGATCCAGTGGTTAAGAATCTGCTTTGCAGTACAAGGAACACCCAATTTTATCTCTGGACCAGGAAGGTCCCACATGGAGCAGAGCTAACAAAGCATGTCAGCTGCAACTAGAAAGCCGGAGCACCTAGAGCCTATTCTCCAGAACAAGGGAAGCCACTGCAGTGAGAAGCCTGAGTACCACAGCAGAGAGCAGTCCCAACTTGCTGCAACTAGAGAAAGTCCCCATGCAGCATCGAAGAACCCCCATAGCCAAAAAATAAAAATAAATAAAATCTCAGGCTTTTGATCCAAATGTTAAAATGTTCTGAGATAATTTGTAATGACTGAGCAGTGCTTGGGAGTTAAGGCTGGGAAAGTAAGATGGAGGAGATGGAAATATAACAAAAATCTCAGTTTTATTACATATATTTAACATGTGTGTATATGGAGGAGAGTTTGGCAAGAAATACACCCAAAATGTTTAAGTGATCCTTTGGATGGTAGGATTACAGGTGATTTAAAAGAAGAAACTAAAGGGAAAGAGGCTAAATGCTTAGCATAAAACATTGATTAAGCATACTTATAAAATTAGAATTCAATTTAGATTAATACTGACACAACTCTGTGATTATCCATAAAGTCTGACTTTGCTTGGGATAGGGAAAGAAATTTGTGAACAGTACTTTAAAAGTTACTCATACATTCAGGTGAACTTTGGGGGGATNCATAAAACATTGATTAAGCATACTTATAAAATTAGAATTCAATTTAGATTAATACTGACACAACTCTGTGATTATCCATAAAGTCTGACTTTGCTTGGGATAGGGAAAGAAATTTGTGAACAGTACTTTAAAAGTTACTCATACATTCAGGTGAACTTTGGGGGGATGAGGTTGGAGTTCCTAGAGTCATCTCTCCTTCGTGTCTGGGCAGTTGAGGTAATGCCTGTAGTGAGGACAGAATCAATAAGGTTCTGGTCTTCAGGAGTGGGTATCTGACTGTACAAGGAATGGCCATATACTCATTCTCATATCGCGTTCAGGGCCGTTGCAGTAAGAAATGAGAGAGAAGTAGTTTATCCCTTTGAGATTGGTGGTTTTGTGTTTTGTTGCTGTTGTTTTTAGGACTTTTCTTAAGAGTTCTGCATAGGGAGTTCCCAGTGGTCTAGTGGTTGGGATTCAGTGCTTTTGCTGCTGTGGCCTGGGTTCATTCCCTGATTGAGGAACTGAGATCCCACAAGCTGTGCAGCATGGCCAGAGGTGGGGAGGGGTCGTTGTGCAGAGTATAGGAAATTATTAAATCATCCAGAAACAAAGCAGTACTTTTTAAAAAACCTTTTGGGGAAAAGGGCAGATCTATTTTCCTTCTTGAGGGGAGTCACTTTTAGTTTTGTAAATAAAGGAGTAAAGTTGTTTTTTTTTTTTTTTTCCTGTTCTTTTCCTTGTAGGGATATAACTGGTGCCATGACCGAAATGTAGTAACGATTTTCAGTGCTCCAAACTATTGTTATCGTTGTGGTAACCAAGCTGCAATCATGGAACTTGATGATACTCTAAAATACTCTTTGTAAGTATTCACACCTGAGTAGTTGGTTACTATTACTTGAATATTGGTTTTTTGAATTTTAGTTTTTAGATAAGGCTATAATTAGGGTCCTATTATGTAAATCATTGGATAGAAAAAAGTGTAGAAATATGGGAGGTTTAATAGTTCAAGAATTTATGATAAATCCAGATTCCAACAGATTTTTAGGTTTCCTTTGATGTTATTCATCAACAGAAACCTAGACCTTAATATGAATTATTAGGATCTTAACTTTTAAACCTATACTTTTATGGTAGAGTAAATAAATCCTGAGGATGAAATGGTTATATATACAGTACCTTAGGCTCTTTAAAACTTGTTTAGTAGAATCTTTTCAAATGGTTTCAGAAGGAGCCACAATGTATAGAAGCATGTCCTCTGGGGCTGATGTTTCCTTGGCTCTTTTGAGGAGGCATGCAGCTAGAAAACGCCATGTAAAATGCATGAAAAGGCTATAATTAGGGTCCTATTATGTAAGTCATTGGATAGAAAAAAGTATAAAAATGTACAAAAGAATGAAATGTACAGCTTGGGGAACAGTCGAATAATACAGTAATAACTTTGGTGACAGGTGGTGGTTAGACTTATATAGGTGACTCTTGCTGTGATTAATGTATAGAAATTGCAAAACAACATGTTACAGTGCTGCTGCTGCTGCTAAGTCACTTCAGTCATGTCCAACTCTGTGCGACCCCATAGACAACAGCCCACCAGGCTCCCCTGTCCCTGGGATTCTCCAGCAAGAACACTGGAGTGGGTTGCCAAGTGGGTTGCCGTTGCCTTCTCCACTATGTTGTACATCTGGAACTAAAACTAAGACTAATACTGATTTTAATTATCAGTACATCGATGTCTTAGAGCAAATATGTCTTTGTTTTTCAGCTTGCAGTTTGACCCAGCACCTCGCAGAGGCGAGCCACATGTTACTCGTCGTACCCCAGACTACTTCCTGTAATGAAATTTTAAACTTGTACAGTATTGCCATGAACCATATATTGACTTAATGGATATGGGAAGAGCAACAGTAACTCCACAAGTGTCAGAGAATAGTTAACATTCAAAAAAACTTGTTTTCACACGGACCAAAAAGATGTGCCATATAAAAATACAAAGCCTGTCATCAACAGCTGTGACCACTTTAGAATGAACCAGTTCATTGCATGCTGAAGCGACATTGTTGGTCAAGAAACCAGTTTCTGGCATAGCGCTATTTGTAGTTACTTTGCTTTCTCTGAGAGACTGCAGATAAGATGTAAACATTAACACCTCGTGAATACAATTTAACTTCCATTTAGCTATAGCTTTACTCAGCATGACTGTAGATAAGAATAGCAGCAAACAATCATTGGAGCTTAATGAACATTTTTAAAAATAAGTACCAAGGCCTCCCCTCTACTTGTGAATTTTAAAATCGTTTTGTTTATTTTCAGGGATACCGTTTAATTTAATTGTATGATTTGTCTGCACTCAGTTTATTTTCCCTTTTCAAATCTCAGCCTCATGTTGTTCTTTGTTACTGTCAGAACCTGGTGAGTTGTTTTGAATGGAACTGTTTTTTTTTTCTCCCTGCTGTAAGATGATGTTACTGCACAAGAGCACTGCAGTGTTTTTCATAATAAACTTGTGAACTAAGAACTGAAAAAGTCATATTTTAATTGTATCAATGGGCAAGACTGGTGCTGTTTATTTAAAAGATAACATCAATTGATAAATTTTAGAATCTGTAGAATTCTAGGAAAAAATAAAAATCAAGGCCACAACATAATCTCGTAACTCCTTGACATTCTTTAAATGAATTTCAGGACTTGTAGTCCAAATGGTATAATTTGTCAGATTGCCCGCATGATCTTTGTGGATGATTCTTCCTATGTCTGCAAGAAAGGAAGTGAAATCTTTGTGCTCCTTCAGTAAGACCTGATTGAAAAACCATACGAATAAAGATACAAGATGTTCAGATTTTGTTGAAAGCATGTTTTCAGATAGAGCTTAACAAACTAATGTGTCTACTTATCAGTCACTGCAGTTTCTGGTAATAAATATTGCTGTGTAACATGGACATTTTAAGACGATTGAGAGATTGGTAAGTTTTTAACAAATACTTGTACATTGTTTGTCACATGACCTTACAGTTAAATTGTCTCAGATAAGATATAGCTCTTAAAATATTTTCCTCTATTAATTTAAATTCTTTAAATGATACTAAATCAAATGAAAAACTATTACTGGATCATGGTTTAGTGTTATGGACATTGACCCAAGGATAAAAATGGCATTTGAAATGGAGTGGCAGTGATAAGCACATGAGTTCCCCCCCCAGCCTGTTTTTTATTCTTTGAATAGTATTAAGTTCAGTTCAGTCGTTCAGTCATGTCTGACTCTGCGACCCTATGAATCGCAGCATGCCAGGCCTCCCTGTTCATCACCATCTCCCGGAGCCCACTTGGACTCATGTCCATCGAGTCTGTGATGCCATCCAGCCATCTCATCCTCGGTCGTCCCTTTCTCTTGCCCCCGATCCCTCCCAGCATCAGTCTTTTCCAATGAGTCAGCTCCTCTTATGAGGTGGCCAAAGTACTGGAGCTTCAGCTTGAGCATCATTCCTTCCAAAGAAATCCCAGGGTTGATCTTCAGAATGGACTGGTTGGATCTTGCAGTCCAAGGGACTCTCAAGAGTCTTCTCCAAAACCACAGTTAAAAAGCATCAATTCTTCGGCACTCAACCTTCTTCACAGTCCAACTCTCACATCCATATGTGACCACAGGAAAAACCATAGCCTTGACTAGACGGACCCTAGTCAGCAAAGTAATATCTCTGCTATGCTATCTAGGTTGGTCATAACTTTTCTTCCAAGGAGTAAGCGTCTTAATTTCATGGCTGCAGTCACCATCTGCAGTGATTTTGGAGCCCCCCAAAATAAAGTCTGACACTGTTTCCACTGTTTCCCCATCTATTTCCCATGAAATGATGGGACCGGATGCCATGATCTTCATTTTCTGAATGTTAAACTTCAGGACACTTAATTGTATGGGTATAGTAATAAAAGTTTTGCTTTGTACTGTTGTGAATTTGGAACTGATGAGGAAAATTTTGCGTTTCTCTTTCTAAGATACTTGAAAATACACACATTCACAGCATGTTTTTTTAAGTGGTCCACTCTCTGTTCTAATTGACAATATTTTTGGTAGCTCGTGGAGTTGATTGTCCAAAAGACCTTAGATTTTCCATGTCTCCATTTCATTTCATTCTTAAATGCTTTCATGAGAAATACATCCTTCTCTCTCTCTTTTTTAAAAAAATCATTTTATGCCTTTTATTTCTGACTGGACAAATAGTTTATTAATGTGCGGTACTGATGATCCAATGTCCAGATGATCTAGATCGAAGCAGTGGTTTTACAAGTCCTGTGGTTAAAATTTATTCCAAAGGAACTCACATCTTGTAATTGAGTTTTTATTGTCATCCAGGTACAAATTCTCTAAACTTTGTGGTTAACAGAAAAGGGCTTGTGGGGACTTCGTGGAGGTAAAGTGATTAAGACTCCCAAGCTTCCACTACAGGGATTTAGGAGATCGATCCCTGCTGGTGCAGTTAGGATCCCGCCATCCTTTCTGTGTGGCCCCAAAAACCCTACCTGATTATGAAATGGATAAAGAAAATGTATGGCATACTTCAGTTTAAAAAAGTTTTAAAAAAATAAAGTACATTGTTAAGTATAGTAAATTTCCTTTAAAGAAATATAATTCATGTTTATGATTTCTCAGATTACAATTTTCAGTTTTACAAAGCTTGTTCAAAAAAGTGAGTATCTTGAGTATTCTAGATTGAAGACTTGGAGAAATTTGCTTTGGAACTTACTTTGTAAGGGTGAAATGAATCGATAAAATGATGTACTCATTTCTTAGGTTGAATATCCTAAGCAAACACAGATGACTTTTTCTTGATTGCAGTAGGTGTATTTTGGATGGAAGTGTAGCATGTCAATATTGGATAATTTTTCAGAAAGATCTTCCTGTGGCTTAATAAGGATGTTTTTTCCTATGGTTCTTAACATGTGATGCCCACAGAGATTTTATATCTAGATTTAAGAGCCACTGCTCAGTTTTCCAACTACAAATCGAAGAATACTGGATTTTGTGATGATTGATGGTGATCATGGGTTTTAGTGAATAATTAAAATATACCATGTGACTATTCTTTCAGTAGTGACTTAACCTGTCCTGTGTGATAAGTAGTCCTTCATTTTCAATTGTAATGTGTCATTAGGAATGGACCTTAAGATTGAGTAATAGGCTTGTTACGAGGTAGATTGTGTTCCCATGAGTTAAAATGTTTTTTTATTAAAGCCTTAATCTCTTCTCACATGTTCTTTGATGTATTACTAGCTTTCAAGAACTTTTTTTGGGCCACACCACACTACCACACATGTGAGATCTTAATTCCAAAACCAGAGATGGAACCATGCACTCTGCTTTGGAAGCAGAAGAGAGGAATGAGAGGACAAACTATATGGTGTATTTGACCCTGAGCAATCTTTGTTTCTTGGAAAGAAAGTTATGACCAACCTAGATAGCATATTCAAAAGCAGAGACATTACTTTGCCAACAAAGGTCAGCTAGTCAAGGCTATGGTTTTTCCAGTAGTCATGTATGGATGTGAGAGATGGACTGTGAAGAAAGCTGAGTGCTGAAGAATTGATGCTTTTGAACTGTGGTGTTGAAGACTCTTGAGAGTCCCTTGGACTGCAAGGAGATCCAACCAGTCCATTCTGAAGGAGATCAGTCCTGGGTCTTTGGAAGGAATGATGCTAAAGGTGAAACTCCAGTACTTTGGCCACCTAATGAGAAGAGTTGACTCATTGGAGAAGACTCATGCTGGGAGGGTTTGGGGGCAGAAGGAAAAGGGGACAACAGAGGATGAGATGGCTGGATGGCATCACCGACTCGATGGACATGAGTTTGAGTGAACTCCAGGAGATGGTGATGGACAGGGAGGCCTGGCGTGCTGCGATTCATGGGGTCACAGAGTTGGACACGACTGATCGACTGAACTGAACTGAATCTGTTTCCCGTAGTCACATGGAAAAGAATAATCTCTGTTGTTCAGTTATAAAGTTGTGCCTGACTCTGCAACCCCATGGACTGTGACATGCCAGGCTTCCACGTTATTCGCTATCTCCCAGAGTTGGTGGTGCCATCCAACCATCTTTTCTGTTACCCCCTTTTTCCTCCTGCCCTCAATCTTTGCCAGCATCATGGTCTTTTTCCAGTGAGTTGGCTCTTTGTATCAGGTGGTGAAAGTATTAGAGCTTTAGTATCAATCCATCCAATGAATATTCAGGGTTCCTTGGTCCAAATAAAACTACCTCTTTAATTTTCATTCTTCTAATGATCTGTGACTGAAAGTGGACCACGAAGACAATAAGCCCTGGCTCACTACTCCCTCCCTGTAGCCATCCCAGAGCCGATTGTCCAGAAAAGGGCTAGAGAGATTGCACAATCGAGGACATATCAAGATATTTTAAATAGTGGTATAATAGCTTTCATGTCCTCTGTAAAGCTCAAGGTGATAGGAAATCTGCTTACGGCCTCTTTGGTACCACAGCAACATATTTTGTCCTTGGCTTTGAGTTTTATTTCTTTAGATTGAAGTATGGTTGATTTACAATATTGCATTAGTTTTTTTTTTTAATTTATTTTATTTATGCATTAGTTTTAAGTGCTGGGTTTCCTTAAAGTAGAAGTTTGTTTTTGTTTTTGTTTTTAATTGTGCTGTCAGGCATGTGGGATCTTAGTTCCCAATCAGTGATCAAACCCATGCCCTTTGCATTGGAAGTGTGGAGTCTTAACCACTGGGGGTCAGGAAGGTCTCTAAAGCAGGATCTTAATGATTGCAGTGTAGGCCCTTTGTGGTGGTTTTCGAGCTTTTCCTCAGATCCTAGGAAAAATACCCAACACAAGAAATTAGAATCCAGGATGGCTAGATGACTTGGATGAGGATATTTGTTTAAACCACCTTTTAGAAGCACGTTGACATTTCTGCTTTCATCTTGAGTGGTAGATAGCCTACATCATTAGGTATGTTTGAAGAGTGCACGAGTGATTGGTAGCNAGAATCCAGGATGGCTAGATGACTTGGATGAGGATATTTGTTTAAACCACCTTTTAGAAGCACGTTGACATTTCTGCTTTCATCTTGAGTGGTAGATAGCCTACATCATTAGGTATGTTTGAAGAGTGCACGAGTGATTGGTGGCTTCTGAAGTACATGAATTTGACAGTGCAATCCTAGAAGCAGTTGCTGATGTTCTAAACTAGGTTAGTTCTGTTGGTGTCATCATTTGTGAATGAGGGGAGAGTGCTGAAATGACCATTACTGTGAAGGGGTTAAATTCAGAATGGTCAGGAGACCATTAGGCATTGGACCTTCAGGACTTGAAATGGCACAAATAGCTAATAATAATGAATAATAGTGAATAATGTCAAACACTAAGCATTTCCCATCTGCCAGACATTTTACATGGATTATTTTATTGAGTTGTCTTAATGATTTAAAAGGGATGGGAAGGTGAAGCTGTTTTGGCAGTGTTACCCAATTGCTTGAATTTCAGAAGGCATTAGAGTTCGCTTTCCTTTGCTGAGATTTGTATTCAGTGGCCTTTAGGTAAGAGCCTACACAGGTTTTGGCTCTAGAGAAGGTATGTGCCTGATCCTGCTTCAGATAAGCCACATACGCTGCAGGTCCTTTGGGAAGCACGGTCAAGGAGGTTTTTGCACTGGCCCTCTTGAGTGTTGGCGCGAGACAAGTATCCTGGTCACTGCACTACTGAACTTCTGATGCTTGTATAATAACTTCACTGTGTGTCTAAAGGACATTTATATGAGTTAGATTCTGAGAATTGAGTCTGATTAAGAAAAATTATTTTTCACTTTTGCTACCTGCCACCACAGGCTTGTTATTCTTGAGGATAAAGGAACATTCACAGGGGACTTAGATTGACAAATGTATAAAAGACAAAAAGGAAAACCTATGATTTATTTTAAGGAGGTAAGTGTGGAATGGAATATCCCATCCTCCAGTTTGTTTTGTTATTTTTTTGAGAGAGAAAATGTGGGTTCACAGAGGTTCCCCATGTGTCCTCTACCCCCACATATGCATAACCTCCTCTACTGTGAAATCCCCTATCAGAGTGGTAAATTTGTTAAAGTTGATGAATGTACATTGTCATGATCTCCTGGAATTTACAGTTTACGTTAGGGTCCATCCAGTCAGTCTACATTTTCTGGTTTAGAAACCATTCACCTCAGATTGGAAGCTGAACCCATGTGCTGGGACTCAAGCCCAGCCAAAACCCACAACCAAGATCACATATCTAGTTTCAGGACTGAATTATGCTCAGGTTCTTGATGTCTCATGCCAGAAAGAATTCAGTGAGAAAGTGATAGGAAGTGGATTTATATAAACACTCCACAGAGCGTGGATAATCTAAGAAGCTGAGAGTGGCCTCGAAATGTGATGAGGTTAGCTTTTTATGTGCTGGGAAGTTTTCATAGAGAAATCTGTATGCGGGTCAAGAAGCAACAATTAGAATTGGACGTAGAAAAACACTGCTTCCAAATCAGGAAAGGAGTACGTCAAGGCTGCATATTGTCACCCTGCTTATTTAACATATATGCAGAGTCCATCATGTGAAATGCAGAGCTGGATAAAGCACAAGCTAGAGTCAAAATTGCTGGGAGAAATATCAATAACCTCAGATATGTAGATGACACCACCCTTATGGCAGAAAGCAAAGAACTAAAGAGCATGTTGATGAAAGTGAAAGAGGAGAATGAAAATTTGGCTTAAAACTCAACATTGAGAAAACTAAGATCATGACATCCGGTCCCATCACTTCATGGCAAATAGATGGGGAAACAATGGGAACAGAGACTTTAATTTGGGGGCTCCAAAATCACTGCAGATGGTGACTGCAGCCATGAAATTAAAAGACGCTTGCTCCTTGGAAGAAACCTATGACCAACCTAGACAGCATATTAAAAAGCAGAGACATTACTTTGCCAACAAAGGTGCGTCTAGTCAAAGCTATGGTTTTTTCAGTAGTCATGTATGGATGTGAGAGACTATAAAGAAAGCTGAGTGCCAAAGAATTGATGCTTTTGAACTGTGGTGTTGGAGAAGACTCTTGAGAGTCCCTTGGACTGCAAGGAGATCCAAACAGTCCATCCTAAAGGAAATTAGTCCTGAATATTCATTGTAAGGACTGAAGCTGAATATCCAATACTTTGGCCACCTGGTTCCAAGAAGTGACTCATTCGAAAAGACCTTGATGCTGGGAAAGATTGAAGGTGGGAGGAGAAGGAGAGGACATGATGAGATGGTTGGATGGCATCGATGGACATGAGTTTGAGTAAACTCTGAGAGTTGGTGATGGACAGGGAAGCCTGGCATGCTGCAGTCCATGGGGTCACAAAAAGTCAGACACCAATGAGCGACTGAACTGAA
>SJYV01054450.1:1643983-1684658 GCA_006410875.1 Neotragus pygmaeus
CAGACTTTATATATTGGGGCTCCAAAATCACTGCAGATGGTGACTGCAGCCTTCCTTGGAAGAAAAGTTATGACCAATCTAGATAGCATATTCAAAAGCAGAGACATTACTTTGCCAACAAAAGTCCGTCTAGTCAAGGCCATAGTTTTTCCAGTGGTCATGTGTGGATGTGAGAGTTGGACTGTGAAGAAAGCTGAGTGCCGAAGAATAGATGCTTTTGAACTGTGGTGTTGCAGAAGACTCTTGAGAGTCCCTTGGACTGCAAGGAGATCCAACCAGTCCATTCTGAAGGAGATCAGCCCTGGGATTTCTTTGGAAGGAATGATGCTGAAGCTGAAACTCCAGTACTTTGGCCACCTCATGCAAAGAGTTGACTCACTGAAAAAGACTCTGATGCTGGGAGGGATTGGGGGCAGGAGGAGAAGGGGACAACAGAGGATGAGATGGCTGGATGGCATCATTGACTCAATGGACGTGAGTCTGAGTGAACTCCGGGAGTTGGTGATGGACACGGAGGCCTGGCGTGCTGCAATTCATGGGGTCGAAAAGAGTCGGACACGACTGAGTGACTGAACTGAACTGACTGAACTATGTCATAGTCTGTCGTCCCCTTCACATCCTGTCTTCTATCTTTTCCAGCATCAGGATCTTTTCCAAGAGTCATCTCTTTGCATCAGTGGCCAAAGTATTGGAGCTTCAGATTTAACATCAGTCCTTCCAATGAATATTCAGGATTGATTTCCTTTAGGATGGACTGCTTTGATATCCTTGCTGTCCAAGGAACTCTCAAGAGCCTTCTCCAGCACCACAGTTTGAATACATCAGTTCTTCAGTGCTCAGCCTTCTTTATGGTCCAACTCTCATGTCCATACATAACTACTGGAAAAATGATAGCTTTGACTAGACGGACCTTTGTCAGCAAAGTGATGTGTTTGCTTTTTACTTTTTTATTAATATTTTGTCTAAGTTTGTCATAGCTTTCCTTCCGAGGAGCAAGCATCTTTTCATGGCTGCAGTCATCATCTGCAGTGATTTTACATCCACTATTGTAGTATACAGTGTTTTCACTGCTCCAAATATGTTCTCTGCTCCAGCCGTTCACAGCTCCCTCACTCCACCCCATTCTGTTGCATTCTATCTAAGTGTGATCATTTACTTTTCTCCCTGTTAGCCCAAAGTGATTTTTGAGTATTCCATACCAAAATGATCCTGGTATTCTAGACTCTTTAATTAAACATCTGGTATTTTGTACAGGACCGTTGGAAACTACTCAGTTGTTTAGGCTTTAACAAGGAGAGTAAATGGAAGCTTCTGCTTGCTTTTCATCACTTGACAACCTCTCCTCCTTTCTAAAGGCCATTAACTTAGTTGATATTTTAATACTCGTGGTAAATTCAAGCAATAAAGATGTATACAAAAGTCTCCCCCACCTTACATCCTGTGAGGTTCTTTTAATGATTCTAGATACCTTCACAAGCATACATACCAGCATGTGCCTTTTTGTATGATGGTCATGCTATATCCCTCACGACAATCATGAAAAGTGAATTGCTTCCCTGGGAGTAACTTGGGTTCACTTTGCATTTGTCCTTCATTGTCTCCTGGAGTTTGCACATAGTGTTCTCTGTGTGTTACTCCTGGCCCTTTTCAAACAAATGGTCACAGACATTTTGGTATACTGCTTTGGCTTAGCACGTTATCCAGGTTTTAACATCTTGAATATTGTGCCAACTGTATGCACTTCCAGTTATTTCACAAGTGACAATAGTGAGCTGGTGAAAGTATGCTGGGCCTTTGATGTAGCGAAGTTTTAAACAGGGAGGCAAAATTAATTCACAAGGTGTTTGTTCTGTTTTTGTTTTTAATTTATTTAAGATGTTTGAATATGGTAGCAGTTGGGCACAGTTCCAACACAGGGTATTTGTGAAGGCCTTGAGAATTTCCCAGGAAGCAGAGCTTTCAGTTTGAGAACTGGAACAGTTGATCCCCCCAATATGGGGTTCTGTACCTAGCTCTTGTGCATACATAAAATCTCTCATGCTCTTAGCAACTTGGCAGAATTGAGGCTCTGCTTTGGCTGTCATCTGGGTTTCTGGTGGAGGAGTGTGGGAGGGGAGATGGTAACTGGATGGATACATTCACACCTGAATCCTAAGTCCTATTGGTGGACTGGTCAGCAGGAACCAACCTATATTTAAAAGCCTGTGTCTCTGGGGTTTACTGATTCCCAGCAAAGAGATATTTGTCTAAAGGGGAGATGAGAAGTAGGAGTATCACAGAGAAGTGACAGGATGGCTTGGGGATGGGGGACTTGGGAACCATTTTGATATCATTGAAGCACAAGGCTGTGTCCTTTCCTCATAAGACAACTGGATGGTGAAGAAAGTGGAAGAGTATACTGAGGCAGGCCTCCTGATTGCTGGTGTGTTGTCCTGGGTAGCTGTAGCTTTGAAGTTTCTTCATTAGATACTTCTCTTTTGTTAGCCAGGAGCTTCTTAAAATATAACAGACTTTGAAAGGGCAAACAAAGAGATTTAAACACTCATTCAGCAACTACTTACTGAGCTACCTGTTAGGTGCCAGGTGTTATTCATTTCAGTTCAGTTCAGTCGCTCAGTCATGTCTGACTCTTTGTGACCCCATGGGCTGCAGCACGCCAGACCTCCCTGTCCATCACCAACTCCTGGAGCCTACTCAAACTCATGTCCATCACCTCGGTGATGCCATCCAACCATCTCATCCTCTGTCATCCCCTTCTCCTCCTGCCTTCAATCTTTCCCAGCATCAGGGTCTTTTCCAGTGAGTTGGTTCTTTGCATCAAGTGGCCAAAGTATTGGAGTTTCCCCTTTAGCTTCAGTCCTTCTGATGAATATTCAGAACTGATTTCCTTTAGGATTGACTGGTTGATCTCCTTGCAGTCCAAGGGATTCTCAAGAGACTTCTCCAACACCACAGTTCAAAAGCATCAATTCTTCAGTGCTCAGCTTTCTTTATGATCCCACTCTCACATCCATACATGACCACAGGAAAACTACAGCTGTGACTAGCCAGACCTCTGTGCACCTGCCTTTTTGTCCCCCATGTCTTATAGGCAAGACTTCAGCCTCCATGATATTCCCTGAGTTCCAAAGAGCAGGGTCAAACAGTTGCTAATCAAGGGAGGTGGTTGTTATTCAATCACTGAGTTGTGAACAACTCTTTGTGACCACATGGACTGCAGTATGCCAGGCTTCCCTATCCTTCACCATCTCCCAGAACTTGCTCAAACTTATGTCCCCTGAGTCAGTGATGCCATCCAACCATCTCTTCCTCTGTCGTCCTCTTCTCCTTCTGCATTCAATCTTTCCCAGCATCAGGGTCTTTTCTAATGAGTCAGCTCTTAGCATCAGGTGGCCAAAGTATTGGAGCTTCAGCACCAGTCCTTCCAATGAATATTCAGAATAGATTTCCTTTAGGATTGACTGGTTTGATCTACTTGCTGTCCAAGGGACTCTCAAGAGTCTTCTCCAACACCACAGTTGAAAAGCATTAATTCTTTGATGCTCAGCCTTCTTTATGGTCCCACTCTCAAATCCACATACATGACTACTGGAAAACCCATGAAAGTGAAAAGTCACTCAGTCGTGTCCGACTCTTTGTGATCCCATGGTCTGTAGCCTGCCAGGCTTCTCTGTCCATGGGGATTCTCCAGACAAGAATACTGGAGTGAGTTTCCTCACCATCCTCCAGGGGATCTTCCCAACCCAGGGATGGAACCCAGGCCTCCCACATTGCAAGCAGCTTCTTTACTATCTGAACCACCAGGGAAAACCCATAGATTTGACTATAGGGACTTTCGTTCAGATAGGCAAAGATCAAGAGAGAAGCACCCACAAAACTACCTGATTAGGAGAACTGACCAGCTAAAACCCTCCACCCTAACACCCCAATCTTGTCAGAAACCCCACCCACCCTTTTAAATTTTGTAGAAGAGAATGCCAGACTGTTACTCCCTGGATCCTTATCACATAACCCTGCCAGACTATGTAACCTTTCCTTATTCCTGGGGTGGGGGTTTGGGATGGCACAGTTCTTGAGGTTTTAGCCTAGTGTTTTCCCTTTTGCCTGGCAAATAAATAAATCCACTCTTTTCTTCTCCTCCAAGACTCTGTCTCTATTTTTGTGCACCAAGAGCCAAGATATGGGTAGCAGCAACATCCCCATCTGCAAGGAGATTAAACCAGTCAGTCTTAAAGGAAATCAGTCCTGAATATTCATTGGAAGGACTGATGTTGAAGCTGAAGCTCCAATACTTTGACCACTTGATGTGAAGAACTGACTCACTGAAAAAGATCCTGATGCTGGGAAAGATTGAAGGCAGGAGAAGGGAGACTACAGAGGATGAGATGGCTGGATGGCATCATTGCCTCGATGGCCATGAGTTTGAGCAAGCTCCAGTAGTTGGTGATGGGCTGAGAAGCCTGGCATGCTGTAGTCCATGGAGTTGCAAAGACTCGGACATGACTGAGTGGCTGAACTGAACTGAATATCCCCAGAGATTTTTGTCTTCACCTGCTGGGACAGAGAGGTTGGGGGCAGCAGGATAGAAGTTGCTGAATGGTAACCTGTTATAATCTAGCCTGGGATTTTCTGACCAGAGCCTGTGGCTGAACTTGAGCAAGCAGGACATGGCTAGGGAAACTGACACAACCGTACTGTAGGGACTCATACAAATGTCAAAGGGACCAAGTTACCGCCAGAGGATCCCCTTCACTTCCTGAGATTTATTCTCAGTCATCAGAAGGACTGATGCAGATTGCCAGCACCTTCCCTCCAGAACTCTGTTTACCTTGCCTGTTAAAGCCAGCACAGTATAATCAGACAAGATCTCTTTCCTTCCTCCTGCCACCAGCTCCATCAGCTTATCTTTAATTTTAATCTCCTCAATTGGATTATTCTCAGCAGCATAAACAAACATGGCCCATTATCTTCAATCCTAAAAGCAAACTCCTCTTTTTCTATACTCCTCTTCTTAACAAAGGTCCTTGAAAGAAATGTTATCTATTATTTTTATATTATATTCTCTACTCAGTACACCACTTTGCTGAAATGATTAACTTTATTAAGATTACTTACATACTGCAAGAACAGCAGATATTTTTCTGAATATTAAATTCCAGTTTCTTGCATTTGAAGCAATTGATCTAAACAGTTTCTTGAAAATAATTTATTCTTCCACCTTTACTCAGTTGGAGAAGGAAATGGCAACCCACTCTAGTACCCTTGCCTGGAAAATCCCATGGACAGAGGAGCCTGATGGGCTACAGTCCATGGGGTTGAAAAGAATCAGACACAACTGAGCGACTTCACTTTCAATTTACTCAGTTCAGTTCAGTCGCTCGGTCGTGTCTGACTCTTTGCAACCCCATGGACTGCAGCATGCCAGGCCTCCCTGTCCATCACCAACTCCAGGAGTTTACTCAAACTCATGTCCATTGAGTCGGTGATGCCATCTGACCATCTCATTCACCTTCAATCTTTCCCAGCATCAAGGTCTTTTCAAATGAGTCAGCATCAGGTGGCCAAAGTATTAGAGTTTCAGCTTCAACATCAGTCCTTCCAATGAATATTCAGGACTGATTTCCTTTAGGATGGACTGGTTTGATCTCCTTGCAGTCCAAAGGACTGTCAAATCTTCTCCCACACCACAGTTCTAAAGCACCAATTCTGCCCCCTCTCCCCTACTTCAGCTCTTATTTTCTTGACGGTACTTACCTGCTTAACAGTCCCTTATTTGTGCTTGTCACATTAGAAGATAAACTCCCTGGTGTCAGAAGTCTTTTTCTTGTTTACCACCGCCTCTAACACGGTGGGGTGCAGGAGAAGCTATAGAGTATGAGATAAATACTCACTGAAGAACTGACACAGTCCATACACTGGCAGTTTTCTGGGCTAGTTAGTGGGTCACTGGTCACAGATTCTCCTGGGGAAATCTTTGACACTCAGTGGCCTCTTGGCTGATTGGCCTTTCTGCCTGGGCATTTAGTAGTCACTAACTGACACCTCCCTTGTAGGACCTAATCAAACCACACTTGCCTTCACTGATGTCTTCCTGAGTCTGGCTCCTAGAATGCTCAGCATCTCAGGGCCTGGGCTGGAGCTCCATAGGCCAACAGCTAGCAGGCTAGGCTGCAAGCCTTTCAGACAGATTGCTCTGTCTGGTAGTCTCTGTTCCAGTGAGCTGNTAGAATGCTCAGCATCTCAGGGCCTGGGCTGGAGCTCCATAGGCCAACAGCTAGCAGGCTAGGCTGCAAGCCTTTTAGACAGATTGCTCTGTCTGGTAGTCTCTGTTCCAGTGAGCTGGCTCCAGATTCTACGCTGGTACTGGGTTCTTCTGATCCCCCACATAGGCAAACAGTGGGAAGACACAGCTGGAGATTGTGGGTCATGCCTGTCATAGTTTTGTCATTTGCAGAAGAAACATTGATGCCCTGCACTGCCTTGCTCCTGACTGAGCCGAGTTGACTCCTGCTGCCAGGACTTGCTGTGTGTGAATTCGATTTCCCAGAATGACACTGTGGTCCTCAGGACTGGAACAACCACAGTGTGTGTGAAAAAGCTGTTTCAGCATTCGTGCTCTAGTAGTCAGACCAGGGATCTGGACAGCATTCTGGGTCCAGAGGGGAGAGAGGGCAGGGCAAAGAGGACAAAACTCGGAGGGGAAAGGCTCAGTAAAGATGCTCCCCTTGGACAGCCATCTGGGCCCTCAGGCACTATCTGCTGCCTAAAACTAGTCAGTGTTGGTAGTTCTTGGGGATTGGCCAAGACCGGCCTGTTGTTGTTGTTCAGTTGCTCAGTTGTGTCTGACTCTTTGTGACCCCAGATATGTAGATGACACCACCCCTGCATATCTGAGGTTATGAGGACTGCAGCACGCCAGGCTTCCCTGTCCTTCACCATCTCCCAGAACTCATGTCCACTGAGTCGCTAATGACATCCAACCATTTTGTCTTCTGGCATCCCCTTCTTCTCCTGCCTTCAATCTTTCGGGCATCAGGGTCTTTTGTAACGTATCAGCTCTTCGCATCAGATGGTCAAAGTATCAGAGCTTCAGCTTCAGCATCTGTCCTTCCAATGAGTATTCAGGATTGATTTCCTTTAGGATTGACTGGTTTGATCTCCTTGCTATCCAAGGAACTCTCAAGAGTCTTCTCTAGCACTACATTTCGAATACATCAATTCTTCGGTGCTCAGCCTTCATGGTCCAACTCTCACATCCATACATAACTACTGGTAAAATCATAGCTTTAACTATATGGACCTTCATTGGCAAAATAATCTCTCTGCTTTTTAATATGCTATTAAGTTTTTCAAGGAGCAAGTGTCTTTTAATTTCAAGGCTGTAGTCACCATCTCAGTGATTTTGGAGCCTGAGAAAATAAAGTCAGCCACTGTTTCCATTGTTTGCCCATCTATTTGATATGAAGTGATGGACCAGATGCCATGATCTTAGTTTTCTGAATGTTGGGTTTTAAGCCAGCTTTTTCACTCTCCTCTTTCAGTTTCATCAAGAGGCTCATCTTTGTTTTCTGCCATAAGGGTGGTGTCATCTGCATATCTGAGGTTATTGATATTTCTCCCAGCAATCTTGATTCCAGCTTGTGCTTCATCCAGCCCAGCATTTCGCATGATGTACTTTGCATATAAGTTAAATAAGCAGAGTGACAATATGCAGCCTTGGTGTACTCCTTTTCCTATTTGGAACCTGTCTGTAGTTCCATGTCCAGTTTTAACTGTTGCTTCTTGACTTGCATACAAATTTCTCAGGAGGCAGGTAAGGTGGTGTGGTATTCCCATCTCTTTAAGAATTTTCCACACTTTCTTGTGATCCACACAGTCAAAGACTGTGATCCACATAGTCAATGAAATAGAAGCAACCTACTTCTACTTTTCTGAAATTCTCTTGCTTTTTCTATGATCCAATGGATGTTGACAATTTGATTTTTGGTTCCTTGACCTTTTCTGAATCCAGCTTCAACATCTGGAAGTTCTCTGTTCATGTACTGTTGAAGCCTAGGTTGGAGAATTTTAAGCATTACTTTGCTAGAGTGTGAGATGAGTGCAATTGTGCAGTAATGTGAACATTTTTTGGCATTGCCTTTCTTTGGGATTGGAATGAAAACTGACTTTTCTAGTCTTGTGGCCACTGCTGAGTTTTCTGAATTTGCTGGCGTACTGCGTGCAGCACTTTCACAGCATCATCTTTTAGGATTTGAAATAGATCAACTGGAATTCCATCACCTCCACTAGCTTGGTTCATAGTGATGTTTCCCAAGGACCACTTGACTTCTCACTCCAGGATGTCTGGCTCTAGGTGAGTGATAANGCACTTTCACAGCATCATCTTTTAGGATTTGAAATAGATCAACTGGAATTCCATCACCTCCACTAGCTTGGTTCATAGTGATGTTTCCCAAGGACCACTTGACTTCTCACTCCAGGATGTCTGGCTCTAGGTGAGTGATAACACTATCATTATTATCTGGGTCATTAAGATCTTTCTTATATAGTTCTTCTGTATATTCTTGCCACCTCTTTTTAATATCTTCTGCTTCTGTTAAGTCCATACCTTTTCTGTCCTTTATTGTACCCATCTTTGCATGAAATGCAATACCAGCCTGTAGGGAAACCCTATACCTATCCCTTCCTTCACGGGGTACAGTCTGCCCACTCTGAGCCCACAGGGGCACCTACATGTTCCCATAAACTTTCCTTTTGGGAAAGAGTGGAACAGAGAAGAACCTGTGTTCTTCTGGGAAACCTTGATTTTTCTGCAGTGAGTCAGCCAAAACTAGGTTCAAATCTCACCTCCCCACTTGTCTGCTGTGTGGCTGGGACAATTTTCATAATCCATCTCAGTCTCATGGGCAGGCCCACTTTGGCTTGACAGTCCTCCAGTCGAGCCTGTGCCCACAGTTCTGTGATGGTGCTTGGTACAAATATGGATCAGGACATTTTCTCCTGTACCATTTAAGTTGGATGCCCTTCTACTGAGAGCTTCCATGGCAACTTCCAGTGGGTGGGTCCATAGCCCTCCAGGGGAGACCCAGGGCACCGACTGGCTGTAACAGAATCAAGGAAGCCAACTAGTGGCCATTGTCTAAGGCCTCAGTTAGATACTTCCACCCTGGGCAGATGAGACACAGGGGCCTTGCAAAACTCCCCCACCTTCCCTCCCAATGTCTTTTAGTACTTCTGCAGACTGGGTTGTGCAAGGCTGGTAGCCATGTGAAGGACAGGCTGTGTGCACATGTGCTCGGTCCCTCAGTCATGTCCTACTCTTTGATTCCATGGACTGTAGCCCACTAGGCTCCTCTGTCCATGGAATTTTCCAGGCAGGAACATTGGAATGGGTTGCCACTTCCTCCTTCAGGCAATCTTCCTCACCCGGGGGTGGAACCCACATCTTCTGAGTCTCCTGTATTCTTTATGCAGATTCTTTACCACTTGAGCCATCTGGAAAGCCCTGAAAGGGAGGCTACAGGGCTTGAAAATTCCATCTGGACTTGACTCTGGACCCAGGCTAAGCGCGCAACATCCATTTTCATACACCACCCCCCAACTTTTAAATTGTTATGACTTGTATACAATACACAAATATGATTATAGCTCAGTAAATTTTTATATGTGCATACACCTGTGAAACTACCACCTGAATCAAGATAGGTAACTGCCAACATCCCAGAGCTTCCCTCATCAGTACCTGCTTTTCCTGGCAAAGGGAACTACTATTCTATCTTCTCTCACCAACATTAGTTTTTGCCTGTTTTTGGTCTTAATTTTAATGGACTCATAAAATAAGTACTCCTGTGTCTACCTTCTTTTGGTCAACATTGTGAGATACATCCATGGTTATATAAGTGGTTTCTTTTTCATTGCTGTTTAGTATTCCATTGTATAAAGATATAACAATTTATTTTTTCATTTAACAGTTGCTGGATTTATTATTTCTATCTTTTTTCTCTTAAAAGTTACTGCAAACATTCCTAAACATATCTTTTGATGGACATGAGGACTTACTCATGTTGGAGATTAGTCCAGAATTGGGATTACTGAGTCACTGGGTATATGCATGTTTAGTTTTAGTAGATATTGTCAATTTTCTGAAATATACCAATTGGTACACCCACCAGCAATGCGTGAGAGTTCCATTTATTCCACATCCCTGGTAATCCTTGGTATTATCACTCATGCTTAGCCATTCTAGTGATTGAAATGTTTCATAAAAATTCTGCGAGGTAGGTATTGCCAAAAGCCCCATTCTACAGACATCGAGACTGAGGCTAGAGAGGGGAAGCCACATAGTCCACCCAGATCACACAGGATGTGAAGAGCAAGTGGGCAGCAGCAGATCTATATGATTCCTGTGCACCATGGCTGTATGAAATTTTGTCAGAAATTTTGGGTGTGCCAAAATAATAGGTCTCTTTTTTATATAATTTTATTTATTTATTTTTGGCTGTGCTGGGTCTTTGTTGCTGCTCTGGATTTCCTCTAGTTGTGGCAAACGGGGGCTACTGTCTAGTTTTAGTGTGTGGGTTCCTCACTGAAGTGACTTTTTTGTGGAGCATGGGCTCTAGGCCACTCTGGCTTCAGTAATTGTGGCTCAGTAATGAGCTCAGTAGTTGCAGCTCTTGGGCTCTAGAGCACAGGCCTAATAGTTGTGGTGAATGGGCTTTTTTGTTCTGCAGCATGTAGGATCTTCCTGTTCCAGGGATTGAACCCATGTCTCCTGCACTGGCAGGAGAATTCTTTGCCATTGAGCCACCAGGGAAGGCTGATGGCTCTCATCACTTTCTATAGTACCTACTTCCATTTGACAGCAAAATAGTTGTATGATCACTCAGTCATTTCAGGGGTGTGCTCAGTCAAGTTGAGGGTTTTGTCCCTCTTCTATCCAGCGTCACAACTATATCCTGAGCTAATGTGATCATGGCATGGAGTGGGAGTTGAGGGGGCTGGAGATTGTCTGGTCATTGGTCAACATCCATCTTCCTCAACTGCTCATCCAGGCAGGTAGACTTGACCCCTACTAGTTGTGAACTGTCATCCTTGATTTCTACTGTGCCCACAGATGTCTATGTTTGTCCATGGTCTCTGGCTTAGATTGTCCAGATTCTTCTAGGTTCATTTGGTTCTGTTTATTACATCCCACAACTTACTGTCTGCCTATCTAGGCCCTCTTTGAGCAATTTACAGACCAAGCACAGATTCTCTTCACTCTCAGAGCTCCCAAACCTTTTTGGGGAGTCCTATTCTCCCCTTATCCCTGGGTAGAGGGGATTGGGGGAGGAAATGAGAGAGAGTCTCTTCTCAGAGACCCACCCCAGTAGCTAACTGTAATGTTCTCTTTGATATAATTTTTTCCCCACCCCCACTCTTTTGGAAAACTGACTCTGGTATTATCATACCTTCTTCCTGACTCTGCTATTGGTGATGTAAGATATGAGTCCTTCAGCCTCTTGGACTTTCACTGCTCCAAAAGAGTTTTCTTGCTCTAAACAGCTTTGGGTTTCAAGAGTCCATTTTGCAAATCAAGATCCAAGAATTTCACTCTTTCTTTCTTTGCATTTGGCACTCTCTCCACAGGAGTAATAAGGAAGTCTTATTTTAGATGATTTTAGATGGAAGACTTAAGAGTTTGACAACAGGGAAGAAGGAGGGGCTAAGCAGAAGAATGTGAGGCTTAGAAAGGTGAAATAACTTGCCTAAGGTTACATAACAGTCAACAGCGGCTGTGCTCACCACTCCATCAGAAGAGCAAGATTGAGAAAGTTGACACAGCAGGAGAGGACAGCCAGTGGATCTCTGACCATGAAGACTGGGTTACTTCTTAGCTTACATGCTGTCCTATGGCTATGGGTAGTTGTCTGAGAAAGGGAATATGATTGAATTCTAGGCAGGAAAATCTGATTTTAGATCCACCGAGAGGGCAGGTCTTCATACGAATGCTGTCAACCCTTTTCAACAATGAAACTCTATTTACAAAGGGAGATCATCTCTAGAAATGAATTCACCATAAAAACCAGATTTTCCCACCTGGACTGTTTGAATCCCAGGGCTTTAGCTTCCCTGGAGGTATATGTTGGGAATGGTTAATCAGAAAATATTCCTGGCATTTGAGGATGGGGCTGAAATTCAATATCTGGGTTGTGGTTACAGAAGCATAGCTGGTGCTGGAACCTCAGCCCTGCTCTGCAGTGGCTTTGTGACACTGGAAAAGTCTTTTCTCTTTGGTTTTATTTTCTTCCTCTATGGCACAAAGAGTTTTGCTCACATGGTGTGTGGAGTAATTGAAGTAAGCATGAGACCTCAGCCTTCTCAATGCCACTTTGGAATCAGTAGAACTCCCCCTCACACCCCCATATTCCAAGGGGACTCTGTGGGGGCCAGTCCTTTCTTATCTGGGCTAGCGATTATGTACATGTGCTAAGTCGCTTTAGTCGTGTCCGACTCTATGTGACCCTATGGACTGCAGCTCATCAGGCTTCTCTGTCCATGGGATTCTCCAGGCAAGAACACTGGACTGTCGTTTCCTTCTCCAGTGATTATGTATAAATGAGTGGAAATTCGTGTTCCCTAGCCTGTAGCTCACAGTCCTGCAACTGTCTTATCTCTCCTGAGTGGAGGGTAAGGTTGATTCAGAAAATGTGAAGCTAAATGAGTCACCTTTGACAGACACTGCTGGCCCCTTCTTAGCAGTGCTTCATCACTGAGTTCCTACCATAGTGGTTTCTCAGCTTACCGTTTAAGAATCACTTGAGAGAACTTGTTCAAAGGCAGAAAAACCTGCCCCCAGGGAGTCTGATTCATTAGATCAAGACTGGACCTAGGAATCCTCATTTTTCTTGACCTGATGCCCATTTTTTTGAAGTAAAGAAATTTTTGAATACGTAATACATTTATATGGATCAAAATCCAAAAGGTAGAAAGGGTATAAAGTGGAAAATGACTCCAACCCTCTTCTCTCTTCACCTAGTTCCCCTCCCCTGAGGCAAACTACTTCTTTATCTTTCTTGAGATAATCTATGCATATGATAGCTGTAAGGGTAATAAGATCTGCATTTTAAAAACAAGACTTTCAGGGAGTTCCTTGGTTAAGACTTCACCTTCCAATGCAAAGGGAGCTTCCCTGGTCAGGGAGCTAAGATACCACCTGTCTCTGGCCAAAAAGCCAAAATAGAAACAATACTGTAACAAATTCAATAAAGACTTTAACAATGGTGTACATCACACACACACACACAAAGATTCTCTTGGTGATTCTAAAGCTGAGGGACCACAGATATACTTGGAAAAAGCATACTCTTACTTTATGTCAGGTCCTGTGCCAGATCTTCAGACTAGATGTGTGATTGGCACTGATTAGTATGCTCAACAAGACTAGACGGTGCCACCTGGTATGCCATAAGCAGGGGAGCAAAGGGACTCCATTGGGCCTTGAGGGAGACCAGAAACTGGAGCTACCGAGGGCAGGGTTGTGCTGTGACAAAAAAAGTATGAGGCCTGTAGGTCCTTTCATCTTCCTGTCATCAGCTGTGGCACCTGGCAGACACTGGATACCACAGCCTGCAGACAAAGACCTGGTAACCCAAGGAGCTGCTTGGCCTCCCTGCCCAGTCCCATCCCAGAAGAGCTGTAGGCCTCTGCTTTCTTTAGGGGCCCCTGTGTGGAAGTGTCTTTTGTCTCTTTGGCGTCAGGAAAACCAGTCACGTGCTTGTTGGTTAGGTGAGCTGGCGCCTTGTCTCCTGGGGTGGGGTGGCTGTTGTTCCCTAGGCAGAGCAGGGTAGAGCTGGTCAAAGTCCTTGACTGGCGAGGGTGGGGGTGGGAATTTTCAGACTAATCCTTTTCCCTTAAGAGTTGGGTTCATCCAAAGGAAAATTATCAGGGAGCATCCCACACAAGCGTTCAGAGGGGGTTGGACTCTGGCTGCCTAGTTTGCTGCAGAGCTCTTCCCCATTTCAGTCCTCACCCCCACCGCCCAACCTCCGCCCCAGACTCAATACACTTATGCAGAACGGATGTTCACAGATAGAGAGAGACCTCCACTCTAGACTTGGGCTCTTCCTGGTTATTTTGGACTAGAGGCCTTTTCAGAAGTCCTTGGTAGGAAATACGGGTTAAGAGTATCAAAAACTCCTTGCACTGCCTCGTTCTGAACCTGTTCCCTCACAAATAAAAAAGGGAATAACGATATTTCACCGTATGGATTATTGTGAAGACTGAGGTAACTCAGGTTCAGGGGAGGGCACGGAGGCTCTAAGCAGAATCTCACAACGCTGACAGGAAACGCCAGCTCCCTTCTGAATTCCAGTTTCCCCACCCTGAAAGGGAGTCACAGCCCCTCCCAAACATCACCCACCCAAGAACACCTCTCCCTCGCTCAACCCCTGCTTCCCCACCTCTATCCCCACCCTCCTCCCAGTTCCCTCCCTCCCCGCTACTTCTCCTACGCCCTAGGCTTTTAGGCTTTTCAAGACCAGGGTCTTTAATTCAGTTTAGGACACCCGCGCCTGAAGGACCCCTGCAGACCATGATTTACAGTAGCCAGTCCGTTGTTCCTGCTTTGAGGAGAGCGAGCCGAGCTTTCGAGGAAGTGGGTGAGAATCAGGGCTCGCCGGACCTCACACAGCCGCGTCTCCACTTTGCCCGCCCCGCTGGCCTCCGCCTGCCGTCAGGCGATCTCGCCGGCCAGCCCCGCCGGTTCTGTGACGTCACGGGCCCCAGGGTCCTCGGCGCCTGCGCCCGCTCCTATAAAGGCCGACGCCGCGCCGCCCCTCTGCGCTGTAGTGGCCTTGTTCTCTGCTTTTCAGTTTTGCTGATTGACGACGTCGCCCTGCTCACTTCAGCCTCCGGCCCGCCATCTCCTTGAGACCTAACACCGTAAGTGGACGCCGACGGGGCTGGAAGGGGCGGGTTGCGAGCTGGTGGTCATACCGTTAGGGCTTTGGCCAGCTGAAGGCGGGAGGCACCTGGGCCTGGCCTCACCTCAGGCCTGGTGGAACAGTTGTCGACCCCATTCTTCTGGAGGTGCCAGCGGGCCCCGTTCTCCCACCTCTTGGGTCGACTGGAGGAGGCCTCCTCTAGTCGCGCGTCTTCACGGCGCCACCGTAAGTGCCCGGCGGGCGGGAGGGAGAAGGTGCGAGTCGAGCCTGGGATTGGGCCTCCTCTTCACTGGGCGACCATCAGCCGCCGCGGTGTTCGGCTGCAGGCCCAGTCTGGGGCCGGGGGCCTCCCTTGTCCGTAAGCCTGCTGGCCCCAGGACCCAGGGCGAGGGTGGCGGTGGGGCTTTTAATGGAGTTCCCGGGGCTGTCGTGAGTGTGGGCGTGTGTCCATGTTTATTGTTTTGGTGTCCGGAGCGAGCGTGGCAGTGGTAGTCCGGGAACGCTGAATTCTTGGTTCATATCCTTTCTCGCCCGTGTATCTGGCGTCACCAGTCCTACCTAACTGTTGGGACCGAGTCTTGGCAGAGAGCCGCCTGCTCCTTCAGAATATTTCTGTTTTGCCACAGCCAGGGATTGCTGAAACGGTTGTTGTAATAGCAGATGCCATCGTCATAGTGGTGTGGTTTTTTAGGTGCGTTAACTCGACGTGCCTGGCTTTTTTTTGAAGGGATATTCATTCCCTGCTTTGGTTCACTTTTTAATGGAGACTTCAGGCTTAGATTTGGGGTCATGAATTTTTTTCATCAGAGCCTTATTACAGTAGAAGGTTTCTGTGTTATAGAGCAATGCAGGTTTCATTCTACCCCCTAAAAAGTGTTAGAATTTCGGGTCACTTAAAACAGGCTTTTTCCTTTATGATGATAAAACCCACCTCTTAGAGGGTGATTTAATTTACAAATACCGGAGCATAAGGAGTTGAAGGAATGGTCTTGAAAGCATTTCAAACAAAATTTCATCCATTATTAAATTTTGCTCTGAATTCCAGATGTTTAACACTTTTTATTTGAGTATCAAGTTTAGTGTTACAAAGGGCATCAAATTACAGATTAAGCGATTGCTTCCTTGCTGTTGAGTAAGATCTCAACTCCTTTAAAAGTAACCTAATACACGAATTTGACTATGAGTAAGCAGATCTTGCTGTTTATCGAAAGTTATTTGAAATGTGCTTAAACGTAATTTTATCAGCTGTTTTGCCAGACTTGAGGTTCTCTAATAATGTTCACTCCAGTACATGGAAAGTTAAAAAAAAAACAACAAAGAATGTTTCATAATTAGAAATTGAACTCACATTAAAATACTTCTTTTGGGGATACCTTTTGTTATCGCCTTGTTACAGAGAAGGTCCTCTGCTCTGGGTCTTTACCCATGGAGCTTGACAACTGCATTATTGGCAGGTAAGGAGCAACATTGAGAAAACATTTATTTGTGAAATGAAAAATGAAATGTGAGTCTCTCCAACCATGGATGAGGGAGAGCTGAGTATTTCAATGGCTGGATTTAAAACAACTTTACATTTTTGCTTCCTTGTGCTAATTTGTCTCTCTGGGAAATGGGGATTCTTATCTGGGGAAAGCAGAATGAACATTTTAACTGTTTTAATGGGTTTTAAGTCTTGGGACCTTAACAAAGGTTCAGTCGGTATTTTCAGTGTCAAATTCTATGTTTTTAAGTTGTAATGACGTGACAGGATTGAAAAATCTATACTTGAAATTGAAAGAGGTCTTGAATTTTTAGGGTCAGATATTGCTGCCATTACCCCCTTCCCTGAACCACTCCCCCCAAAATCTGAAGATGGTAAGAAATTGCTGGCTTAGAAGCTTAGAACTTTCAATTTTAAAGAGGTTTTTAAAAAAAATTTTTTTGGTCAGAATTCAGCTCTTTTGAATTGTTTAAATTTATGTAAGAAGTGTCCTTTTCCTAATGACTCATAATTAATGTTGAGTTAATAAATTTTTTTGGAGCAAGTAATAGGTTATTACTCTGAGGATTTTGGAAGATCTTAAACTGGGGATACCTGGACAGTCAGTAATGAAAGTTAAAAAGGAAATTTAAGTTATTATGTTTAGGACAACATCTGCTTATTAAATATTATATTCACTTGTTTATGGTCTTGCATTGATCCAAACATAAGTATATCCTGATCTACTCTTTGGATCTGAACTCATTTTTCACTGATAAGTCTCACTGCTGGGAAAATTACTATCTTATTTGGTAGCTTTGTTGATTTTGTACTGACCTATCTCAGGCTTGCAGGTGGTTAATAGTGGCAGTTAACTATTCAAATAGGGATAGTCAGTGAGAGCAGAAAGGCAGAGTCAGTAAGTCCATTTTAGATATATTTTGCATCAAAATGATAAATTATTTATTCTAAATCTTAAACCAATGAGAGCAGGTGTTAAAAGCTTCTGTACCTAGGAGTTATACTTAGAAAAAAGGTTTCTACCTTTGTGTGCTAGCCTGTGAATAATCAGAGTGTTTATCGTGTTATATACTATAGATCCTTAGGATTTTATGGTTAATGAATTGGAAGGGCTCTAACAGGCTACAGTTGATGAAATGCCATATAGAAGTATTATCTCTTAAATTTCAAATTCAGTATAATACCTTTTTTTAGATGCCTTCAATTAAGTTGCAGAGTTCTGATGGAGAGATATTTGAAGTTGATGTTGAAATTGCAAAACAGTCTGTGACCATCAAGACTATGTTGGAAGGTAAGTTTATTAGAAAACCTGGGTCAGGGGTAAAGGGAAGAAATGTAGTTTGATATAACCTGTAAACATAGTCTGGAAGTAATATTCTGTCAAAATTGCTCAAGGGTATGAAGAGGTAAAGTTTCTTCTTTAAAGTATTGACTACATCTATCTGATAGAGGTCATTTTTTCAGCACTTTCTGAGTTTTTTCTCTTATTAAGTAGATAATATCGTAGGCTATTAATAATATGGAAATGATTTCCAGAACTCAGATAATGGCCCATTTCTCTTCCAAGTAAATTTGCATTCACATTTATAATGGCAAAAACTAAAGCCTTTGTAAAGAGATACCTTATATATGGCAGTTAAATAGAACACCTTGTTTCAACAGAGGGAGTAAGCTGAGTAGATTGTAAACCAAGTAAAAAAACCAAGGTTTTTTTTTTTTAACCAAGTTTTCTCCTTTATTTTGTCATTCCTTTGAAACTGCAGAGCATGAGCACTACATAAAGAAGGCAAGAAAGCAAATCCTGAAGCTTTTTAAAACTTTTACTATTAACATGGATCTCTTACTAATATCAGTGGGTTGGTAGATATAAATAATATATGGAGATACACAAATCAGTTTCTAGAACTGGTGGAGGAAAATACTTAGAGTGGTGAGAATGTTCTTTAGTACAATTGTCTCCATATCTGCAAGGGTTTCAGGACCCTCTGTGAATACCAAAATTTATGGATACGGTCACATGGTATAATTAATGCATTAGTCCAAGCGGTGCTATGGAAACATCTTGGCTGCTGTTACTCTTTAGGCTTGTGGAGAGAGTATAGTGTGTAGTCCTAGTGAGGTGATAGCTCAGCTCAAACTAGTAAAGATGTTTTGGGAGAGCATTCTGAGGTAAACTGAGACAGGATGTGTTTAAAATTTGAGGTTTTTTGTTGGGGTTGTGATTGTGATGCTGTAGTTGATAGAGCTGAATAACAAGTTTGAGGGAAATGGAAAGTAAATAAATGACTTTGAGCTTGAACATGTTGTGTAAGAGATTCTCAAAAGATCTTTGTGATAACCTACTGGTCAATTGACTATTGGCTCTTGGACCCTGAGGTATAGGTCACTGGAGATAGACTGACTTTGGGGTGTGTGTGTGTGTGTGTGTAAGTAAATGAGATTGGCAAGTGGCCATATTGAGGCAGGGTGGGGTGTTAGGAATGGAAAAGTCAGAAGTGGAGAAGCTGGAGTAGGATTTGTGAAAGCCAAGGGAAAAGGGAGGATTATCAAATTGAAGACTGATCAGTTAGGATTTCAGGGATAATTGTGGTAGAGATGGAAGCTTGTTTTTTTTTTTTTTTTTAATCTGAACATACTTTCAGATTTTTCAACTTTTTAGTTTGGTAGTTGACAACAATTATGTGGCACTTACAGTCCTGTACACTGGTTAACTTACGTGGCTTACTTCAGTTAAGTTGTAAACCCCTTGATACATCCCACAATCACTGTTCATCAAGTACGTGTTGAATGAAGAACTGTGATATGGTCACATAGGAGTGTGAAAGCTAACCAACTATTCCTAAAGGCAGGTGAGTAAGGCTTTATCTAGAAGATGTAGAAACTGATGCCAGAATTACTGACAAATACTTGGCTTTGGCAATGAAATAAAGTGAAGTGTTCTTTACTTCATCTTAGTTGGTGCCTGGCACCCTAATTGGTTCTTTGGTGCTTCAAAGAAGCATTTGCCAGTAAGAACGAACATAGGACTTCTTGGGTTTTCCATGTCAACTTTGATCACTGAAGCAAGTGAATAGTAGACAGCAACAGTTCATTTCTTCCCATAGACTTTGAGCTTCAGAGGTGAATGGCTTTATCTAAAGTACCACTGGTTTATATAGAAATCTAGCCACTTGAGGACTGGAGTGTATTGAAATGAAATCTAATCACTGTAAAATCAGAAGTGAAAGTGTCATGTGTACACATGAATTGACTGATTTCTTCAGGTCTGGGCTGTGATATCAGGATACAAGTATTTTTCAGACATTCTTGAAACTAAATAGCTTAAAGGAATGACTCTTGGTACTTGAGCCATCAGTTAGCAAAAAAATTGCAAATTCTTGGTTTAAATGCTAGAGAAGTGGGTCATTTACAACTATAAGGCCCTTATTTTTAACATGAGTTATGGTTTCCAAATAACATTTGTATCTTCTAAACAAGCTGGTCTTCTGCATTTCCTCTAATATGTTCACTCCCCAAACCACATGTATATTACATAGTAGAACTTTCTCTGCCCTCTGATTTAAAAATATTTCATACTAGTTCAAGAAAAGCATAAGTGGTTTGATCCAAATTGAAATATTGTCATTTTGTAGTTTTACTCAGAAATGGAATCAGGGAAAGGCATTGGTGGAGAGTAGAGGGGAGATGAGTGAATGCGTGCATATAGGAAAATAGGATACTTTTTGAATTTATTCTTATCTTTACCACTTGATTGGAGAAAGCTCATTGATCTCCATGTTGTCAGGTGCATCATTTCAGTTCTCATCTATACTTACTGAGAGCTTCTGACATTTGATCAGTCCCTTCTAGGTTTGGCATTCAACATAATTATTACTTACCTCACTCACATCCTATCTCCCTATTTTTAAAGCCTTCAGTTCCCCAGGATTTGCTTAATCATTGTACCTCTTCACTACATCAATACTCTTTCATTCCTTGGTTACCTCAGCTAGTCTTACAGTGTTCAGAATGATTTACGTATCAATTCCCACCTACAGTTCTGATTTCTTTGGATATTCATAGCTAATTCTTCACTGCCTAGGAAAGCGGTAAATTAGGGACTCAGAAGTTTGAGCCCTGTCAGCATAACTGATGCTGTGAAACAACCAGTATAGCAATGTAGTAACGTTTGACTTCTAATCTTGGCACTGTTATACGTTTCTTTGGCAACTCTGGAAGACAGACCCATTTGGTTTGAAAAACATTCTTTCTTAGAATCTGAGTAACATACAGATTTTAAGTTTTTTCTTTTTCAGCAACCACTTTGGTAATCTGAAAGTTATGATGACGTCTGGAAGCCTGTGTCCCCAATGTGCCATATGATGTTTAGTTGATACATTCGGAGAAACTTTTCATCCAAGAAATGCCAAACAACTATTCTACCAAGAAACTGAGACACTGCTATTCTCTAGAATAAAGTTTCATACTGAGATAATTCTGATATAGGATGCCACAAAAGAATGCTTTAAAGCTTGGGAATAGGAATAACATAATTTGGGAAAATCATTCACTTCCTGAGTCATTCCAGAAAAACCCTATCTTTTAAAAATTTTTGCTTTAACAGAAACCATGAAAGACTTTTTTGTTAGAGAAACCTGTGTATTACTTTAATATTGAATCATAAGTGTGGAGCTGCCTGCATTGTTTTTGTTAGTGGCTGCATAATCTGTTGTGTGTATGTGTGTGAATGTACATATTTGGGCTTCAGATTTTAACAGACCATTCTGGGAGATAAAACAATAATTCACATTGTTTTATTTTCCTAAATGATGTCCATCTAGAGAGTTTGGTATCAAGAGTAAGGGTAGGAGTCTGGCTTTTATTTTTTCCCAAGTGGTTGCCAGTTATCCCACTTATTAAATCACTTTTCCTAATTAAGAACTCTGTTTATATAATACTCCTGTATTTGTTAACTCACACATTTTTATATAGTTTTGGGTGAATTTGTTTTAATGAGTAAAATACTTTTTTGAGTCTTTCAGATAAACTTGTCTTGCAAATTATTTGTTTGAAACGGCCTGATTGTTATAATGGAGTTAGATAATAATGGCAACTCCCCTCTTGTTTTCTTAGATTTGGGAATGGATGATGAAGGAGATGATGATCCAGTCCCCTTGCCAAATGTTAATGCAGCAATATTAAAAAAGGTAAGGAAGCAAACTATACACATAAATACATATGTATCCTTTTTTTAATTAGCAATATCTTGGTGATCTTTTTATAGAGATAAATATAGTGTCCTTAAAAAAATGCTATAGTAAGATTATGACAGGAATTTGTTTTGTTAACTAAACCCTGTGAATATTTAAGATGTCTTTTTCATTAGCAGATTTGAATTATTGACATATGATAGTATAAGGTTAGCAAAAAGGAAAATATTTTTGATTGCTTGTCTGAGTGGGTGTGCCTCAAAAGGAGTTTGAGAACATGATATGTGCTTTTTTTTGGTTTGTTTTTTCTCAGTTGATCACCTTATCCTGTGCATAAACAGCCATCTACATATTAGTGTTTCAGGGAATGTGGCTTCTTAATAGAGCCTGCTGTGTAATTGAATGCTCTTCTGAAGAAATGGCATCGTTTCCACACTAGGGGGAAAACTGGCTAGGCTTAGAGATGGGAATAGTTGGTTCCAACTGGTCCCTTCTTTTTTCAGAGCATTAACCATACAGAGTTAGATTTTATGTGTTCTCTTGAGCTTGGCATGAGATGCAGCTGTACTGCATATTTTTCCATATTCTCACTGTGATTGGCTGTTACCAGGCTTTTTAATGTCCCTAGTGTAGGTAAAAAGTGTTTCATAATCACTATTCTGTGTTCTGTGTATGAATTTGACTGTACTGGGTATCTTCTAAAAATGGGATAATAGAATATTCTTTGTGTTTGGCTTATTTCACTTAGCATAATGTTTTCCAGGTTAATGCATTTTATAGTCTAATGGACTTTATAGGAGTTCTTAATGAAATTTTTTTACCACATTGCTTTTTGTTCAGTCACAAAGTCGTGTCTACTCATTGCAACCTCTTGGAGCCTCCAGGCTCCTCTGTCCTACACTGTCTCTTGGAAAGAGAAAGAGTTTGTTGCTCAGTCATGTCCAACTCTTTACAACTGTGAACTGTAGCCTGCCAGTCTCTTCTGTCCATGGAATTTTCCAGGCAAGAATACTGAAGTGGGTTGCCATTCCCTTCTCCAGAGACCTTCCTGACCTAGGAATTGAACCCAGATCTCCTGCACTGCAGATTCTTTACTGAGCCATCAGGGAAGCCCACTGTCTCCTGGAGTTTGCTCAAATTCATGAGTCAGTGATACTGTCTTAACCATCTCATCCTCTGCCGCCCCATCCTCCTTTTGCCTCTTTAATCTTTCCCAGCATCAGGGTCTTTTCGAGTGAGTCAGCTCTTCGGCATCAGGTGGCCACAGTATTGGAGCTTCAGTTTCAGTATCAGTCCTTCTAATGAGTATTCAGGATTGATTTTCTTTAGTTAATGAATATTCAGGGTTGATTTCCTTTAGGATTGACTGGTTTGATCTTCTCTCAAGAGTCTTCTCCAGCATCACAGTTCAAAAGTAACAGTTTTGTTGGCAAAGTGATGTCTCTTTTTTAATACACTGTCTGGGTTTGTCATAGCTTTTCTTCCAAGGAGCAAGCACCTTTTAATTTCATGGCTGCAGTGATTTTGGAGCCCAAGAAAATAAAATCTGTCACTGCTTCCACATTTTCCTCTTCTATTTGCCACGAAGTGATGGGGCCAGATGCCATGATCTTAGTTTTTTGAATATTGAGTTTCAAGCCAGCTTTTTCACTCTCCTCTTTCACCCTCACCAAGAGACTGTCTGTCATTAGAGTGGTATCATGTGCGTATCTGAGGTTTTTGATATTTCTCCCAGCAATCTTTATTCCAGATTGTGATTCATCCAGCCTGACATTTCGCATGATGTACTTTGCAAGTAAGTTAAATAAGCATGGTGGCAATATACAGCCTTGTTCTACTCCTTTTCCATTTTTGGACCAGTTCCATATCTGGTTCTAACTGTTGCTTCTTGACTCGCATACAGGTTTCTCAAGAGACAAGTAAGGGGATATGGTACTCCCATCGCTCCAAGAATTTTCCAGTTTGTTACAATCCACATACTCAAAGGCTTTAGTGTAGTTATTGAAGCAGCAGTAGATGTTTTTGTGGAATTCTCTTGCTTTCTCCATGAGCCAGTGAACATTGGCAATTTGGTCTGGTTCTTCTGCCTTTTCTAAATTCAACTTGTACTTCTGGAAGTTCTCAGTTCACATACTGCTAAAGCCTAGCCTGAAGGATTTTGACCATAACCTTGCTAGCCTGTGAAATGAATGCAATTGTACAGTAGTTTGAACATTTCTTTGGCACTGCCTTTCTTTGGGATTGGAATGAAAATTGACCTTTTCTGGTCTTGTGGGCATTGCTGAGTTTTATAGATTTGCTGGTTGAGTGCAGCACTTTAACAACATAATCTTTTAGAATTTGAAATAGCTCAGCTAGAAAGATTTCCATCACCCCCACTAGCTTTGTTCATAGTAATGGTTCCTAAGGCCCACTTGACTTTCAGACTCCAGAATGTCTAACTCTAACTACACCACCGTGGTTATCTGGGTAATTAAGACCTTTTTTGTACAATTCTTCTGTGTGTTCTTGCCACCTTTTCTTAATCTCTTCTGCTTCTGTTAGGTCCTTACTGGTTCGCTGTTATGTAAGATCTTCCATCTTCTAGGGTTGTGATTGTCAAGCTTGGCTGCTAACTTTATTCAAGCTGATGTATAGCTAGTCCCTGTGTAGAAATGAACTTGCCCCAGCAGTGGAAGTACTTTGTTACAAAATGCCACATAAGAATAAACTTTTTATGTTGTAGGTCATTCAGTGGTGCACCCACCACAAGGATGATCCTCCTCCTCCTGAGGATGATGAGAACAAAGAAAAACGAACAGATGATATACCTGTTTGGGATCAAGAATTCCTGAAAGTTGACCAAGGGACACTCTTTGAGCTTATATTGGTATGTTTTTAATACATAATATGGGATATTTCGGCATAACCTGTAGCACTTTTCATTTGTTACATTCATTGATACTGAATTTTAACTTTAAACTTGTGCAGTGCTATATTTAAACCTACGTATCAATAACCACATTAAATGTAAATGGTCTGTGGGGAGGGAGAATGGAGAATTAAATGTTTAATGAGGACAGAGTTTCACTTTAGGAAAGTGAAAAATTCAGGAAATAGAAGATGGTGAGAGCTGCACAGCAGGGTGAATGTAGTTAGTGCCATTGAACTGTGCAGTTAAATATGGTTAAAGTGTAGTATGTTTTATATTATGTGACTTTTTACCAGAATAAAAAAATGTAAATGGTCACCACAAGTAATTGGATAGAAAAATAAGACTTAGCTATTTTTACCAGAAAAACTCACTTTGACTATAAAGACACAATTAAGTTTATAAAGGGTGGAAAAAATATGCTAACAGTAATAACCAAAAGAAAACTAAAGTGACTGTATTAGATTTCAGGGCAAAGAATGAAGGATTAAAGAGGTTCACTATATAATGATAAAGGATCTGTTCATTTTTAAGACGACATAGGAATCTTAAATGTTTTTCTGCCTAAAAGCAGAATTTCTAGAAAGTGAAAACCAATAGAAGGATAAGTATGTAAATCCACAATCATAATTGTAATAATTCTGTCTACTTGTTTCACCAGAGACAGAAATTTCTGTCTCTGGTGAAACAAGTAGACAGAATCCATAAGGATGTAGAAGATTAATGACAGCAGAATATACTTTCAAGTATATACTTCCAAGATAGACCTGTTTGGGGCTTTAAGATTTAACAAAGTCTTTAATTTCTTAAAATTGACTAGCATTTTAAGCTAAATTAGATGTTCATTGTTAGTTACTAACTCTGGATTTGATTTAAAGCATCAAGTATATAATAAAAACGACAATTACTTTACAGGCAGCAAACTACTTAGACATCAAAGGTTTGCTTGATGTTACCTGCAAGACTGTTGCTAATATGATCAAGGGCAAAACTCCTGAGGAGATTCGAAAGACATTCAATATCAAAAATGATTTTACTGAAGAAGAGGAAGCCCAGGTAGGTAGCTAACAGCTTGTTCTTAATCACATGCTTTTAAAGAAACTAAAAACCCATAGCATGCTAGGAATAGAGGTGTTTATATCAAGGAGTCTTTATCTGACTTGAGGGAAAATAGGCCCCTTTGGTAAATGCTAAAAATATACTGGTCTCTTAGTNGGTAGCTAACAGCTTGTTCTTAATCACATGCTTTTAAAGAAACTAAAAACCCATAGCATGCTAGGAATAGAGGTGTTTATATCAAGGAGTCTTTATCTGACTTGAGGGAAAATAGGCCCCTTTGGTAAATGCTAAAAATATACTGGTCTCTTAGTCTAAGCACTTAGATGATACTGATCTTTTATAAGCATAACAACAATTAGTTCTTACAGTGCAGTTTGATGTTTGTTCCTTAGCAGTTACTAGTTTTGGACCTGGGACCTTACATGTAAACCGTCAATATTTTACTTCAGAAGAGCAGGCCCTGTGGATTGTATGCCAGGATAACTAGTGTACTGAGAAGAAATGAATGAATAGATCAGAATGAATTTTGTTGACACAGGTCATGACTAAAGCTGTAATTGCCAATTGTCTTTGCTTTTTTTGATAATTTCAGCAGGGCACAATAAAAAAGCAGGAAGCAAAGAATGGCAACCTGAAAGTATACTCTGAACCTTTTTTTTCCCCTAGTTTTCAGTCTGTCTTTCTAATCTACCTCACAGGCTATTGATGAATCATTAGGTAGTGGTTTTAGTAAAGACTACTTAAGGTACTTCCTTTTATCTGTCTCTTCTAGGTACGCAAAGAGAACCAGTGGTGTGAGGAGAAGTGAAATTCATGTCTAACGCTGTAACACTGTAAGGATTATTCCAAATACTAGTTGCACTGCTTTGTTTATAATTGTTAATATTAGAAAAACAGTCAACAAATGCAGCAGCAAGTCGATTGTATTAGCAGAATGGTGTCCTCATTGCATGTGTAGTTTCAGTACAGTTCCCAAACTTAAGGCCCAGTGTCTTCTAGTATGATTGTTTCTTTTCTTTGCTCTGAATAAAATTGAACTGTGGGTTCCCTATAGAAAGTGGCATTTTGGGCTTTCCCTTTTTGTAAAGCAATTTCTGCCTAGTTTATTGTCCAGTTAATTTTAGTTCAGTGACTTTTAAAGTTGGCATTGTAAATAAAGCAACTTGCAAAAAACCTTCTGAAATAGAATTTAACAATGTATTATCTTTATTCAACTGGAAACTGGATAAAGGCTACTTGAGGTAAATGCTTTGAGTGGGGTTATCGGAGTGTCTTAAATCTTCCTGGAGGAGTAAGTACCCCTGGTATTCACTAGCCTGTATGTAGCAGGGCTTCTTTAATTGGATCTGAGGGCTTATTTTTGCATTTTTAATCCTCTCGGCTTTGAAGGCTCAGTTACTACTCAGTTTCTGGTTTGGGAGGAGATATAATAATAAGTTTGCTAGCTTTTCAGTTAAAAAAAGATAGCCTATATGGTGTGTCATCTTTTTCTAATCAGTGATCCCATGTGGGGAAAACTATTCATACTACTTGCATGTAGAAAATAATTTAACCTTTAATGTTAAAATGTGTGGCATAACCCAGAAAGCATCCGTCATGAATGCAAGATACTTCCAATAAAGTTACCTAGTAGGTAGTAAATGGTTTGCTTTTTGTGTACTTAAATGTTTCTCTTACTATTGAAAGAGTTAAATTTGTGTGTGGTTATTTAGTTGGAAAAGACTTGGAGGCAGTTCTTGTCCTACTTCTCTGGAGGCTGCTTACATAACTAAGGTTCTGATAGACTTCTGCCTCTTCTAATTGTCATTGATACCATTCAGGGGAACCACTGGCTCAGTTTTTTACTGGTGTACTCCAAACTGCTCTGCTCTGGTTTCCAGCCTCTCACCTATGGCTGAATTAAGTTTTTCTTGGTAGTTTGAGATAGCTCACAAATTTTTAATTTTCTTTCTTCCTTGTGCGCCTGGTTTTTCTTACTTTAGAATTATCTGTATTCACATGTAGTTTTAATGTGTTCCCTTCATGTAGCTCTTGTGGCTCAGATCATTACTGGACAGTAGTTTGCCTTTATTTCATCTCTTATGTGTCTCATATCTACCTCTACAATAGTATGTGTGCACTTAGTCATATCTGACTCTTTGTGACTATAGCCTGCCAGGCTCCTCTGTCCATGGGATTCTTGCCTGGAGAATGCCACTGCAGTGGGGTGCCATTTCCTTATCCAGAGGAATAATTGACACACCAAAGACTATACCTGACCAAAAAGCCCAAAATATTTACTCTATGGCCCTTCACAGAAAAAGAATGCCAACCCTTTGACTACTTCTGGATCCCTGATTCCCTTTACTCTCAGGAATTAAGCTATTTTCCCATTTGTGCTGGTTTTAGTGGGGAAGGTAGCAGCATTCAGTCTAGCTAGAGTGTCTCATTTCTATTTCCCAGAAGAGAAAGGTCTTTCTGAATATGTAAAATTGAGTGGACAGACAATATAATTGTTCCCTTCCTGACTTTCTGTAGACCTTGACCATAGTCTTTAAATCATGTTTAATAGAGATCTGACAGCTCATCTAAGAAAACAGGCAATTTACGGACACTATTAAGAGGCCCTTCAAACTGGCTGCAGCACTTACCTAACCTTTTCCCTCTTTCTGCTATATACTCATCATTTCTTGAATGTGTCTACCAGTTTTCCAGCCTCTTATTTTTATCCAAAGAAAGTGAGGGGCCCTTTCCCACAGCATAACAGCAAACCTGTCAACCCATCTGCCTTCTCATTTCTGAGTTATTCTGAGCTAATTCTGTAGTATGAAGTCGAGCTGTGAGGCTGGAGTCCTGCCTCTGCCTCTTAGGTTTTGGGTAAGTTGAAAACAGTAGCTCCCTGAAGTGTAATGCTGTTGGTGAGTGGATGGTTAAGGATATATGCCCTCTAAGAATTCTTAACCTCTTTTGAAGTGCTATTATTAGCTTGCCTTCATAAATCCATCTTTAATATACAAAATAGATACTACTTAGTTTTGATATTTTTCCAAAGATTCACAGAGGTATCCCTTATAAAAGTTAGACGAGATCCCAGAGTGACATTATACTGTGATTTGTTTATTCTACAATTGTCCGTATATACCTGCTGCTGGAATTAATTAAGCAAAATCTGTCTATATTGTAACTTGTTGGATAGCATGATGTCATGCTAATTCTTAGTCTGGAACTAGCTGGAGAAGGATGGTGGCAGTGAGTCACTGGGCATGTGACTCAGGGCATATGAAGTTTTCTCTTTTGTACCTCTCCCTGCTGTACTCCCTGAGTATATTCAGTTAGGGCTCCTCTGACACCCCCACTGCCCACTGTGGACAAGCAGAACAATATAGAGAGCCTGAGGTCCATGGTAATTTGAGGTCTGAAATAGGTGATTAGAATAGTTGGGATTGGGGCGTGACACAACCTAGGAACCGGTTCTGCTTTGGTGACTAGCTCTGTTTCAAGAACCCATGTGTGTGAGCGTGCTCAGTTATGTCTGAGTCTTTGTGACCCTACAGACTGTAGCCCGCCAGGCTCATCTGTCCAAAGGGTTCTCTAGGCATTTGCTGTGCCCTTAGGGGCTCTTCCCGCGATAGGCATCAAACCCTGGTCTCCTGCATAGGCAGGCGGGTTCTTTACCACTTGCGCCACCTGGGAAGCCCCTATGGTGAACTCTTAAAGCTCTCTAGAGACTTGAAACAGTTACAGTAAAACAGCTTTTCTAACCTGACACAAAAGGCAGTTCAGCTTTTGTAATATAATGAATTAGTTTTTGGTTTCACATCTTACAGGCCTGGCAAGTTTGTGTTACCCTTGCCCACTCTGTGGGCAGTTTTTTCTCCCTAGAATTGCATTCAGGAACTAATAGCCTTTCTTCTTTAGAACAGTGTAGAGAACCATTCTGGCCTTCTTTAAGCCAGGCTTAACACTGAATAAGGTTGGGCAGCATAGCTTCTGGGCTGTTCAAAATGTTGTTGCAGTTCTGAAGTTAAGCCACAGGGCTTCCTATAGAGGAGGGGAATATCATCAGTTTGGGAGGCTTGGGGAGATCCTGCTAGCTTGTTGGGCAGAGCCCTCACCGAGTGTTCTGAGCCCGGGAGGGCAGGGGGAGCAGCTTTAGCAGGGGATGGGACAAGCTCTGTATTTCAAGCAAATCTGCCAGTTGTCTAGGAATCTGTAAGGGAAGTTTGGGTATCTCAGAAATATCTCAGAAAATGGCTCGTTTTTGGCTGGGACTGCTGTGGTATTTGAAATTGAATTTGAGGCTACACTCTCCAGTTACCCTGTGGCCTCACAGGAATGTGTTGGTATGCTCTCTGAAGATTTGAGTTTCCTCTTTGAAGTCAGATTTTTTTTTTAATTTTTATTTTTAAGGCTGGTTCGATTTTAAGAATGTTGCCAAAGCTTTCCTCTTTACCCTCACATACACAGAGAGTGCATTGTTATGTATCCCGTGTGCTCTTAAATAAGACACCAGATCAGATGCAGCAACCCAGTCTTGCATAAGCCTTGGTTAAAAGGCAGTTTTTTGAAACAACTAGGCCAGTAGCCAGAGTGGATTTCTTTAAATGGGACAGATGTCAAGAGAATGGCTGGTCTCCTCTAGCACCCAGAAAAAAGCAAGTATACAATTACAACTTCCAGTGGCCTATTTCAATAGATACTACCCTGGAAGATGACTTTATATTTTTAAATACGAAGTCCAAAAAATTAACTGCATTAAATGAAAATTGTAAACCATGATGGTAACCCAGCAGCTGGCTATTGTGATAATATTTCTTGGTCAACATTTGTATCTAATGGGTGACTGACCTTTTGAGCTAGCTCTGTAACTTCGGAGGTTTTGTATAAAATGAATACTTCAGGAAATACATCACACATCTTGCCAGTCTTTGGGAGGGAAGGGTGCTTAAAATACCCATCTTTAGGATTTTACAATGATACAAGTTACAAAAGATTGCTTTGTGTTCATGTTTTCCTTAGAATAGGATATGCACTTGTCTTCTCTTTGCCTTCAGAGGGAAATTGAGCCCAGTGATGTACGCCTGTTTCTGGTTGGGTTGACTTAGGGGCTGTGGGTGGCAGTTTCCAATTCATCCCCATATAAGCAATGGGGGCAGGTTGGCCTGTGCCTGCATCAGTGTGAAATCAGAGGACTAGTGGGGTTAAGATCGCAGCTTGGAATGGGGGCTGTACACCTACCATGAGCTCTCTAGGTTGGAGCAGGCCCCAAGTCCCTTAAGGAGAGGTAACCAGAGTAAAATCCCTGGCTCAAGGTCTTGAACATGTGTACCATAGTAGAGAAGAAACCCAGTTTCCTGACTGTGGAAAATAAACAAGTGGCTTACTGTCAGTGAAACAGCTTCTTGTTCGGAGGCAGGATTTGAAAAAGAAACCCAGTAAAAAGTATCTTTATTCTCATATCAAAGTTTTTTTGTGATATGCATTAACAATACAAAAATATCTTGAATATTAACAATGGTCCTTTTTTTCTCTCAAGACTTCTTGCAGCACTACACTAGAACATACGATCTTTGGATTCTGAGAAGCCAGTGGCTAAAGTAGGAACTAGGCTTTTGTTGAGGGGTGTGTGTGGGTACAAGGATAGCCCTTTCTCTTTGGATTCAGGCTATGTACAGTGAAGTGGAGGCAAAAAGAAAAAAAAAAAACTAAATTAAATTAAATGTTTGTTTTTTAAGGCTCAGGGTTGAAGCTTGGCTCAGAAATGAGTTAAAGTAGGCTGTGGTGAAAACCCGATGTTCACCACTAGAGGTTTTCTGGGCTCCTGCTTTAGTTGTATGGTCTTCCTTCCTGCAGCCCCATAGGGAAACTGAAGCTGGCCTGCTTACACGCTGGAAAATAGGTACTGGCTGTCCTGAGGTTTGGTTTGCCGTTTCTTACAACTGTCTAAAGAGCTGGCTAGACTGATGTGGATAAGCTGGAATTGGATCTGTGGACAAGGCTCTCAAAAGTGGGGAAGGATGCACACTGGTTTTGACCCACAACTGACTTGAACCAGTGACTAGGGCATTAGGTATCAGGGCTTCTTAGGTGGTTGAATTTCTCAGGAAACATTTCCAAGTAATTTGAACTATAGCCACAAACGCTCACCACCCACACTTGCCTGTAAGGTAGTGTCAGGTTATTCCTGTTGCTGGGCTGATAGGCCTAAATCTAACCTATTCCATTCATGTATTGAAAGCTGCTAAAAAGAATGTGGGAAGAAGCTTCCCTTGGTTCAGCTTACAGATAACAGATGGATTTCTGTAAACAGGGCTTCTCCAGGCCCTTAAGAGAGAAGCAATGTCATCTTGAGCTTTGTGGTTGTGACCATGCTTACATGTTGTTTGGTAAACCAGCTGGTTCTTGGTCCATGAAGTATTTGGTACAGGGAAGGTGGGGCAGTGGTGGAGGGGAGAGTACAGAAAGCAGCTGGGCTCAGTCCAGTCCACCTATGACCTATAGAGGAAAAGCAAGGGGGGCAGGGGCATCTGGCTGTCAAGACAGAGGGAGGGAGCCTGCCCTAGGCATGGGGGATGCCCCTGACAAAATGACACAACACAGATCTGATTCCCATCACTTGGAGCAGTTTGAATTGAGGGCCCCAGGTTTAGGCAGAAGTTGTGCAGACTCTGAAATCTCCAGGGCCTGAGTTGTGAGAGGGAGCCAACAGGCCCCCTGGCCGGTTTCCACCTGCTTTGGGACTCTGTCGTCTCCTCTCAGAGGGTGAGCCCCTGGAGGAAGCCATGTGTCCTGTGCATGCTAGGCTGCCTGTCTCTGAGATTACTGTTGCTGTACCTGTGTACTGTGCTGGTCGCTCTGAGGGGGCTGAGAGGCTGAGAGTGGCTGAGAGGCCTGGTGATGTAGGCGCCGGTTCTGCAGGGCTAGCAAGCAGTTCTGTGGGGAGGTGGGGCAGCAGGAGGTACGAGGGCGAATCCTGGGGAGTTGGGGACCTGGGGCAGCCTAGAGCACTGTCATCGGAAGGAACGGGGCTGGGGCAGCGGCCTTCTCCGGGTAAGTACCGAATGCATTTCTTTTTCCTCCTAGGAATAGTGAAGAGAGTTATCTGTAAACAGAGGGTGAATTCATGTCATACACCACAACCAGAAAATGCTGTCCTTGCACAGGCCTGTCTCCCCACGACTTACAGACATATCTATCTATGCCTCAGGACTTGGCATGGCAACTGCTGGGCCTGACCCAGACCCTGGACTGGTGCAGTTCCCAACAGAGCCACTAGATGGCACAGGGACCTTTTGTAGCTCCACCCGTGGGCTGCCTGCTATCTTCCAGGACAGCTGTCTCCTAGTCTAGGCTGTTGCAGCTCTGCTTCACATGTTTGTGAAGCTCAGATCTGATTAATGTGTGCTTGTGGCTTCCAGCCCTGAGCATGCCAAATACTTAGAGCTAGGCTGGAGCAGAGAAGGGGAAAAAAGGGAATTGCCTAACCTATTCCTACCATCTTATTTTCTGTTTGAGGACAGGGCTGCCTACCATCATGTGTACATATGTACACACACTTATTCCCCCAAATTCCTCTTTGTTCTTGGACAGGGAACGTGGGGGTACCCTTCGGGGCTGAACAAATATTCCCTAGAGTCAGTGAACTTACTGCCTGGAGCAGCCTCAGCCTTGGCCCTGGCAGGCCTGGCCTGAGCCTAATATAGGTATATTTGGTAGGTATATTTTCTTTTCCCATATACAAATATTGTATGGTGAAACACAGGTTTAATGCCATAGGATCTGAGTGTGGGTGCTAGGGGTACCTGTGTTAACCTCTCCCTACCTCTGGTCTCAGTAGGTCACATGGCTATTGGGCATTTACCTTATTCAGGTTATTCTCTACTACAGTACTACTTTGCTGTTCTTAGATTTGAGGCTCAGTATGGTACAACAGGGATCCCAATTTGTGAGGGAGCTGGTGGACCACGATGACGCTGAGGCCTGGGGACAGGGGCTTGAGCCACTTAAATGCTGTGTGTGAGATTTGTCTAATATGGACTGCTCTGCCTGATTAGCACCAGACAGCCATTACCAGGGAGCCCTGGGCACCAGGTACCAGAGATGCCTTTTAAGCCAGCCTTTCCTTCCATCTAGGATATTCTCTCCTGTTCCTTCCACTTAGACCCAAGTGATCTTCCTCACAAGCTATGTTCATTCTCATTCTTAGGAGGCATTGGCTTCCCAGTCTGTGGGTATGTTGGGGGGCTAGAGGCCAAAGGAGGACAGCAGGCCCAGCAGAATCTGCAGAGTCAGGGAAGCAGCCTGAAGCAAAGGGAGGGTGGTGGTGGGGACAAACCCACCTGCACGGACCACACCAATCCGTCTGCTGGTTGAGGCCAAAGCGAGCACGGCATTTCTTAGGCGAGCCAGGGTCTGCTCACAGCCATGCCAGAGGGGCAGAGCAGGGCAGAGGGCGAGCAGGCAGGCAGCAGGGCAGAGCAGGGCCCAGAAAGAAGAGGTAATATCAGTGTTAGGCAGTCACAGATACCCCACAGTCCCTACAGCCAAGGGCCTCTCCATGGCCTGTCCAGTCTTAGTGGGAGGCCAAGGGCCCAAAGCCAAGGTATCAGAAAAGGCTGGCACCCAGCTGGCAGTAGAGAGGCAGGGGAAGAATGGTGGGGGTGGGAGGGAGGAGACCCTATCAGGCTGGCTCCTCTCTGCCTTGTGGGGCCCCCTGCAGCAAAGGGGATGAGAGAAGGGCCTGAGGGGCTCATGTGGATCAAGCTGCTTCTGCCTTAGGGCTTCCCATCCCCTCCCCCAAGGTCCTGCCCATTTTACCCATCTATTTTAGCTGTCGGTTTTTCTTCATCTTTGCCAGTGCCCAGTCCTGCCTGACTGATTTCCNGCTGCTAAAAAGAATGTGGGAAGAAGCTTCCCTTGGTTCAGCTTACAGATAACAGATGGATTTCTGTAAACAGGGCTTCTCCAGGCCCTTAAGAGAGAAGCAATGTCATCTTGAGCTTTGTGGTTGTGACCATGCTTACATGTTGTTTGGTAAACCAGCTGGTTCTTGGTCCATGAAGTATTTGGTACAGGGAAGGTGGGGCAGTGGTGGAGGGGAGAGTACAGAAAGCAGCTGGGCTCAGTCCAGTCCACCTATGACCTATAGAGGAAAAGCAAGGGGGGCAGGGGCATCTGGCTGTCAAGACAGAGGGAGGGAGCCTGCCCTAGGCATGGGGGATGCCCCTGACAAAATGACACAACACAGATCTGATTCCCATCACTTGGAGCAGTTTGAATTGAGGGCCCCAGGTTTAGGCAGAAGTTGTGCAGACTCTGAAATCTCCAGGGCCTGAGTTGTGAGAGGGAGCCAACAGGCCCCCTGGCCGGTTTCCACCTGCTTTGGGACTCTGTCGTCTCCTCTCAGAGGGTGAGCCCCTGGAGGAAGCCATGTGTCCTGTGCATGCTAGGCTGCCTGTCTCTGAGATTACTGTTGCTGTACCTGTGTACTGTGCTGGTCGCTCTGAGGGGGCTGAGAGGCTGAGAGTGGCTGAGAGGCCTGGTGATGTAGGCGCCGGTTCTGCAGGGCTAGCAAGCAGTTCTGTGGGGAGGTGGGGCAGCAGGAGGTACGAGGGCGAATCCTGGGGAGTTGGGGACCTGGGGCAGCCTAGAGCACTGTCATCGGAAGGAACGGGGCTGGGGCAGCGGCCTTCTCCGGGTAAGTACCGAATGCATTTCTTTTTCCTCCTAGGAATAGTGAAGAGAGTTATCTGTAAACAGAGGGTGAATTCATGTCATACACCACAACCAGAAAATGCTGTCCTTGCACAGGCCTGTCTCCCCACGACTTACAGACATATCTATCTATGCCTCAGGACTTGGCATGGCAACTGCTGGGCCTGACCCAGACCCTGGACTGGTGCAGTTCCCAACAGAGCCACTAGATGGCACAGGGACCTTTTGTAGCTCCACCCGTGGGCTGCCTGCTATCTTCCAGGACAGCTGTCTCCTAGTCTAGGCTGTTGCAGCTCTGCTTCACATGTTTGTGAAGCTCAGATCTGATTAATGTGTGCTTGTGGCTTCCAGCCCTGAGCATGCCAAATACTTAGAGCTAGGCTGGAGCAGAGAAGGGGAAAAAAGGGAATTGCCTAACCTATTCCTACCATCTTATTTTCTGTTTGAGGACAGGGCTGCCTACCATCATGTGTACATATGTACACACACTTATTCCCCCAAATTCCTCTTTGTTCTTGGACAGGGAACGTGGGGGTACCCTTCGGGGCTGAACAAATATTCCCTAGAGTCAGTGAACTTACTGCCTGGAGCAGCCTCAGCCTTGGCCCTGGCAGGCCTGGCCTGAGCCTAATATAGGTATATTTGGTAGGTATATTTTCTTTTCCCATATACAAATATTGTATGGTGAAACACAGGTTTAATGCCATAGGATCTGAGTATGGGTGCTAGGGGTACCTGTGTTAACCTCTCCCTACCTCTGGTCTCAGTAGGTCACATGGCTATTGGGCATTTACCTTATTCAGGTTATTCTCTACTACAGTACTACTTTGCTGTTCTTAGATTTGAGGCTCAGTATGGTACAACAGGGATCCCAATTTGTGAGGGAGCTGGTGGACCACGATGACGCTGAGGCCTGGGGACAGGGGCTTGAGCCACTTAAATGCTGTGTGTGAGATTTGTCTAATATGGACTGCTCTGCCTGATTAGCACCAGACAGCCATTACCAGGGAGCCCTGGGCACCAGGTACCAGAGATGCCTTTTAAGCCAGCCTTTCCTTCCATCTAGGATATTCTCTCCTGTTCCTTCCACTTAGACCCAAGTGATCTTCCTCACAAGCTATGTTCATTCTCATTCTTAGGAGGCATTGGCTTCCCAGTCTGTGGGTATGTTGGGGGGCTAGAGGCCAAAGGAGGACAGCAGGCCCAGCAGAATCTGCAGAGTCAGGGAAGCAGCCTGAAGCAAAGGGAGGGTGGTGGTGGGGACAAACCCACCTGCACGGACCACACCAATCCGTCTGCTGGTTGAGGCCAAAGCGAGCACGGCATTTCTTAGGCGAGCCAGGGTCTGCTCACAGCCATGCCAGAGGGGCAGAGCAGGGCAGAGGGCGAGCAGGCAGGCAGCAGGGCAGAGCAGGGCCCAGAAAGAAGAGGTAATATCAGTGTTAGGCAGTCACAGATACCCCACAGTCCCTACAGCCAAGGGCCTCTCCATGGCCTGTCCAGTCTTAGTGGGAGGCCAAGGGCCCAAAGCCAAGGTATCAGAAAAGGCTGGCACCCAGCTGGCAGTAGAGAGGCAGGGGAAGAATGGTGGGGGTGGGAGGGAGGAGACCCTATCAGGCTGGCTCCTCTCTGCCTTGTGGGGCCCCCTGCAGCAAAGGGGATGAGAGAAGGGCCTGAGGGGCTCATGTGGATCAAGCTGCTTCTGCCTTAGGGCTTCCCATCCCCTCCCCCAAGGTCCTGCCCATTTTACCCATCTATTTTAGCTGTCGGTTTTTCTTCATCTTTGCCAGTGCCCAGTCCTGCCTGACTGATTTCCCCTATGTTATAGCTTAAAGCCTATGCTACACACGATTGAACATTGTCCAATCTTAGAGAAAAGACTGCAGACTCTACTGCGCCCCAGTGCTAGCCCCCTGTGTAGGGGCACCACAACCGAGAAAGTCATTCATGGATGTGGAGTGTGACTTATCAGAGTTGGGACAGGAATTCACCCACAGGAATATTACCTAGAGCAGGGTGTGGCTTTCCTGGGTCCTCATGGAGGTGCACTCCATGAGGAAGAGGGGGTGGGGCAATAGAGTAACTACTAGGCACCAGCCAGCAGGCTGTGTGACCATAGGGCTCGGGCCTGGAGCATGGCTCGCACTCCACCCAGACACCTCTGCGAACTAATCTGGATGCAGTGTTTGGGTTTAGTTTTGATTGAAACACTCAGTTCCTTACTAGGTTCTCTGGCAGAGGGTGGCTGTTAGGAGGGCTTACAAAAGAGTGTGTGTGTGTGGTGGGTCATTGTTGCAAGAATTGGCTTCGGGCTTCCCTGGTGGCTCAGTGATAAAAAATTCACTGGCAATGGAGGAGACACAGGTTCGATCCCTGTTCTGGGAAGATCCCACGTGCTGCAGGGCAACTAAGCCTGTGCACCACAACTGCTGAGCCGGTGCTCGCAAGCTGGGGAGCCACAACACCGAACCCTGCGTACCCTAGAGCCTGTGCCCTTAGGCGGAAATGAAGGCCCAGCCCCGCCAGAAAGAAAATTCTGCTGGTCTTCCCTGGACTTAAAGTAGTAAAGAGTGTTAGTCACTCAGTCATGTCCAGCTCTTGTGTCCACTCATGGTGCCAGTCTCCTCTGTCCACAGGGTTCTCCAGGCAAGAATACTGGAGTGGGTTGCTGTTCCCTTCTCCAGGGAATCGTCCCAACCCAGGGATCAAACCTGGGTCTCCTGCATGGAAGGCAGATTCTGGACCATCTGAACTCCCTGGGATTTAGTGTAGCTCTTTCTCTGGTGGGGCTTTGATTTGTGAGATGCAGACCTAGCTCTGAGGGAAGGCCTCACCTGAGTTGGATTCTTGGTGCTTTTCCCTCGACCGTCTCTTCTTCTTCCCCTGCAGGGAACAAAGTGGAAGATGCTCAGGACTCTGGATGGGAGTTGGGACACCTGCAGCCTACTGCCTAGTCAGGCTTCCCCTGGGGTTCTTGGCCCACCATCCCCTCTGACCTGACCTGGGGCCCTGGTGTTTTCTTGACACCAGTTTTTGCTAGGTTGCCACAGGGAAATTAGGGGCTCCTCCTCCCTTCCCCACACTGGCCTCCATTTTGAAGGAGGAGGTGACTTCAGGCTCATTTTCCTCTTTGTGTTGACCTAGTCAGTACTGCACAATGGCCCGGTGTGGAAGCACATCCTGGGGACGGGAAGAATGTGAGCTGCCTTCAGGGCCGGCTCCCCTCATCTGAGCCTCTCCTGAGCTAGCCATCAAAGGCCTTGAGCCTCTGTTCCACCCTGTCCCCTCCTCCTGTGTGCCTTCAGGACAGCAGTCCTGACTTCCTCTGGGGTATGGCATGCAGAAGGCTCCCCTACTGCGTGTGTCTGGCCACTCACGTAGTTGTCCCGCGCCGACCAGCCTGGGTATAGCTGCATGTGCAGCTGCCTCTCCTTGCGGGCCAGCTCATAATACTTGGCCTGCTCTTCCCGGGACAGTGCGTGCCACTGCAGTGGGGAGGGGGGTCAGATGGAGGATGCATCAGAGAGTTGGCAGGCTGCTCAGGGTGAAGGCAGGCAGGATAGTCACCCCTACCAGCCCACTTGACCCCGTGGCCTCACCCGACGGCCCAGGATCTGGTTGATGGCAGCACTCTCCTTGAGCGTGCATTCCGCAATGACTTTGGCTCTCATCTCCTTCATGTATAGCATGAAGGCGTTGAGTGGCTTCTTGATGGTCGGCTTCTTGGCTTCCTTCTCTACCTTAGAGTCTGCTTGAGCTTTGCTGAGGGACACATGAACACTCAGGAGCTCTCACGGCGTGCACCTAATGCGCCCCTCTCCTGTGTCCCGTGTGTGTGTCTGTCTTTGTCTGTGATTGGGTAGATATACTAGGGTTTTGTAAATGGTATCTTATTTTAGCTGCCCCAAAGTAGGTGAGCGGAGCTCACTCTTGTTCCTTAGGAATTTTGTAGCTAAGTAAGGAAAGTCCTTCCTCTCTGGGCTCAAGCTAAATCCTTGTTCCCCATTCCATCCACCCAACTCCTGCTTCTGAGGGTCAAAAAAACAGTGGTCAGTGGTAAACTACCACAAGATAGCTTGACAGGGGATCTGGCAGTCCCTGGAGGGGGGGCTTGGCCATGGTGAGAGGAATGTGTGTCCTGGGGTCTGCTTATTTTCCCTCCCCGCCCCCAAGTGTTTGTTCACTCACAGGCTGCGGTCATAGGGCTGCAGCTCCTGCTTCCCTGAAGAGGGCACGATGGCTGGGTGGGGGATGGCTGCCGGGTGACCAGGGACACCAGAACCTAGCATCAGGGGTGGATGGGTGAACCTAGAGGCAAAGGAAGAGTTAACACTGAGCCAGGCATCACGGCCCAGATCTGTGGACACACAGAGGCTGCTGCACAGCACGCGAGGACAGGCGAACGGTCACCCAACTCCACTGGCTGCATACAAGACACAGAAATAGACACCTGCTCCCAGCACTGCACAGACACTGCGAGAACCTACATGTGCAGCAGATTCAGGTGCTTCCTGGCATCCTGAATAACTTGTGAATCTGTCTCCTCACCTCCTACTCTCACCAGCTCAGCCTCAACCTGCAGCTGCCCTGTGGGCTTCCTTCCTTTCCTCATTGACCCCTCCAGGTCTCCCTCCATATAACAGCACTTGAGTGCTGTTCCCCCCACTGCTCACAGAATAAAACCCAGGCTTCTTCCTAGGGATTGCACACCCATTCCCCACCCCATTTCCCATCACTTCCTGCCCCTCAGCCATCTCCAGCTGGTTGCTGTTATCTTTGTTCCCCTCGCTCAAGAGCTATCCTCATGAAGCTTGTCCTGACCCATCAGACATGGCTGGGTCTCCTTGGGGCTTCCCCTTCACCCAGATAGCTGCTATATCTCTCCCTCCCACCCTGGGCTGGTGGCTCCAGTAGGTCTAGAAGTGTCTGCTGACAAACCTGTTCCATCCCTGGACAGGTCTGTCCCCGAGGAAGTGAGCTAAGTGAGACGACACACATGGACACATAGTTCCCACTTGTACAGTATGGAGTCACTGAGCAGGTGGCCCCTAAGACATGTAAAAGGTGCCGCCTCAGTTTGGACAGAGCTCCAGGAATATCCAAAAGAGGTGTCCTGACCCTTTTCGGGATGCACAGGAGGTGAGTGCGCACACACCTGGACACGTGTGCCTGCACACTCTCTGGCTGCTCTGGTAGTTTGCACAGTATGGCTTGGGCTTAAGCCTTCTACACTCCCACTGGCTTCATTCTCAGTCACAGGGCAGCTCGGGGCTGGAGAATGACGGACGGACGGATGGACAGACGACTAACAGAGGGCAAGCACTGGTCTGGGCATAGCCTCTTGTGGGCACTGAAGCCTGGGCAACAGGAAGCAGGAGCCTAGCTGCAGGGTGGGGGACTCACCTGGGGTAGGGGGCGC